>CM056054.1:145202917-145638049 GCA_029574335.1 Rana kukunoris | reverse complement strand
CAGTGGGCCAAAATGTTAATACTTGAACAAAGTCGCGGCCAGCATTGAACAAATGAACCTTTTAACATGGACCCAACCAAGATTTGCTTTAACATTGAATATGGAACGAGCATATTCATTTATTAAATAAGATTTAAATAATAATAATTTTTAAAAATAAAATAACAATAATAAAATTAATCAACCATTCAAGCCCATGTCTTGTAGTAGCAAAAAAAAGTGCATAAAGAAAACGTTAATTATTGCTCAGTTTGCTGCACACTGATCTAATCTGATGTGCCCAAGCCAGATACCTGGCATCTCTTCTTGGATGATAGTTCATCAATGTCTGGGCTCAGGCTTTGAGCTGAGGAAATCCTCAGTATCGAGTGAAGGTGTTCATCAGTCAGACGTCTCATGTGAGATGTTTTGGTCATCTTCATCGAGGAGAAAAGTTGCTCACATAGATAAGTGCTGCCGAACATGGAGAGCATCTGAGCAGCTTGGGTGCGGAGCTGAGGCATTGTGTCAGGGTGAACTGTGGAAACTGTACGGCACCCACAGCATCATACTTTGACTTCAGCGTGTCATTACACTGGAGTTCAATTAGCTCCATTTGGAGGTTGGTTGGTGCGTTTTCCACATTAACTCCAAAGGGATTACTGAGCAGTTCAAACCTACATTTCTGGACATCAAAGTCGTCAAATCGCCGGCTAAACTCAGCGCCGAGTACACTGGGTTTTTCAGCAAACTGTGCGCATGGGAACAAGTTGGTAAAGAACTGCGTTTTCATGGTTTGGCAGCAGGGAAAATGGCCAAGGTTTCCTTGCAGCATCTGATTCTCCCACAGGCACAGTTTAGTTTTAAAAGCCCTCACTGCAGCGTACATGTCTGTGATGATGCGCCCCCTCCCCTGAAGCTGCAGGTTCAGCGCATCGAGATGGCTCGAGATGTCACACAAAAAGG
The DNA here is from genome assembly GCA_029574335.1 of Rana kukunoris. Lineage (NCBI taxonomy): Eukaryota > Metazoa > Chordata > Amphibia > Anura > Ranidae > Rana > Rana kukunoris. The sequence goes on along the minus strand of CM056054.1, from coordinate 145,637,104 downwards.
CCAGCTCACACAGAAACTTTTTCTCCCGAAGCTCTGCTGTGTCCTTCCCTTTGCTTTCCAGAAACTGACATATTTCCTCATGCAGCTCGAAACATCTATTCAGTACTTTTCCTCGGTTTAACCATCTCACCTCTGTGTGATACGGCACGTCTGAATACGCCGAACCACACGCCTCCAGAAAAGACTTAAACTGGCGGTGATTCAGACCTTTGGCTCTTATAAAGTTAACTACTTGTGTTACTGTGGTCATAACATGTTCCATCTTTAGGGCTTTGCCACACAGTGATTCCTGATGTATGATGCAGTGATAAACAGTTAGTTGACCTGCACAGTTCTCTTCCTGCATCTGCTCCCGACCCTGCCCACCAGTCCACTTGTTTTACCGCACATCGCTGGCGCACCATCTGTCGTTAATCCCACGAGTTTATCCCACGACAGCTTTATTTCAGTTACGCATTTGGAAACCTCCTCAAAGATTTCCTTTCCTGTGGCTATGCCATGCATTGATTTGAATCACAATAGCTCCTCCGTAACACACATATTTGAGTCCACTCCACGGATGAAGACTGACAGCTGAGCAGTATCAGATGCGTCGCTGCTCTCATCCACAGCAAGGGAGAATGCAACGAAACCTTTTCCCTTTTCCAAAAGCTGGTCATACAGATTGGTGGCAAGATCACATGTGTGATCAGCTACTGTGTTTCTGCTCAGGCTCACATTTGAAAAGGTCTGTCTTTTACATATGTAAACAGATATCCTGTCTCCCACCTGTCCAGAAAGTTCCTGTTGTCTGCCTTTCTTTTTGCCATTTTTGGGAAGGGGTTTCACAGTGACAGTTGTAGCTTGAGATCGCTATGACTTCTGTCACACAGGAGAGGGCGTTTCTGGGACCTGTCCTGATTGACGCGCCAAAACAACAGCAAGGCATTCTGGGATTTGTAGTATTAGCGATGAATGAATGTGCTGTATAATACCGGTGGGCTAGCTCTAGTAGTCATTTGGTATAGCCTCGTGGGCCAAATATAATTACACTGCGGGCCAAATTTGGCCCGCGGGCCAGAGTTTGACACCTATGATCTACGGTACTACAGCAGATAGAGGTTTAAATCAGGTGTGAGGAGGGGTCACTGTGCCCAGTGATCTTTGACTTCTCCCGTGTTGTTCCGGTAGATGTCCACCGCTTTAAGACCCCTTTCACACTGAAGCGGTGTGCCAGCAGGACGGAAAAAAAGTCCTGCTAGCCGCATCTTTGGAGCGGTGAAGGGGCGGTGTGTATACCGCTCCTCCACCGCTCCTGCCCATTGAAATCAATGGGACACCACGGCTATACCGCGGGCAATGCGCCTCCGCAAAATTTGAAAAAGTTAAAAATACCGGCGATTTACCGCCACCGCACCTTCCGCCCCAGTGTAAGAGGGGCCTTAAGGTTGCCTACCCCTTGTGTGTGCTAGAAATAGTGTCGTTTTTTTTTTAGTGTAGGTAAAATTTAGTTAGCTCAGGGCTAAGACTGAGCTGTGAATCTGGGTCAGGGTTCAGTGAGTCTTGGCTGGATGACTCATGCTGACAGCTCCTCTGGTGCCTCCCCTGTTTCTAGGACATTGGTGAATGTTCCAGGGCTAGTGGGTGGAGGTTAGGAGGAACTGTCTTGAATATTTATGGTTCCTCAGCCAATCCCCAGGAGCTGGCTGGAAAGGAGCTGAGACCACTCTACCCTATTGGCATGGCCCATGTCTATTTATAGTCGGGTGAAATATGGAGATACAGTGCTAAGGAGGCTGTCGGCGGCCCTCAGGGGTGCCCTCCTAGTCTGGGGGAGTGGTGTCCTGCCTTGGGCCGGGGCTTGGTTGCTGTAAGGATCTTGCAACAACACATGGGGCAAGCCCTTCCTGGAGGCACATGAGCAAGAGAGAGGACAGCACTGGGATCAACAGTCACAGGAGGAGATGTTCATGCTGTTTTACTGATATCTGCTACACAACAAGGGGCTGTGAGTTTTTGCCTGTAAGGGGCGATTGCTGGTACTGACTTAGAGCTTGTCAGATCAACTAACAGTGATTCAGCTGGCTCAAGCGTGTGGAGGAGGAGTGCAAAGGAGACTGTATGTAGAAGATGTCCCTGAAGTTTTGCTTAAGTCAATTGGGCATCCCATAATCTCCCATCACTATCCAAGTTAATAACCCCTAATAAATAAAAGCAGTCACTAACTGTTCTCTTACTCTGGAGTTCATGTGAAAATGTGTTGTGCCTGACTGTGCAGAAGTGGGGGATCCAAGTTTATCTGTGGCTCCTTAGGAGGTATGCTACATATACATTTAGAGGTAACTGATGGTCCTAGATTTTTTGCTCTCACTCTGGCATGTGTGGTGACATGTAACATGTGAAACACAATCAGTGTTTTTGTGTGTAGACACCCGATGCATGTGTTTACATTTATCCATTAATTTTCATATGCACATGTACTTTACGAGTGCAAATTTAATTTCTTACACATTTTTTCACTTACCTTTATTGCTATCACATAAGAGGCTGACAAAATAAGTGAACGGATATTCGCTGGTCTCCCTTCACTCTACAACCACCATGTGTGCTTGTGTTCTGTCGAGAAGTGCCCTCCTATCGAATAGTGACCAGGGGAGAACTGTGCATGCGCTGCACGGGGCCGCAGAAGAGCTAAGATTACGATCAGCTGTTGTTTCGCATGGCCGGGGCACGTTCATGTAGGAGAGGGGCAGATATTTACTTGAAGGGTTAGATTTTTCAATGATGAGCTGTGCCGGGTGGCGGAATTTTTATCGATGGCCAAACAAAGCTGCGAAACAAATCATTTATCTGCTATTGAATTTGAAGGCTTGCGGGGCGTGTCAATTGAAGGGCGGCTTTTTCTATATTAGATAAAGATTTCTTTAGTAGATTTGTTTGGCCATCGATAAAAATTCCACCCCCAGCACTGCCCATTATAAAAATATCGGCCCCCTTCATGTATATATCCGCCCCTCTCCTACATGAACGTGGCTCGGTAATGCAAGACAACAGCTGATGTAAAAGTTGTTTTGAGGGTCCGTTCTGGGCATGCAGTTCCGGCTGGGCATTTTTCGATAGGGGCATTTTTTGACAGGACACCGGTCCCTGTCTGCAGGTGGGAAAGCACAGCTCGAGACACATTGTGCAGAGCTCACGTTCCAGGGGTATGGATCATGTCCATCTAAAAGCTGATGCTTTGCTTGTAATGTTTCTGTGCATTCCCAGCTAGTGTAGTAGCCAAGAGTGTGTGTAACACCTCCTGCTGCCACCGATGTAAGCTTTATGTTGGTGGCAGCGAAAGGCTTAATGTAGAACTAAAGGCAAAACCAATGTCAGGTTTTTATTGCAGTCATTAAAGAGATTTACTTTTTCTAATTAATCTCATCACTAATGTTATTGGGAATGAAATATTTAGGTAGATTCAACATTTTGCATTGCCACCAGACCTGAAATAGAGGGGAAATCTTCCAATAGGGAGCGAGGATATCTACTCACTTCATCTAGAATCTACAGGACATACATTGAAGAGGAGTATTCTTAATGAGACTTATATGGCAAGAAATGACTGTAGTTTTAACCCTACACTGTTCTATTCAAAATGCAAAAAAGATTTGGCTTTAGATATATTTTAAGAGATATTATAGGATTATGGATATTATAATGTTATATGTGCACATGTGAGGGCTCTTGGGGGATGTTTCCTAAATGCATTAACATGAGGGGTCAAGTCCTGGGAAAAAAAAGCGTGGGAACTCCCAATCAAGATCCACTCCCCCACCAAAAACAAATCATATGCATAATTACTAAACCGCATGTTTTTTTTTCGATCCATTGTACCACTTGTGACAGGAAGTCAGGTAAATCTGTGAGTGTTGTCACAGACGGGAGATACATTTCTGCCTTGTTTAGACAATACACCAATTACTACCAGGTGTTGGCTACAGAGGTAGCCAGAAAGGTTTAGGGCGTTGAAAAACTTCAGCTGTTAAGAATGAGGTAATTAAGGCCTCTATAAGTTATCCAAAGGATGACTACTGATTGCTGCACCCTGAGGCTTTTTGAGTTCAGGAGAGCAGTGAGAAAGACTTTTGAAGAGGTGAGGTGGTTGTTGATTTTTCTGTGTGATAAAAATCAAAAAGACTATTGTTTCTCTGCTGTATGACCAGCAGTGTCTGCCCAGCAGTAGGCTGTGCCAGACTCCATAGATAGGTTTCTGTGTGGTAAAGGTAGATGCCCCAAGTGGCCAGGGTTTATTTTATGTTTTGTTTTGTTTATGCTGTTTGGATGCTTGCACTTGTTTCCAGCAATATGGAAGAATAAACCAAACACTTTGTTTTCAACCGTCTTCGGCTGCCTCGCTGTAGAGTTCAGTGTGTAGTGAACCCATCCAGGGGGTCACACACCCCCGCTACTGAGCTAACCCCTTACACACTGTAAGCAAGTTCTTTCTAAATCCCACGATAACTTGCGGCAGACCTCCGCAATGTCTCCTTGAAACAATGACAAAAGCTCCCAGGAGACATTGCGGCGTCGAGTAAGTACCCGCACACTACCTGATGAATCCATATACAGGAAGCGGCCAGTAACATAAAGGATTACTAAGGTTCGTCTGCCTCTGACAGTGACTGAGCTGGGCGTCGCTGCTTATTGAAGGATTGGCTTGGGCAGCTCGGCTGCTCTAGTTCTGCAAAGGGAACTGAGTTCCTGCTGTGAAAAAGTGCAGGAACTCCGTTCCCGCAGGACTTGAGCCCTGATTAACATATGTTTTTGATACTGTTAATTACAGATGTTTTAACCACTTGCTTACTGGCCACTTTAACTGACAATTGCGCGGTCGTGCGACGTGGCTCCCAAACAAAATTGGCGTCCTTTTTTCACCACAAATAGAGCTTTCTTTTGGTGGTATTTGATCGCCCGTGCGGTTTTTATTTTTTGCGTTATAAACAAAAAAAGAGCGACAATTTAAAAATATATATATATTTTTTTACTTGTTGCTATAAGAAATATCCCAATTTTCTTTTAAAAAAACCCTTTTTTTTTCTCAGTTAAGGCCGATACGTATTCTTCTAAGTATTTTTGTAAAAAAAAAAAAAAATCGCATAAGCGACTGCTTTGTTCAAAAGTTATAGCGCCTACAAAATAGGGGACAGAATTATGATTTTTTTTTTTAGATTTTTTTTTTACTAGTAATGGCGGCGATCTGCAATTTTTATTGGGACTGCGACATTACGGCGGACACATCGGACACTTTTGACACATTTTTGGCGCCATTCACATTTATACAGCGACCAGTGCTATAAATATGCACTAATTACTGTATAAATGTGACTGGCATTGAAGGGGTTAACACTAGGGGGTGAGAAAGGGGTTAAATGTGTATCCTGCATAGTGTTCTAACTGTGTGGGGGGAGGGGGGTGACTGGGGGAGGTGACCGATTGTGTCCCTATGTACAAGAGACACAGATCAGTCTCCTCTTTCCCTGACAGGACATGGAGCTCTGTGTTTACACACAGAGCTCCACGTCCCTGCTCTGTCACCGCCGATCGCGTGTACCTGACAGACACAGCGGCCGCCGGGTACACGCATCGAATCCTCGGCGATGCGACGGCACTGTTTTTCCCCGCTGCGCGCCACCCAGTGGCGCGCGCGGGGAATTACAAAACATTGACGTCGAAAGACGTGACCCCGGCACCTCAGGTCCACGCTGTTGCCGTCTTTCGACAATGACACGGTCCTGAAGTGGATAATTGTGGTGCAGCATTTGGGCTGGAGTTATTATAAGTTTGTCTATGAAAGGATATAATAAAATATTTGCCAAGTTGAGCCACCACAGTGAGAAATATTGGGGCAGATTCACAGAGAATTAGATTCTCGTAGAGTATCAGAAATACACTACGCCGCCGTTTTTTACCTGGCTCTACGTGGAATCCAGGTAGATTTTGTCCAGTAAACGACGGCGGCGTAGTGTATTTCTCCCGTCGCAATCCATCTGCGTGAGTAGGGGGCGTGAAGCATTTAAAATAGGCGCGTTCCCGCGGCAATCGAATTGCGCATGCTCCGTTCGCAAATTTCCCGCCGTGCATTGCGCGAAAACACGTCGTCACGTCGTAGTAGCGTCGTTTACGTACATTCCTATTCCCGAACGAGTTACATTAAAAAAAAAAAAATATTTTCAAATCGACGCGGGAACGACGGCCATACTTTACATGGGTTACGCACTGTTAGACCAGCAAAAAGCTCCTCTAACATTACGTAGCCAAAAAATGAAGTAGGCGATTGCGAGGGACACTCGTACCTTCGTGGATCGCCGTAAAAACTCATTTGCATATCCTGACGCATGAAAACGACGCGAACTCCTCCCAGCGGCCACAAAAATATCGCAGTGTAGATCCGAAGGCTTACGAGGACGTAAGCCTCTCGGATCGAAGCCCGAAGCCGCCGTATCATGGTTTGAGGATTCAAACTAGTGATACGGCGCGCAAAATTTGAAATTACTCCTGTCTAACACCAGTTAGACAGGCGTAATTGCTCTGTGAATCTGGGCCATTGTGTCTAGGTTTACATGGACTAAACTAAGGAAGATTTTACAGATTATGCATGAAGCACTTGTGTTTGTTTGTAATGTGCTATCATTTAGGACACATTTAATCAATGCGTGCTTAAAATAATTTACAGGGCTGAAAATAAGAATGGGTATGGTAAATAGCACATGGGTTCAAATTTAATGCAGTGCTGTTTTCATGTTCTCATTGTTCGTTTTTGCTTTGAAGTTGCTGTAATTCTGCTCTGATCTCCACACTTCCTGCTTGTCTGGCTCCTTATATAAAATCTCATGGCAGCTTTTCACTGTGGTCTAAGCTGTGTGTCTAAAACTCCTCAGAACCAATCAGATTCATTTTAAAAACAAAACACTGCCCTGGATTTGTTTGTTTTTGTTCTGTGTGTCTTCTGTACTTCACAGAAACATGAAACCAGTTTAAAAACTAAATTGAAACTAGAGGCACATTATATGATTGATTTGTATCTGTTTTTAATCATTTTTAAAAGGAATCAGTTAACTTTTATGGGCCAGATTCAGGAACAGTTAGGCTGGCGGATCCAGTGATCCGCCAGCCTAACTGTGACTTTGAGCCGGCGTTTCTGTTTTCTGTAACCAGAAAACAAGAAACGCCGGGTTGAAGCTCCGATGCGAGCAGCGTAACTGAGTTTCGCCATCGCATCGTTACTTCAACTTAAAAATGGCGCCGGGGGCGTTCCCGCCGATTTACGCTCAAAAAATATGTTAATGAGCGGAAATCGGCAATTCACGATCGAATTCCGGCGCGACGCAATGACGGTACGACGTTTCCGGACGGGATACGCGGTGCATAGATATACCTACATGGGGTTGGAGTATCCTATGTTAGGTATAGGCGTCGTCATCGCGTCGGGAAAAAAAAAATCACGTCGCTTGCGTAAAAAGTTCATGAATGGGAATGTGACGTCATTGACGTTCATTCACAGAATTTGGAGCATGCGCACGGGGATGTTTGGACACTCGACGCATGCGCAGTACGTTGGCGGCGGGATCGCGCTTAGTTAGAATACTACACGCCCCGTACCCGCCCAATTTGAATTCCGCCGGCTCATTTGTGATGCGCTGCCGCAACTTTAGGAGCAAGTGCTTCCTGAATAACAGCACTTGCTCCTAAAATTTCAGCAGCGTAACGTAAATGAGATGCGTTACTCCAGAGCAAAGATGCTCTGCTCTACCTGAATCTGGCTGTATGTCTCTATACCCTGTAAACAGTCATTTTAGCAAAAAAAAAATGTTTTCCTTTAGTGACCATTTAAGTTATTTTACTTGTAAGTGCTCAGCACTTACAGTATATATAATCCAACTACAAGAAAGGTGTTGGTATAGATACATTTCCATTTTCTTGCAGACTGCAAGTCTGGATTATTCAGGAAGCTACTGGTTATTTAAAAGCCTCTTGAGATCATTCAGCCAATTTTGCTTAGTAGCAATTCTCAGTAATGTATTCTCATGCCTTTTTAGCACACACTGCTATATCATAGAGGGGACCAAGACATGCATTATCTACTCATGGTATTCATATTAGTTGTAACGGTCAGGGGTTAACGCCGTTTACGATTATCCATTCCACCAACCCACGACAGCTTATCTGACAATCCAGCAGACACGATCCATAAGAATTCCCCCAGAAAGACGAGATGCAAGCTCTGTTCTCTCTGGTTCAAACAAATTATTCATTTACTGGTAACTCAGCCTTGTTATATACAGTTAGAAACCAAGAGAGAACAATGAATCAACTCCACCCCCAACATGACACAATGAGCTTCAATACACATTCTTTTAGATAATGACATTCCACATCTATCATCAATAGAATTCACACCAAACAGTATTAGCATCACACAATGAGTTCCTAACGAATCCCCCTCAATCCACATCTTAGACAGACGTTCTGGGCTAGATTCAGAAAGGTTTACGCCGACATAAGTACAAATGTGCAGCGTCGCATCTTTATGCCGATTCAGAAAGCAAGATACGCCGAAAAACATGGCGTCAGCCGTCCGATGTAACTTGCCTAAGCCGGCGTATCATGGGCGCATATTTACTCTGGACGCATGTGGCATTCCCATGTTAAATATGCAAATGAGCAAGATACACAGATTCACGAATGTACGTACGCCCGTCGCAGTAAGCTACGCCATTTACGTAAGGCGTTTTTCAGGCGTAAAGATAAACCACCAAAAAGATGGCGCAGCCAATGTTAAGTATGGACGTCGGAACAGCTATCGAATTTCACGTCATTTGCGTAAGCCGATCCAGAATGGGGCTGGGCGTAGGTTACGTTCACGTCGAAAGCATTGACTATTTGCGACGTGATTTTGGAGCATGCGCACTGGGATACGTCCAAGGCCGGCGCAGGCCCTCTGACTCCGATAAGCTGTTCACCTGCTACATAATGCACATTTCTTTGTAGACGAAATTGACATGCTAATCCACTACACCTGAGAAGTCAGACATCTGACCTTTCAGACTGCCAACACATATCTATCATCAATAGAACTTCCACACAATACAGTGTAACTAGCATCACACAATAGACAATGAAATATCTTAGGAGCTAGACTCAATTAACACCTCAAAAGTATGTGCCCCCACATGAATGAATACTATCCTATTGACCTGTTGGGGTCAGAATAAACAACTTTATATTTCAAGATATCCTGCAAAACATGAATTATCATTAATGCCCATTATTTCCTGGCTCAATCTGTGCCCAAACGTGACTTCCGTTACATGGCTCTCTCCTTGTGGGACACTCCGGCAGACCCAGCTTGATCCTTTTTGGGTCAACTTGGGGATGTCCGGAACTAGGAGGTCGGGATGACGTCTGTTTGCCGGGATAACCCATCAGCATTGCCATCTTGCTTACCAGGTCGGTAGCTGATGGTGAAGGTGAATAATGGAATTCAGTTCTGGAAGAGTCACTTGCTTTTTCTCTCTCAATGGCTCCCTAAACGTGTTGCTGATGCTCTTGGGAGAGATAAGGCACAACCTGGGGGCAAATCCGATTTAACCTTTTGACAATTTCAGCCTGTTTGTGCATTTCAATGTTCAAGCCATGGGACATCTCATAATACATGACATAGTGTCGTTGCATCTCCGATTTCTCACTGGCCAACTTGTCACATTCCTATTTTATACTGTGATATTGTGCCTGATCTAAGGTACGTGTCGGGGAAGATAGTCTTACCCGGGTCTGAGCACAGGTAGTCACTGTGTGGGCTTCAGCGGGGCACATCGGGGCGTAAGCAGAAAAAAGGAGGGCCAAATCATTCCCCAGTAGTACATCCGCTGGCAAATCCTTCATTGCCGCCACATTCACGTGTCCAAACCAAGCCCCCAATCCAGGTGAACCTGGCAGTGGCGGCTGGTGCTCAAAATGTTTGGGGGGGCGCAAACGAAAAAAAAAATATTGCAGCCTCACTGTGCCCATCACATGCAGCCACTGTGCCATGCCACCAACTGCAGCCACTGTGCCATGCCACCAAATGCAGCCACTGTGCCATGCCACCAAATGCAGCCACTGTGCCATGCCACCAAATGCAGTCACTGTGCCATCAATTGTCACCACTGTGCCATGCCATCAAACGCCACCACTGTGCCATCAATTGTCACCACTGTGCCATGCCATCATATGCAGTCACTGTGCCATCAATTGTCACCACTGTGCCATGCCATCATATTCAGTCACTGTGCCATCAATTGTCACCACTGTGCCATGCCATCATATTCAGTCACTGTGCCATCAATTGTCACCACTGTGCCCCATGCCACTGTGCTCATTGTCGCCTCTGTGCCCCATGATGCCACTGTGCCCCATGCCACTGTGCCCCATGCTGCCACTGTGCCCCATGATGCCACTGTGCCCCATGATGCCCCTTTCCCTGTAAAACAAACACTTACCTGATGCTTCCATGTCCTCCCTCGATGTCTTCTGCCGCCGTGGAGAAGCTTCAGCCAATCAGGTTCCTGATAACCAGAATCCGGGAACCTGATTGGCTGAAACGGCCGTCAGTCTAATGCAAGGACCGCAGATTGCCTGCGCTCCAAGCATAGACTTCCGAGAGCCGGAGGGCGGCACTGGAAAAGCCTATCAGAGCCGCTGGCTTTGATAGGCAGTTCCCCTCAGCCAACCATGTCCGGTTATACGAATAGACCAGTCAGCTGGCAACAGTAAATCACGTTCAATGCATTGCATTGAACGTGTGTTACTTGCAAGAGGGGGTGGCGCTGCAGCGCCCTCTATAGACGGCCACCAGAACTTCGGCTAAAATGTCAAAATGACATTTTAGCTGAATAAAAGTTCTTAAAGGGCCCCTTTTTTTTTTTTTTTTGACTGCGGGAGGGGGGGCGGCGCCCGTGCGCCCATATGGGCGGGCCGCCACTGGAACCCGGGCAATGGGTAGCCGGAAGACAGTGCCTCCCACTACTCTTGTGGCTACAGTGTCTCCGGTGTGCTGGCTCTCTGGGATGAGTTTCTTCTGTAGCAGGGTCATGGTGGCCCCAGTATCACGTAGCCCATTGGCTACCTTTCCATTGACCCAGACAGTCTGCCTGTGTTGCTGCCTGTTGTCCTGGTTAGCTGCTTGTATTGGATCTGCCTCATGCAAGACGCCCCAATGTTCTTCCTCCTCAACGCAGTGGGCCGCAGGCATGGATGTGTGGGGGTTCCTCCTTTCTGACTGTCTCCATGACTGTGACTGCCTGGGTGGATTCAACGGACAGTCTAGCTTTTTGTGTCCTAGCTGTTTATACCCGAAACATCTGATGGGCTGTGAGTAATCCTGGGAGTTGAACCTGGGCTGCTGAGGATAAGTGGCAGCTGGAGGTGGTGCTGTAGGATGGTTTGTAGGCAATAGCCGGCGGGAGTGCCGCTGATCGATAATCTACCTGAGCTGTTGTCTTGTCCACAGAGTTATCCAGTTTATGAGTGTCTGTGTTTTCGCCGCCAGGTGAGCTACTTCAGACAAGGAGAAGGTTTTCGGTCCCGGACCCACTCTGACAGGGTCAGTTTGTCAAGTGCTCCAGCAGCAACACCTGCAACACCTCTTCCCCGAATTCTGCTTGGCATCCATTGACCCAGTGGGATGCAGTGTGGTGTAGGTGGCATGCCCACTCGGTATATGAGTCTCCAGTTTGCTTGCTCGTCTCTCGGAACCGCCTTCGATATGCCTTTTGGTGTGACGGCATACCTGGCCAAAAGTGCTTCTTTTACCAGTCCATAGTTCATAATATCCTTGTCTGGGATGGCCCTGACCGCTTCCTGGCCCGGCCAGACAATTTCCCAGACAAAATGGTAACCCATTCCTCTGTGGGCACCTGGTGTAGGGCACATTGCCGTTCAAAATCAGCAAGATACCCATCAATCTCCCCTTCAGTTTCAATGAAATTCTTAAAAGCAGCAAAATGTATCTTTCTCCTTTCAGTTGGTGCTGCTGTGACTTCTGCTCCTGCAGAACCTCTTTGCCGTAGCCAATTTACGTCCACAGCAGCTAAAACTCAGTCTATGAGTTCAGGTGGAGGGTTAGGACCATAGTGCGCCAGTCTTAGTTTAACAGCCCAATCAAAACTTGCCTCCTCGGGTGTCCTGTCTGTTACGCTGGGCTTTTCCGTTATGTTGGGTCTTTCAGCTCCATCCATTTGAACTAGTTCTACTACTTACGGTTGCTGCCCAGTCTGTCACGGTTCTCCAGTAAGTCCTTGAGGGTAGAGAGCTTTTTGGATGCAAAGCATTCATCTACATACCTGAAGAAAAACGCACCAAACTCCAAAACAGAGCGTTTGAAGGTATCTTCGTTGGATACAGTGACAATGTCAAGGGTTACAGAATCCTAAATCCCAAAACAGCCAAGGTTACAATTAGCAACAGCATAACTTTTGTTGAAGATTTAAGAGACAATGTAATGACAACAGTAGAAGCAAGAATAGAAGAGAAAACTGACATTGACCAGCCCATCTCTGTAACTTCCGAACAAACAGTTGAAGTGAGTGTAGACTCAACTAGTACTGAAGAGCAGATACAAGAAGGCTCAGACACAAAAAGGAGACGGTCAACAAGAGAAAACAAAGGTAAACCACCTATACGTCTCTCATACAAAGCAAGTACTGCCAGTATCAAGAAACCTGTAAACTGGGAAGACATATCTCAACTTTCAGAACAAGAAGCAACTAAATGGATAAAGGCTGCTGAGGAAGAGATAAAATCCATGCATGACACTAAAACATGGACACTCACAGAACTACCACCCGGAAGGAAAGCCATAGGCTGTAAATGGACTAAAGTGAAATACAATGCAGATGGCACAATTGAACGATACAAAGCAAGACTAGTAGCCAAAGGCTATTCTAAAAAATTCGGAGAGGACTATGATGGGACGTTTGCACCAGTAGTCAAGCACACTACAATACGGACTTTACTGACAGTAGCCGTCACAAGGAAAATGCAAGTGAAACATTTTGATGTGAAAACCGTGTTTCTACATCGCAATTTAACAGAAGAAATCTACATGGAACAGCCGCCAGGATTCAAAGATGAACAAAGGTCAGACCTAGTATACAAACTTTGCAGTAGTATATATGGCCTAAAGCAAGCAGCCAGAGCGTGGAATATAAAAATAAATGAAGTGCTTACACATCAAAACTTTCAAAGAAGTAAAGCAGACCCCTGCTTATACACAAAAAAATTGGCAAACAGATGGGTCTATATGCTCATATCCTGATTTGCTTTGAGCAAGAAGGGGATGAAGCAGAAATACTTGAAAAACTAAATCAGCACTTTGACATCAAAGACCTCGGCAACATAAAGAATTACCTCAGCATCCAGATCGAGAGAGAGGAAGATGGCAGCTTCCTTCTGAATCAAAGACACAAAATACAGAAGAAAGAAATAATTGAAACTTTTGGAATGGAAGACACCAAACCAGTGAAATCTCACATGGAAACCAACTACCTAAAGGACATGAATTGTCAAGATAACCCATTACCTACTAATACTCAATACAGGAAAGCAATAGGGAAATTGCTGTACCTTACCACTGCTACAAGGCCGGACATTGCACCAACAGTTGGAATCCTATGCAGAAAGGTTTCAATGCCAAGTCAAAAGGACTGGAATGCTGTAAAACGAATCATTCACTTAAAGGGACTTCGCACTACAAGCTCAAGTTACCAGCAAGCGATGAAAGCACCTTAACAGGATATGTGGATGCTGACTGGGCAGGAGACACCAGTGACAGAAAATCTACCAGTGGCTACTTATTTTTCCTGTCAGGAGGCGCCATTAGTTGGACTAGTAAAAAGCAACTCTCTGTTTCACTGTCGTCTACTGAAGCAGAATACTTTGCTGGAGCGCACGCAAGCAAAAAGTTATATGGCTGAGACAGCTATTAATAGATTTGGGTCAACCACAGTTGGGACCGATAGAAATCTATGAGGACAATCAAGGATGCATTGTACTTTCACATACGGATGGAGTAAATTCAAGAACCAAGCACATTGATGTGAAGTTTCACTTAGGGATCTTCAAGAGCAAGGTCTTCTTGAGTTAATTTATTGCCCGACCGAGGATATGACAGCAGACATCCTTACAAAGTCCCTGACCACCAAAAGAAATTCAAGGCTCACAAAGAAGATAGGTTTAACAGACTAAGCCTTAGGCCGCGTACACACGATCGAATTTGTCTGCTGAAACGGTCCGACGGACCGTTTCAGCAGACAAATTCGATCGTGTGTACGGGTGGACAGACAGGTTTTTCCAGCAGACAAATTTTAAAGCATGCTTTAAAATCTGTCTGCTGGGAACCCGTCCGTCCGACATGTCCGCTGGTTAGTACACTAACCAGAGGACATATCTGTCCGCACATGCGTCAAATGGATTAGACGCATGCATGGAAGTATTTTACTTCCTGGTGACGGTGACGTGGCGGCGTCAACGTCACCGCGATGTCTGCCAACGGGGATTTTGGTTTGATCGTGTGTACACGATTAAACCAAAATAGCCCAGCAGACAAATCCGATCAAAACGGTCTGTCAGACCGATTTGATCGGATTTATTTAGTGGTGTGTACGCGGCCTTAGTTGTTGGGAAGGGGTGTTGGAGATACAACAAACCTTCAGCTTAGCCTATTGTATTGAATGCAGTTTAGAAAAAGGATACAAGATGTCGCTAATGCTCAATGATATGCTATGCTATGTATTTTCTATGATGTGTTGTATTTCCTGTCCACAGTGATGTACTTGTTGGTTTTTTTTTTTATTCCTGTCTGTGTGTTTTTCTTACCATGTGCAGTGACATCTTTGCCTGTGTGGTTATGTTCCAATAAAGAAACCAGTTCCTGTTACTACACGTATGATCTGAATTGACTCCGCTGCACCTATCAATCGTACTTTGCAACAGCTAGTACTCCGAAAGCATAAGTAAAAGGAAAAGGAACCTCCATGGGGGACACACAAAAAGAACATTTATGAGAAAATCATTATGTTAACGTAATTTACAGTGTATAATAAATGGCTATGGGTTAAGACAGTATGCTGCATTGGATGTTGTTTTAAGCATTTAGTGACACTTTAACCACTTAAGGACCGCCGCATGTACATATACATCGGCAGAATGGCACGTACAGGCACATTGGCGTACCTGTACGTCCCTGCCTAGACATGGGTCGGGGGTCCGATCGGGACCCCCCCCCCGGTACCTGCAGCAGTCCACGTGGCTGTGGGAGCGATCGGTGATAGATCGCTCCCAGCCAATCCGCGTCCTCCCCCTGCGTGTCACTTCCTCTGCCTGTGTAAACACAGGAAGGGGGAAGTGATGTAATCTCTCCTCTCGGCAGTATTTTCAACCGCCGCTGAGGAGAGAATACATCACACAGTAAGTCTGCACAACACTACACTGACACCCTTACACATAGGCACATTAACCCCTTGCGATCACCCCCCCACCCCCCTGTCACAGTGTCACTGAATGCAGTGATCATATATGTACTGATCACTGCATTTAGTGTCAGTGTGACAGGCAGTTAGTGTTAGGTTCAGGGTAGCCCCTGTACCCCCCCTAATAAAGTTTTACCCTTGATCACTACCCTAGTTAACCCTTTCACTCCCTATTGCCAGTGTCACTAAGCAATTATTTTTCTGATCGCTGTATTAGTGTCACTTTTGCCGCTAGGTAGCTATTGTTTTTATTGCGATTTTTTTTTTTCATAATAAAGACATGTGGCTGAATAAATTTGGCCTATATGTTTGACTAAAATTTAGTTTAATTCGATTTTTCTTATAACAAAAAGTAAAAAATATTGTGTTTTTTTTTTCAAAAATTACGCTATATTTTTGTATATATAGCGCAAAAAATAAAAATCGTAGAAGCAATCAAATACCATCAAAAGAAAGCTCTATTTGTGGGAAGAAAAGGACGCAAATTTTGTTTGGGAGCGAAATCGCACGACCGCGCAATTGTCTGTTAAAGCGACGCAGTGCTGAATTGTAAAAACGCCTCTGGGCATTTAGCAGCATATTGGTCCGGTCCTTAAGTGGTTAAGATAGGATATACATTGTTTTGTTTTAGAATATCTTGTTCTAATTTAAAAAAAAAAATATTCTAGAAGAGCAGCTCAGCCTGCCTGAGAAATGTTATATTGTAAGACAAGGCTTTCTAAATATTGTCTTTTATTTCTTGTTCTTTTGTATGCACTTACTCACAAAGTGTTAGTTGAGCCCAAAAGGAAATGCTAGATCCCTGTTTTTGGATATGCAGCAGGGACGTGCGGTGAGTTCAGTGGCTGGTGAGGCACTGGCTAGTATCAGAGCCAGATACATACAGGTAACATACGCCATGAAGATTAGAGTGAGAGCAATAATTCTAGCACTTGACCTCCTCTGTAACTCTAAACATGTAGGGCTAGATTCAGGTAGGAGATACGATGGCGTATCTCCAGATATGCCGTCGTATCTCTGCCTCTGAGCCCTCCTATCTATGCGCCTGATTCATACAATCAGATACGCATAGATTTCTATTAGATCCGACTGGCGTAAGTCTCTTACGCCGTCGTATCTAACTTTCATATTTACGCTGGCCGCTAGGTGGCTTTCCCATGTAAAATATGCAAATGAGCATAATACGCCGATTCCCGAACATACGCCTGGCCTGCGCATTTGTTTTACGTCGTTTACATTAGGGTAGGTTAGGCGTAATGTTACCCCTGCTGTATGAGGTGCAGCCAATGTTAAGTATGGCCGGCGTGCCAGCGTAATTTTTCCCGTTGTTTGCGTAAAACGCTCGCGAATAGGGCTGTGCGTAAGTGACGTTCACGTCATTTTCATTGACTATTTCTGACGTGATTTGGAGCATGCGCACTGGGCTACGTTCAGGCCTGGCGCATGCGCAGTTTGTTCGGCGTGGGGACGTGCTTCATTTAAATGATACACGCCCCCTACCCGCCGAATTTGAATTAGGCCAGGACATTTACGCTACGCCGCCGCAACTTTACAGGCAATTGCTTTGTGAATACAGCACTTGCCCGTAAAAGTTGCGGAGGCGTAGCGTAAATGGGATACGCTACGCCAGCATACTTTTACGCCCATCTACCTGAATCTAGCCCTTAACCTGTAAAAAGTGTCACCTATGGAGGTTCTTAAGCACTGAAATGCAGCACCATTCCACAAGTGTACGCAGTTTAAAAGCGTGACATGTTAGGTATCTATTTACTCTGCGTAACATCATCTTTCATAGTATCTATTAATAAATGTAACATAAAAAGTTGCAACGACCACCATTTTATTCTTTAGGGTCTGCTAAAACAATATATATAATGTTTGGTGGTTCTGTGTATTTTCTAGAAAAAAAAAAAAAGTTTTTACATGAAGGAGAGGATTGTCAGAATTGGCCTGGGTGGCAAGTGGTTAATTACCATAAGTAAGTAATATACAAATAACTTTATATGAAGTGTGTGAGGGGCAGGTACAGCAATGGTTAACATATCTCCAGGTTATAATAAATGTTATAATCTTATTTAGTAATTGTTGCATACATAGCTCTATTCTAATAAATATTTTTATATATACACAAATGGATAGGTAGATATTTGCATAATATAGACATACTCTAATCCCCAAACATTGGGAGAGATGAGAGAGTATATCAAATTGTAGATACACAGCTTTATTGTACAAAAATGGTACATAGTTAAAAACAGACCATGCAAGGGGTACACGTAGGTTAAGTCATGGTACAATCTGAAAAATTTAAGTAAGGAAAGGTAGGTGCAATAAAGTTGGTTAGACACATCATAAATGACAAAATTTGTTGGCTCTGCGCATTTCGCCACTTAATGTTACTCATCGGGAGCATACATGTACAGTGTCTCTGTAATGACATAGAAACATTTTAGGCTATACCAGTACACCGACATGTAGGAAGCAAAAGAACAAAATCATAGCTGGTTACAGGGTAGCCCTGTGTTGACGGCATGATGGCCAGGCAGTGCATACCTCCATAAGCGGGGACCGGTCCCTCAAAGGGACTGAGCCACAGCGCCCCATGGCCGACAACCCCAAAGGGCCCAACTCAGGATTGACAGGCATCAGAGGCTGTACTTAATGTGTGGACAGAATATGAGTGGCAGTCAAAGGCTGTGTTATGATAAACTAATGACTAAGGCCCCCACCCGGCTCCACACCTCTGCAGGGCAGAAGCGATGTCAAAACATCACTTCTGCCCTTAGCTCTTAGGCCTCGTACACACGAGGGGATATGTCCGCTGAAAACGGTCCGATGGACCGTTTCAGCAGACATCTCCGCTCGTGTGTATGGGCTAGCGGACAGATTTGTCCACCCGACAGATTTCAAAGCAAGCTTTGAAATCTATCCGGTGGGAATCTGTCCGCCCGACATGTCTGCTGGTTAGTACACTTACCAGCAGACATGTCGTCCCGCACCGCCGCCGTGCCTCCGCCGAATGTATTCGGCGCATGGGCGGAAGTGTTTTACTTCCTGGTGCGGTGACGTAGCGGTGACGTGGCGGCGTCAACGTCACCGCGGGGAATTTGATCTGATGGTGTGTACACGCCATCGGATCAAACTCCCGATCGGACATATCCGATGGAAATGGTCCGCGGACCGTTTTCATCGGATAAGTCCGATGGTGTGTAAGAGGCCTTAAAGAGACTTTTAAAAAAAAAGGCAGCAAAAATAGGGAAAACAGCCTACGCGTTTTACACTGTGTCAGTTCTTAATCATGGCTTTTCCCTATTTTTTCTGCCTTTTGTAGTGCATTTTACCATTGATTTTACAATAAAGACAACTCAAGATTTTTTTTTTTGGAGTGCGGCTGTCCATTTTTCCGAAGTTTCTACTATTTGCCTTATCTAGGAGGGTGCCGAGGTGGGCTACACTCCCCCAGATTTTAGTTGTGCCCCTTCAAAGACAACCCCTCCACCCGGAATGCTCTGCCTGCCCCCTTGCAGCTTTCTTAACATAATAGTAAATGTACTGCCCAGTTAAGTCGGTGATTGGATTAACAGGGGGCCCGACGGGGGGGGGGAGGCTCAGGGCCGCCATCAGGAATTTTGGGGCCCCTTACACAGCTTCAGGCATGGGCCCCCTGGAGAAGAGAACCGGGGGGGGGTGCTGCCGCATGAAATTGAGAAGCGGGGGGGGGGGGGCTGCTTCCACGAATTGAGAAGCGGGGGGGGGGCCTTTACAAAAAGAAGAAATAAAGAAACATATATATAAAAAAGGGGGGTAGCCATCCGGGGCCCTGGGGACCTCTGTGGCCTTTAATAAAAAGAGAATATATATATATATATATTTTTTTAAAAAGGGTGGTTGCCAACTGGGGCCCTGGGGACCTTATTTTTTTTTTTTTATAAAAGGAAATTACAAAAAAAGGGGGCTTTCCATTCGGGACCTCTGGGCCCTTTAATTAAAAGAAACCTCTGGGCCCTTTAAAAAAAAATATATATATATATAAAAAAGAAATAAACATTTATATATATAAAAAAACAAGGGGGTTGCCTTCCAGGGCCCTGGGGACCTCTGGGCCCTTTAATAAAAAATAAAAATATAAAAAAATATATAAACAAAAATAAAACAATTATAAAAAAAAAGGGGGTTTGACACATGGGGCCCTGGGGACCTCTGAGCCCTTTAATAAAAATACATCTATATATTAAAAAAAATATATATAAAAAAGTAAAAAAAAAAATATAAATAAAGGAGGATTGTCATCCTAAAATAAAAGAAATAAAAAAATATATAAAAAATGTATTTTTTTTAATAAAAAAATGGGGGTTGTCATCTTGGGCCCTGGGGATCTCCAGGTCCCTGTGGACCTCCGGACCTCAAAAAAAAAATAAAAGAAAAAAAATTGTCCCTTTAATAAAAAATAAAAGAAAAATATATTAAAAAAATATATATTTTTTATAAATAAATAAAAAAGAGGGGGTTGCCATCTGGGGCCCTTGGTGGCCTACGGGCCCCTAGACACCTAAAAAAATGGCCCTTTAATAAAAAAAATAAAAATATATTAAAAAATAAATATATTTTTTTATAGAAAATAAATTAAAAAAAAGGGGGGTTGCCATCCAGTGCCCTGGTGGCCTCTGGGCCCCTGTGGACCTCCGGACCTCTAAAAAAAATAAAAGAAAAAAATTGGCCCTTTAATAAAAAATAAAAGAAAAATATATTAAAAAAATATATTTTCTTATAAAAAAAATATAAAAAAAAAAAAAAAAAAAAAGGGCTTGCCATCTGGGGCCCTGGTGGCCTCCGGGCCCCTGGGGACCTCCTGACCTCTAAAAAAAATAAAAGAAAAAAAATTGGCCCTTTAATAAATAATAAAATAAAAATATATTAAAAAATATATTTTTTTTATAAAAAAATTTATTTTTTTATTAAAAAAATATATATTTTTTTATAAAAAAGGGGCTTGCCATCTGGGGCCCTTGGTGGCCTCCGGGCCCCTGGGGACCTTCGGACCCCTAAAAAAAAAAAAAAAAAAATTTTTTTTTAGTTTTTTTTTTAGGGTGGTTCCCATCCGGGCCCCTGGGGACCCCCGGGCCCCTTACAGGTGTAATGCCTGTACCCCCCTGATGGCGGCCCTGGGGAGGCTGCCTGTACCATTAGCTTAAATTGTCCCTCTGGATCTTCAATATTTCTCAAGGAAGCCTGGTGGGCAGGGATGGCGGTGTGGCTGGCTATTCTACTCATCCCACAGACTCCTTTACTCTGGCTGATTCTGAAGTTGCAAATGGGGAAAGAGGAGGAGTGGACACAGCAGTACAGTGAGTCTTCTTCTATCACCAACCATGCTGTAAGTGACTGAGCACTCTGTCACTACATACGGTGCTACATTGACACAATACTGCACTAGCCTGCCGCTATACTGCCATAATATGACATTATATTGTCTTAAGCCTCGTACACACGATCGGATTATCCAACGGGAATTTGGTGATGACAGGCTGTTGTCGGAAAATCAAACCATTTGTATGCTCCATCGGACAATTGTCAGATTTTCCGCGGACAAATGTGGAATAGTATGCTTTACAACAAATGTGTGTTGTCAGATTATCCGAGCATGTGTACACAAGTCCTTAGGACAAAACTCCAAATTACAAACACGCATGCTCAGTAGCAATGCTCACCATAACACAACATTAGCATAAGTTGCCCAAAGGGTGACGCTAATGAGCTGAAAAACCACATTGTTTTGTGTTTGTTGGCCAACAATCATTTGCCGCTTGTATGCAATACAAGTTCACGGCCAACGTCCTTTGGACAAAAGTCCTACAAAAATCCGATCGTCTGTAAAAGGCTTAAGAATTACACTATACTGCCCTAGAATAACACTATACTGAACTCAGCTATGTGTTGTGTGGGGAGGAGGAGCTCTGCTGCCTGTGCCCAGACTGTGTGCAGTGCAGGGAGGGAAGAAGAAGGAGCTCTGCTGAGTGCTCTGCCATCAGTGACTCCTATCCTGCCCCTTGCAAGAAGTGACCCCTGTTCTCTGTCCTGCAAGCAGTGACACTTGTACTCCAACCTGCTGACCCCTGTCCTCATCTCTGCTGACCCTTGTACACTGCCCTGTGATGGAACTAAATAAAATGTATATATTATGTTTCTCTTTTAACCACTCAAATATTACTTTTCTTTCTTTTGTTATTTTTATAAATTCTTTCCTTTCATGTTGCGACAGAGTTATTCATCCCAGAGTGAAGATGAGAAGCAGATGTCAATTAACTCCTTCCCCCTCCTACCGAGCAAAGGAAAATGGTCACTTAAAGCTCTGGAATATGAAGCCTCGTGGTACTGCGCCCCAAGCCCCCCCCCCCCCCCCCCATTTTTTTAAGGCCAATTTGAGCCCCAGGCTCTAATCATGTGCTTAAAAAAAAAAACATTGGAATCCATCACGCATGGATAGGGAGGGTGGCGCCTGTGCGCCCTGCATTACGGACCGTCACTGTTCCCTAATCCACTACATGCTAATGGGTGCTGGCCCTGTTTGTAGGAGAAGTTATGATGTGAAGAAAAATCACCTTTATCCCTCTTGTTGTGTACTGTGGACTGTCTATGTGGATTATGATTCAATAAAGATGATTTTTTTGAAAGGATTTTTCTTCATGTCATGATTCTGCTAGAAAATAATGTGTTTGGTATTTATGTGTAAACATCTTAACAGTAATATAGTACAGTTAATTTGTTTTATGGTATAGTTACATGGTTATTCTGGTTGAAAAGAAACCCAAGTCCATCTGGTTCAACCAACATAAAAATGCACACACTCACACATACATAGAAAACCTCCATATACACAGTTCTAAACCCAAAGTTGAGCCAGAGGAAGGCAAAAAGACTCCCAATAATGCACGATCCTATTTGCTCCAGCAAAAAACCTTCCCATTTCCCCAGGAGGCAATCAAATATTCCCAGGATCAACTACCCCTGTTGCTAATACCTAAAAAAATAAGTATTGTGCATTTAGGAAAAAATCCAGGCCTTTTTTTAAAAACAATCTACCTAGCAGGCCAGAACTAGTTCTTAAGGGAGAATATAACACATTTTCCCACTTCTTACTGTGAAGAAGCCTTTCCATATTTAGATTTTAGATCTCTTTTCCCCCAGATGTAAGGATGCCCCTTTGTCCTTTGTGGCGATCTTAAACTGAATAACTTTACTCCAATTCACTACATAAACCATAAACCACATATATATTTATACATGGTGAATATAACTCCCTAACCAAAAAAAAAAAGATGAGGCCTCAAAACATTGTCACTGCAACAACCCGGGAGCCCAATTTGCCGGAATTCTGGTTCTTGGTTCACCTGCTTGCTTTTGACATTGAGCTACAAACACAGCACTGTGATTACAGTAATCTATCAGGATCCTCTCACTTCATACTGTAGTTCTATTGCTGGCCACAGGAGAGGGAGACATGCCATGATTTTTTCAGAAGTGTCTTGGATGTGCACAGTTATAGCTTTTATGTGAGTGGATATTCTTTTTATTCATAGTATTTTGATTTATCATTGATGAGGCCTGTGTTTACTTCCTTGTCAGCTGCACAGACATTGAAGTTGCTACTCTGAACCACATTCCAGCAGTCCTTTCATGGACTATACAGTCTCTTTTGGGACTTTTCTATTTTTAATCTGTTACATTCTGTATGCTTGATGTTTTGTACTATGTCCTTTTAATGTCAAAATGTACATCTGTTTAGACATACTTTTTTGATTATATATTATTGCATTATATTTAAATGCAGGCAGCTTATTGTACTTTGTGGTTTGTTTTTTGGGGCGCCTTAATCTTCTCTTCTCAAGATAGAATAAATTCAGTTCAGCTAATCTTCCCTCATAGACAATCTTCTCAATGCCTTTTATCCCAGAGTCTATATGATTTTTAAATATTTTAAAAAGTAAAGCCTTGAGGTACACCCCTAATCAATAAAAAAGAAAAACTGCGCCAGCAATAATTGACTAGCAATCAAAGCTAGATAAATAGTGAGCGTGAAGCAATCCAGATACCAGACATATAAACATATCATATGAATAATGTCCCAATATATGATTATATCTCGTTGTTATATCTACAGTCGAGACAAACAGCACCACAGTGAACGTTTTGACATCCGTGAGAACCGCCACCACATGGAAAGCCACTTACCAGAGTGACAGGTATAAACAGCGTTAGAGAGATATGGTCTCCGTCCGTGTGTTAAACCACAGGATACAGATGTCCCAGGAATGAATCGTCCAAACGTAGGATTGCTAACACCTTCACAAATGTGGTCCATGGATCATAAATGACAAAAAACGGACCATAGCATAATACCGTTGTTGACCAATTTATTTAACCACTTAACCCCCGGACCATATGTCTAGTCAAAGACCAGGCCACTTTTTGCGATTCGGCACTGTGCCGCTTTAACTGACAATTGCGCGGCCGTGCGACGTGGCTCCCAAACAAAATTGGCGTCCTTTTTCTCCCACAAATAGAGCTTTATTTTGGTGGTATTTGATCACCTCTGCGGTTTTTAGTTTTTGCACTATAAACAAAAATATAGCGACAATTTTGAAAAAAAAAATATTTTTTGCTTATTGCTATAATTAATATCCCACAAAAATTTATATGTAGCAGGGTCATCCTGTCAGAGTCTAGTGACAGGCCTCCCCCGCTGGAACTTTACTGAAGCCTGTGAATATGTTAGATACCATTATACAAGTTATGCATTGCGGGACTACAGGTAGCAGGAGATATGGACTCCATTGACTCGTAGGAGAAACGGACTACATTTCCCGCAATGCTTTGCCCTCCAGGAGGATGTGACGTTCCGCTGAGACCGGTGGAGAAGGTTACTTAAGGAAGGGGAGTGGCGCTTTTTCGCTCTCTCTGGACAAGCCTTCTCTCCTGTGCGAAGATGCTGACGGAGACTGCTGTGTCCTAGGCCGGAAGCCTGGACCTAGATTTGCCGAGAGACCAGCCATCCAGACGGAAGCAAGACCCCAACTCCAAGCCAGTGTTCCCGGAGACTGAAGAGGCTGCCCAGCTGGCAACTGTAGCAGTGGAACATCCTCGTCTGGGATCCTGTGTGTGTTCTGGAGCAACGCCTGAGCAGCGGATTTTTTTTTTTTTTTCCTGAGGAGGAATCAGGTGGGTCCGCCTGTTGAGTGAGAGAGCACTTGCTCAACTTTTGACTACTGGGTTATCACAGGCACCCAGTTTCTATTCACCAGCTGTGGACACACGTTTAGCCCGTAGCTAAGACCCAGAGGCCTATTTAATTGTCTCAGTGTTTCATAGTAGTGACTGACGCTGACGAGCGATCAACTCCACCACGTTCTACTGCCATAGACAATCTGTTGTGTGATTCCTTCTTTTAACCGTTACCTGTGGATTACAATTTAACGTGCACCAACCGGCCGCTACGCGAACATTGACTAATCTATAGGACTGTCTGTTAGGGATGCTAGTGAGCATAGACTGATCTTGAGTTTAGGCGGGTGGTACCACTCTTAGGTGTAGAATATCTTGTTAATTTACATTAATTGTTGATTCTTGCAAGGGCCCTTGCGAATTAGTTTGAGTTACAGCTAATTGATTGTGTTTGTATTTAAACCCTATGCCTGTCGCTTCTAAGTGCCTTACAGTAAACTTACCCCTTTATATTCAATCATATTCACTGTGTGGAGTATATTTTCTCGCCTGGAGGGGCCGTACCACCACAGCAGGTAATTTATTGTCATACTGCCATTGCATACTGTATGTCTGCTATTGTGACTCCAGCCCAGCAGGGGTCACAATATTCTACTACAAGGTTTCTTATGTGTCAGGGGAGGGTTCAAGCTAATTAAACAGGGGTGAGCTGAGCCAAAGAGAGTAGGTCCCAAACTAATCAGCGGCTCCTTCGGGGTTGAGCGCTACATATAAATTTATTTTTTTCCCGCAGTTTAGGCCGATACGTATTAGTCTACATATTTTTCGTAAAAAAAAAATGCAATAAGCATTTATTGATTGGTTTACGCAAAAGTTACAGCGTTTACAAAATAGGGGATAGATTTATGGCATTTTTCTTAATATTTTTTTTTTTTACTAGTAATGCCGGCGATCAGCGATTTTTATTGGTACTGCGACATTATGACGGACACTTCGGACACTTTTGATACATTTTTGGGACCATTGGCATTTTTATAGCGATCAGTGCTATAAAAATGCATTGATTAATATAAAAATGCCACTGGCAGTGAAGGAGTTAACACTAGGGTGTGTTCCCTGGGTGTGTTCTAACTGAAGGGGGGGTGGACTGACATGGGGAAATTACAAATCGCTGTTCAAACATTGTATGAACAGACGATAGGTAATTTCCCCCCCTGACAGGACCGAGAGCTGTGTGTGCCCGCGCCCCTATAGGCTGCTGGGCGAGGTGACGTATAGCTGTGTGCTCTCGACTAGCAGAGCCGACCTGCCACCGTATAACGGCAGCTGGTCGGCAAGCAGTTAAAAAAGATAATTATACTTACAAACATAGACTTCTAAAAGCATGTAAAAAATGCTTTTAGAAGTCTAGGCACTATAGGAGCCCTTCCTCCTTCACATCAAGCGCGGTGACGTCACTGTACGCTGTCCCAAACGCATTTCGTCATACGTTGACGAAAACATCAATGTATGACGAAACGCATTTGTGACGGCGTACAGTGATGTCACCGCGCTGTTACTGTGTCACCGTCTGGGATGGCGTACAGTGACATCACCACGCTTGATGTGAAGGAGGAAGGGCTCCTATAGTGCCGGCTGGCATTTTTTACATGCTTTTACAAGTCTATGTTTGTAAGTACAATTATCTTTTTTAAATAAATTGGTCAAAAACTGTATTATGCTATGGTCCGTTTTTTGTCATTTATGATCCACGGACCACATTTGTGAAGAAGTTAGCAATCCTACGTTTGGACGATTCATTCCTGGGACATCTGGATCCTGTGGTTTAACCCACGGACGGAGACCATATCTTTCTAACACTGTTTATACTTGTCACTCTAGTAAGCAGCTTTCCAAGTGGTGGTGGTTCTCTTGGATGTCAAAATGTTCACTGTGGTGCTGTCTCGATTGTAGACACCAATGAGATATAATCATATATTGGGACATTATTCATATATGTTTATATGTCTGGTATCTGGATTGCTTCATGCTCACTATTTATCTAGCTTTGATTGCTAGTCAATTATTGCTGGCGTGGTTTTTTCTTCTATTTTATTTATCTTGCTTGTGTTTACACCACTCTACTGCAGCCTTTTGGTTTATCATTGCCTAAGGCCGCGTACACACGATTAGTCCAGGGGATCAGTTAAACGATGAAGCTGACTGATGGTCTGATGTGCCTACACACATTCAGTTGAAAAAACGTTCGTGTCGGAACGCGGTGACGTAAAACACAAGGACGTGCTGAAAAAAATGAAGTTCAATGCTTCCAAGCATGCGTCGACTTGATTCTGAGCATGCGTGGATTTTAAAGCAAGTTTTTTTGACCAAAGGATAACTGACCGATGGGACCCACACACGATCGGTTTGGACCGATGAAACTGACCTTCAGTCCGTTTTCATCGATTTTGACTGACCGTGTGTACGCGGCCTTACTGTTTTTTTAGTTAGGTTAGCGCAGTTTTTTGTTTGTACTATAACACCCCTAATCACCTTAAACCTTTCTGAGTAAGAATCGTTAATCACTATTCTCTGAATATGGTCTCTTAACCAGTTTTCTATCCATTTACACACTACATTTTCCAAGCCTGTAGACTTTAACTTACACATTAGCCATGTGTGGGAAACTGTCAAACACTTTTCCAAAATCCAAGTATTATTATATGGGACCACAGGTATTATGCATAACCAACCCGAGCAAAACATGCAATAGAGGAAATAACACACCAACCACCATTTCTTTCTTCAAAGTTTTATTAAAGTAAACACATTGGGCCAGATTCAGGAACAGTTAGGCTGGCGGATCCAGTGATCCGCCAGCCTAACTGTGACTTTAAGCCGGCGTTTCTGTTTTCTGTAACCAGAAAACAAGAAACGCCGGGTTGAAGCTCCGATGCGAGCAGCGTAACTGAGTTTCGCCATCGCATCGTTACTTCAACTTAAAAATGGCGCCGGGGGCGTTCCCGCCGATTTCCGCTCAAAAAATATGTTAATGAGCGGAAATCGGCAATTCACGATCGCATTCCGGCGCGACGCAGTGACGTTACGACGTTTCCGGACGGGATACGCGGCGCATAGTTATACCTACATGGGGTTGGAATATCCTATGTTAGGTATAGGCGTCGTCATCGCGTCGGAAAAAAAATAAAAAACGTCGCTTGCGTAAAACGTTCATGAATGGGAATGTGACGTCATTGACGTTCATTCACAGAATTTGGAGCATGCGCACGGGGATGTTTTGACACTCGACGCATGCGCAGTACGTTCGCGGCGGGAACGCGCTTCGTTTTAATACTACACGCCCCGTACCCGCCCAATTTGAATTCCGCCGGCTCATTTGCGATGCGCTGCCGCAACTTTAGGAGCAAGTGCTTCGTGAATGACAGCACTTGCTCCTAAAATTTCTGCAGCGTAACGCAAATGAGAAGCGTTACTCTGGAGCAAAGATGCTCCCATCTACCTGAATCTGGCCCATACATTATAATCTCCACACAACCTTGAGTTTATTGGAATTTAACTTGGCCACGGCCCGATTCATTGGTTTAAAATGTCCATTCAAAATAATAATCATTCGAAGATATTGTACTCATACCATAAATAATTTAACTGATTACATTTCCATAACCATCACGCACAGCCCAGCCACTGAGACTCGAGCTGTATATCCATGAAACCAAATTAAATCTCCCATCAGGCAACCTGCCTTTAAACAGTACCATACTACCACATGAATCTGGCAGCGACGGGGGGGGGGGGGGAAGGGTGGGGAGCGCCGTCGGCTGGGTCCTCTTGTAGTCAAACGGCGCCTGCCTGTCACGGAACCGGGCCTATATATAGGCCCGAACCGGACTCCAGAATATTCTACCTAGGTCACCTGATACCCTCTGTCCAATCACTGCTCTTACCTGTCCTGACTCCTGGGCTCTTTCAACACAGCTGATCCGCTTGATTAGGCCCCTTACCAACCTGCTCTGACCTGCAATTTACCTCTTCTGGCTAAAACCTTATCCTAGCTGCCCCTGCCGTGGACCCATAAGGAAAGGAGAGCCTAATTGGCCCTCTTTCCTTTCCCATGGGACCAGAGGCATTATGCATAACCAGATAACAACAAGAACCTGGGGAATGCCCAGGGAATAACCAAGCCTACTTACCGACCAGCTAGCAGAACAACCAATTAACCTGTGCGTTAAAAACAGGGGTTTTGTCCGCACGCATTTGCAAAACGCATGCGTGAGCCACAGAGCCGCGCCAAGGCACCCCATAATTCTGTGGTCCTAACACTAACAGTGAGTGTCCTCACAATGGAGGCACATGCATTTTAATGGATAGATAGGGGCAGGTGGACTGAAGGGGAGCCACCCCTCCTTAAAGGTACAGAAGCACACCAAGCACCCAGCATATAGCACAATGGCTGCAAAGGTGTTGGTGCACTGCTGGACCAAAATAAACACCACAGGTGAAACAAAACGTATCCACC
Organism: Rana kukunoris; assembly: GCA_029574335.1. Lineage (NCBI taxonomy): Eukaryota > Metazoa > Chordata > Amphibia > Anura > Ranidae > Rana > Rana kukunoris. The sequence continues at coordinate 145,607,839 of CM056054.1, read as the reverse complement.
GCCCCCATCTATGGCTGGCAATCACAGTAAGTAGCAATGGAAGGCTAAAGCAGATAACAACAAGAACCTGGGGAATGCCCAGGGAATAACCAAGCCTACTTACCGACCAGCTAGCAGAACAACCAATTAACCTGTCTAACAATGTGCGTTAAAAACAGGGGTTTTGTCCGCACGCATTTGCAAACGCATGCGTGAGCCACAGAGCCGCGCCAAGGCACCCCATAATTCTGTGGTCCTACCACTAACAGTGAGTGTCCTCACAATGGAGGCACATGCATTTTAATGGATAGATAGGGGCAGGTGGACTGAAGGGGAGCCACTCCTCCTTAAAGGTACAGAAGCACACCAAGCACCCAGCATATAGCACAATGGCTGCAAAGGTGTTGGTGCACTGCTGGACCAAAATAAACACCACAGGTGAAACAAAACGTATCCACCGCCCCCATCTATGGCTGGCAATCACAGTAAGTAGCAATGGAAGGCTAAAGCAGGTTATGCATAACCAACCCGAGCAAAACATGCAATAGAGGAAATAACACACCAACCACCATTTCTTTCTTCAAAGTTTTATTAAAGTAAACACATACATTATAATCTCCACATAACCATGAGTTTATTGGAATTTAACTTGGCCATGGCCTGATTCATTGGTTTAAAATGTCCATTCAAAATAATAATCATTCGAAGATATTGTACTCATACCATAAATAATTTAACTGATTACATTTCCATAACCATCACGCACAGCCCAGCCACTGAGACTCGAGCTGTATATCCATGAAACCAAATTAAATCTCCTAAACGACAGGAGGGGGAGGGTCTCCCGTCACCCTCCTGTCCCCCCTGCCCCAGACCGCGGCCTCCTCTATGCATGTTTGCAATTCCATATTAAAAATATCCAGGCCTATATCTGATAAATGCACCCCATCCGTCCTATACAAGCCCGGATACCCACCTTCTAACTCAAAATGCCTAACTGAGTTACCTACGCCTAGCGCCAAAAATTTCTCTATAGCCCTATTTACCCGTTTGCGAACCTTCTCTAAAGGTCTCAAACTAGCAGAATTTAGCCAACAAAAACGCGGGATTATTTCTGAAAAGATTAACAAAGTCTCAGGGGAAAAGTGACTCAAAAACACAAAAACATCCTTCATGTCATTAATTAAGTCATGTGTCTTCCACTTACCAATATCATTCCCCCCCAGATGCAGAATCAGCATGTCTGGAGGGGGGAACAGCGAATATAATCTGTTTAATTCAGACATTAGATTAACCCATACCATTCCTTTGCGACCAAACCATTGAATAGTGAAGGATGAGGGGTCGAGGCCCAAATTCTCAGAATAAGTCCTATTTGAAGCTCTTTTCTGTGCCCAAAACACAAAAGAATGGCCTACAATCCATATGGAACGATGCCGACCTGCAATGAAATAATATGTTAATACGGACGTATGTACAGCTTGAAAACATCTGATTTCCATCTACCTAATTTCTTAATGGCATCTTCATCAAACCCTATCCTGGCGGCCTCTGTAGCCGCTCCGATCCTAAAAGAGTGCGCTGTGATTCTGGCTCCCTGATATGGCTGTATGAGATGCATTTCTTTAGTACTGCCAAAAACTGGTAGATAGAAACCGGGGAACCATCCTCGTGTATAAAAAGGAAACCCTCATTATGTGGGCGCATCCTTACATACTCCTGTAGCCTAGCTATCGGGCAAATGTCCTTAATGATGTATTTCTTTAATGAGCTCCAAGCTCCTTTGCCCCATGTGTCTGTCTTACCGTGCCTTATAAACAGACTTAAACTCTCCTCCAACAAAGACACCTCGGATATTAGGATCCCGGAGGTGCCAACTTTAGAGGCCGGTAGGAGCTCGGAAATCCTACATGCACTGAAGAAGGAGACAACAAAAATCGCTTTAAACAGTACGGCCTCATAGGCCGAAAAGCAAATTGCCGCGGTAGCCCCGCAAATTTGTAACAGCATGACTGGCGTAACAGGCGACCTAGTGTCCTTTCTAACGGAACTCTTCCTATAACCCTTCATAATTTGCTTTACTGAAAAGAAACTAAGGCAAGGCGGCCGTCCTGCCAGGCGTAGAAAAAAGGAAACTCCAGCTAATGTCTTGCAGATGTGTGACCAGGAGAGGCGCCTCTGAATCAGTGAACCCAGAAACCGTAAAACCAAGTCTTCCGAGTGTTCTGAGACAGATAGATTCAATGAACCCAAGAAAGTTGACCATAACCACCATGAGGAAACGTAGCTTCTCCACGTAGACGGAGCCACCGAATTCTTGAAAAACTTCATTAAATCAGATCCCATAAATGGGACGGGCAACTCCAACCCATCGGCTCTGCCCTTGGGAGCAAACTGAAAAACCGGTCCATCTGCAGACGAGAGAGAGCATCAGCAGCATTATTTACCTTACCGGGGATGTATCTGGCCTTCAGCCAGATGTTCCGCTTCAAACACAGGAAAACCAAATGCCATAGGTACGTAACCACTGTAGGGGATTTAGACGACAAAGCGTTAACTGCAAACAAAACACCTTTGTTATCCGTGCTAACCATCAGTCTTTTGTTTGAAAAGGACTCTCCCCATAGCTCTAAAGCTACTATTAAAGGAAACAGTTCAAGTAAGACTATGGGCCAGATTCAGGTAGATGAGAGTATCTTTCCTCTGGAGTAACGCTTCTCATTTACGTTACTCTGAAGACCCTTTCAGCGCAAGTCCTGTAATTCACATAGCAGTTGCGCGTAAACTTGCGCCAGAGTAACGATAATGCGCTGGCGTAACCCGACGCAAGTGGAAGTGGGTGTGATCATATGTAAATGATGGGCGGAGCCCAGCGCAGAGGCTTACGTTCAGCGCATCATCCACGGAGCATGCGCAGTGAGTGCGGCTCCACTCGCCCCCCTTGTGCGCATGCTCACAACTTCCGTCGGCACCACTTCCTGGGAAACGTCAGCGCAATGCGTTCCGCTGGGCGCTTAAAAGCGATGGCGGAAACGCCATTCCGGCGCAAAAGTAGTTCCGCTTCCCCCCACCCCAGGGAAGATACTTTTGTGCTGTGATGGCTGCTCCCGCTACCCCCAGAGAGAGGAGGAACCTGAATTTTAATGCCCAGGAGGTCTCAGTGATCATTTCGGCAATGGAGAGGGATAATGAATTTCTCCATGGCAAAAAAAGCCGGAAGACCAGCCGGGAAAGGAAGCAGGGCATCCTGGAGTCGATTGCTGCCAGGGTCAATGTCCTGGGCTACTCCACCCGGACTGCTGGGGACATACAAAAAAAAAAAATGACCTGCGGCGCAAGGTGAGGGACAAGGTGGCCTCCATCAGGAGGTATGAGAGGGGCACAGGTGGTGGTCCCCCATGTCCTGTCACCCTGACCGCAGAGGAGGAGGTGGTTGCTCGCTGCCTGGAGAGGGAGCAGGTGGAGGGGGTCGCAGGCTATGACTCCGTGGAGGAAGGCACAAGGACAGGTAAGTGTTTTATAATCCCCTATTTGTTGTTTTGCATTTGGGGGGGGGGGGGGAGGGTACATGTGCCAAGTGTGTGGGACCACCAACATGTGTCTGCTTTGTGTCATCTACAGATGACGGAGCTGGGCCATCATCGTTCAGCGTACATTCCACCCCATCCCCCCCACGCCATCGTGTGCCTGAGCCACTGGGTGGTGAAGAGGTTGTGGAGGAGGAGAGTGGCCACACCACACCTGCCGAGGTGGTTGTGGAGGATCCTGCTGTGGCAGAGCAGGACTTTTCATTAGTGTTGTCTGTCTCCTCCCCTTCTCCTGGGCCGTCTGTCGTCCCCTCCCCCATCCTTGGAAGCCCCTCAAGGGCGACTCCTTCCACCCGAGGACATCCATCTTCTGGCCCCAGGAAGGCGACCCAGAAGACCAGGGGGGTGTCTGATGGTATACAGGACCAGTTGGCGAGGGATCACGCCAGGCAGACGGAACAGATGGGGGCCATAGCGGTGCACTTGGAGAAAGTGTCTGACAGCCTGGGCTCCGTTGCCAACCTCAGCAACGCAGTGCAGGATGTCAGCTGTAATTGCGCTGCAGTGGTCACCACTTTGGGGGAGGTGCAGGGGGATATTCGGCACCTTACTGCAGCCGTCCAGGCCAACAGTGCTGCCATCCGGGACCAGGGGAGGCTGAGTCGGCGGGCCCAGCACTACCAGGTCACCCGTCAGCTCCGGATGCAGGCCCAGACCAACTCCTACCTTGGACGGATAGCCAGGGCCTTGGAGGGCACGCAGGCCACACCTGCCAGGAGTGGCCCACCTGGGGATCAGCCACCTCCAGATGCCCCCCCACCCCCACCCACTCCATCCAGGCAGCTGCGGAGCCAGAGAGGGGCCCCCAGAAGAAGCCCCCGGCATCCCCGATGAGGCCTTTTTTTTTTTTTTGTTTTATATTTTTGATTTGGACATACTCAGGTCATGAGTTTATTTTTTCTTTTTCTCAGGTTATGAGATTTTGTTTCTTTTAATTATCAGGATATGATATTATTAATTTATTTTTGTACTGCACACGGTCAGGAGTGCAGGGGACAGTGTGAATGGTGTGTGAATGTGAGGGGGTGGCACTCCTGAAAGTAAGGGGTGTCACCCTCGGCCGTGGTGGTGAAGTTAACCCCACGGCTGAATGAATCACGTGTGAAAGGTGTGTGAATGGACAGTGACATCATTGGGGCCTTGACGCTGGCGTTACTGCTCCCAACTCCTACATGCTGGACTTGGGCTAATCCAATGCGATGTGCATGTGGTGTGTGTGATCTAGGGACATCAGTGGTGTACACGCGTGCACTGTCTGTGTGATTAATGTTTTGGTTTAGTGTCCAAAGATGCCTACGGCGAGGACCCTCCTGACTGCTCTTCCATCAGCAGACTGGGTGTCCTCTGGCAGGGGGGGGCTGTGTGGGTCGGGGGTCAGGTCATCACGTATGTCAATATGCAGGCCTTTTTTCATAGCAAAGTTATGTAGTATGCAACATGCAGCGATGATCTGACACACAAAGGTAGGGGAATACAATAGGGTCCCCCCGGACTTATCCAGGCAGCGGAAACGGGACTTCAGGAGCCCAAATGTTTGCTCCACCACTGCACGGGTTTTGATGTGTGCTTCATTGTATTTTCTCTCTCCTCTGGTTTGGGGGTTCCGGAAAGGAGTCATTAGATGGGGTCCCAGTGCATATGCAGAGTCACCTGTAAGGTAAAAGACAGGAGAATGTTAGTCATGCATGTGCGATTTCTGTTGTGCATCACGGGAGGGGATAGTCATGCCTGACTCCCTTGTCACTCACCAACCAGCCAGCTGTCCCCATACATGTTCTGGTTAAATTCTGCTGGGATGGGGCTCTGATTGTATATGTAGCTGTCATGGCTGGACCCGGGGTGTTTGGCACGGACGTGCCATATGAGGCGTTGGGCATCAGCTATCACCTGTACGTTGATGGAATGCCAATGCTTCCGATTGCGGTATATGTGCTCTGTGGCACTGGGGGGCTGGAGTGCCACATGTGTGCAATCAATGGCCCCCACAGTGCGAGGGAATCTGGCAATGTTGTAGAAATCTGTCATTGCCTTCTGCCGCAGCTCCTCAGTGGTGGGTCTGATGAACTGGTTGGACATGCGTCTGAGGATTGCAGGGACAACCTGGTGCACACATCTGCTTTTGGAGGATTGTGACATCCCAGCCACCACTCCACTTGTACGCTGGAATGATCCACTGGCAAGGAAATGAAGTGTTGCCAGGACCTTCACCAGTGGCTGCACTGCTTGTGAGCGGTATGTCTTGCTGGTGATGTCACCCTGCAGGGTTGTGGTTAGTTCAAGTATTGCATCAGGGCTGAATCTGAAGAGGCGATACACCTCCTCATCCCCCATGCCAAAGAGGTTCATACGAGTGCGGTATATCCTCTCACGTGGCCGCCTTCTTGGTTCCGGGGGACCCATCAGTAGTTCTAGGACCACAATTGCCCCTGGCATGTTGGCACACAGAGGTGTTGTCCTTGCAAGTGGGGGTGCTCAGCAAGCTCCTATCGTCGGTAACGCTGCTGTAGCTGCTCTCCTGCTGACCTGTGACCGTCTGGAGTAAAGATAAAGCAGCCTTTTGTAGAAATAACTTTGCGCCGGACGGACCAGATACGCGCGGCGCATGTAGCCAGCGTATGGTGCTAATCCGTTCGTGAATTGGGAAAAATACCTAATTTGCATATTTGCAGGGGAAATCAATGGGCGCGACTGATGCGCCCAGCGAAAATAAGCGCTGACGATACTCTGGCGTCGGAACGTTCCGCCGGTCGCAAATGACCCGTTATTGGGCGCATCTAGTTTGCTGGGTACGGGCACATAGAAACGACGGCGCATCATCACAGTTACGCGGCGCATATCCAAATACTCCAGCGCAAGTGTTCGTGAATCTGGCCCTATGTTTCTAGTGAAGCCTCGCGTAAACCAACTATCTGGCCATGACCCTGTGCACCACTGCGTCTTCCAAATTACCCCAAAGCCAACCGAACCTGCTGCGTCTGTCTCTAACAAAAAATTTTCATCTGGACTGAAATCCTGCTGCCACACCGCCTTCCCATTAAAGCAATCCAAAAACTTTAACCAGACCAACAGGTCTTGCTTGATGCATGCTGTTACCCTGATGTGAGCAGATGGATTGCTTACGCCTGATGTTGCTGCATATAGCCTCCTAGAGAAAACCCTGCCCATGGGCAAGATCCTTGAAGCGAAAGCTAATTGGCCCAACAGGGATTGCATTTCTCTTAAAGTTGTTTTACCCCGTCTTAGGAATAGCCTCATTGTTTGGGACAACCTATAGATTTTGTCCTCAGGTAGTCTGCATTCCATGCTGGCAGAATCTATGGTTATGCCCAAAAAATCAATACAGGTTGTGGGATGTATAGTTTTGCCCTGGGCCAGTGGGACACCAAAATAGCTACATACCTGGTGAAAAACAGATAAAAGGGCGGAGCAATCATCAGAACCATCTACTCCAAAAAACAAAAAATCATCCAGATAGTGGATCAAATTTCTTTGAACCGGACACCCTGCTGACCACCCATTCCAAAAAAGTTGAAAAAGCTTCGAAGTAGAAGCAAGAAACTGAACAGCCCATGGGCAATGATTTATCAAAATAAAATTGCTCTTCAAAATAAATGCCCAGGGAATTGAAGCCTATTGGGTGCAAAGGAAGTAAGCGAAAAGCTGATTGTATATACATAAAAGGATTTAATTGCTGGCTTTTTATCTTCTGATCTTTCTTCTCTCCTTTCAAACCTTGCCATATCCTTGGCAGGGGGAAGAATAGAGGAAAATTCAATATACTCCCCCCTCCATATTTTCTCTTTCATGCGCACTGGTAAATGAAAACCCAGTGGTGACAGAAAGCATGGCATGCATTCTTTAGCACTGCTGTCAGTTAGATCCACCACATTACTTTCCTTAGCCCTTGACGCTATAGGCTGAGGAACAACATTAGAAACATTCCCTGACCATACCCCAGCTTCACTAGGAACAGTAGGACTAGGAACTGCAGGACTAGGCACATTTGTTCTCATTATAGCAATCAGCTGCTCAATAGATGCAGTCAATAATGATAAATGTGATGCTGGATTGCACTCACCCTTCCCGCTCTGTGCCAGACTCATCCCAGGGGCTGTCATAGGCACCTCGCACCGCGCAGACAGGCTGCCGGTCTGCTGTGACTGACGTGGCTGCTGCAGGCTTGACTCAATGCGCGCTCCCTTGCCGCCTCCTCCTGATGGCCGACCGCCGCTACTCGCGTCCCGCTGCTGAGCTTTCCCCTTGGCTGGCGCTGCTGCTTTCTTCCCTCCTCTTCCCCTCCCGGCCTGGGGGGGGTGCTGACACTTGGCACTGGTCCCTGTAAGGAAGAGAAAAAACATCCCGGACACTTTCGCCGACGCCCCGGGGGTCAGGGCTCACGCTCCTTTCTTGTGCCCGCCTCCTTTTGCTCGTCCGCCTCGCTGGTCCGTCCTCCCCGCTGCCGACATCCGCCTCCAAAACCTCCGGAAGGAAAGGTGTGTTGAAAGCTTCTTCTTTCAGCGAGCAGGGTATGAGGTGAGGTGACTCCGCTCCGCTGGGTCCCGCGGCTGGTTCCATCTCCGTGCTGCAGGTGCTAGCTGTCCGTGAAGCTGCAGGTAGGGACAGGCATTGACGCAGCCACAGGCATTGACGCTCCGCACAAGATATCAGCTGGCGAAGCAGAGTTTCCATGGTGACACAGGAAAATTTTGCAGAGCTCTGTCGGCTGGGTCCTCTTGTAGTCAAACGGTGCCTGCCTGTCACGGAACCGGGCCTATATATAGGCCCGAACCGGACTCCAGAATATTCTACCTAGGTCACCTGATACCCTCTGTCCAATCACTGCTCTTACCTGTCCTGACTCCTGGGCTCTTTCAACACAGCTGATCCGCTTGATTAGGCCCCTTACCAACCTGCTCTGACCTGCAATTGACCTCTTCTGGCTAAAACCTTATCCTAGCTGCCCCTGCCGTGGACCCATAAGGAAAGGAGAGCCTAATTGGCGCTCTTTCCTTTCCCATTCCAAGCCACTTCTTTGTCTGAGTTTTTGCTTACTTGCTCATAAAAAGAAATCAGATTTGTTTGACAACATCTGTCTTACATGAATCCATGCTGTCCATTGCCTAAAATATTGTTTTTCTGGCAAAAACTCTATTGGCCAGATTCAGGTAGATGGGTGAATCTTTATTTTGGAGTAACGTTTGTCATTTACGTTACTTTATAAACAAGTACTGTTATTCACATAGCACTTGCTCCTAAAGTTGCGGCGGCGTAGCGAAAATGAGCCGGCGGAATTCAAATTGGGCAGGTAGGGGGCGTGTATTATTTAAACTAGGCGCGATCCCGCGGGGAACGTACTGTGCATGCGTCGACTGTCAGTGAACGTCAATGACGTCAATCCCCATTCACGGGCGTTTTACGCAAACAAAGCTAAACTTTTTAAATTCGACGCGATGACGACGGCCATACTTAACATAGGATACTCCACCTAGGGGGCATGTTTTTCTTTACGCCGCGTATCGCTTACGGAAACGTCGGAAAGTCACTGCGTCAGGCCCGCGTACGATCGTGAATTTCCGTCTCTCGCTGATTTACATATTCTTGGCGTAAATCAGCGGGAACGCCCCGAGCGCCCATTTTCAAATTGCAGTTCCGATACGACGGCGAAATACAATTACGCCGCTCGTATCTGAACTCAATCCCGGTGTATCTTGTTTTCTGACTACAGAAAACAGATAAGCCGGCTCAAAGTGAGAGTTATGCTGGCGTATCACTGATACTCCAGCATAACTCTACCTGAATCTGGCCCTAGGTAGTCTTTTATTAAACTCTCCGATATCTTCCCAACTATAAAAGTTAAAAAGGTCTGTAGTTATTTGGTAAGTACTTTGATCTCTTTTTTTTACATATAGGCACCACATTGACCTTACACCAAGTGGTACCATGGCAGTCAATAAAGAGTCCCTAATAAATAGAAACAATGGCTTTGAAATAAAAGCGCTCAACTCTTTTAGGACACATGGGCATATGACATCTGGTCAAAGTGCTTTATTTACTTATCATTTGCCCATGAAAATATATTTTGCAGTGTGTTCGCATACAGTCATTATGAAGCATTTCCATATCTGTGTTCATCAATGCCAATATTACTACCCAGTCTAATGCCGCGTACACTTTTTGCGATGAAAAAAAACAAAGTTTTTTAAAACGTCATTTAAATTGATCGTGTGTGGGCAAAACGTTGTTTTTTGTCTTAAAAAAAAAGACCCAGGGGAGCTGTGGTGGCTCAACGTGATTGGCACTGCGCTGACAAGCCATTCACCTCTGCAGCCAAGGGTTCGGATCCCGGTCTCGGCTACATGTGAATTGAGTTTGGTGGTCTCAGCCCGGCTCCCGGTGGGTGTGCTATGCAAGGTACGCCTGTGCTTAGTACACCCACCCCCCCCCCACAAAAACCACCACACTTGCACGCACACGAAATTGGTTTAAAAAACACACGCACTTTGGCCATGCGGTCTCTTAAAATAAAGAGAGGCGAAGGACCTACGGGGCTGGCTGGGTGGGCTAGGCCCCCTCACTCCCTCATAGGGGGAGTCCCTCTGCCCCATTGGGGTCCCGTTGGGCCCCAGTTGGGCTCCCAAGAGGAGCAGGTAGGGCGGGGTGAGTGGGAGGCCCCCCTTCACACCCGCCATTGCCACCAGGGGCATGGAGAAGGATGGCGATTGCCTCCGGGGGGAGGGTCTGCCTACTCCCAACTCCTGCAGTCCGGCTCCTCTCTCTCGAGTTCACGCACAAAAATACACTTTAAAAAAAAAAAAGAAAAAAAAAAAAAAACGACCCAAAAAAATTCCAACATGCTTGAATTTTTTGTGTCGTTTTTTGTGTCATAAAAAGTGATCGTGTGTGGGCAAAACGATGTTGAAAACGTAGTTTTTAAACCCGCGCATGCTCAGAAGCAAGTTATGAGACGGAGCTTCAATGGAAAAGAGTGCCGTCGAACGTGGTGTACGTCACCACGCTTTGCTAGAGCTTTGTAGAAAAACGATGGTGTGTACGCAACGTCGTTGTGGAAAATGAAGTTTGAAAAACTTCGTTTTTTTTCATGATTGAAAATGTCGTTTTTTTTCATCGCAAAAAACGACCGTGTGTACGCGGCATCAGTCTTGAAGGGCAGCCCTCAGCCTTGGAAAATTAGCTTTCTTTAAGTGAAGTGTTTGTCTTTCCAGTATGTGCTTGTTGCTTGCAGCTAACATTAAATGAAATCAAGTTATGGTTACTGCTACCTAGATGTGCTTTTATATGAACATTAGTAAAAAGCTCTGCATGGTTTGAGATCACGAGGACCAGCAGAGCATAATTTCTAGTTGTGAATTCTGTCAACTATTGCATAGGATTTTAATAGTTTTATAAATTTCAGCACTTTAACTGTTTCAGCAGTGCCATTACTCAAGCTAAAATTCAGCAATACTAACTAACGTATATACTCGAGTATAAGCCAACCCGAATATTAGCCTAATTTCACCTAAAAAATGGGAAAAGGTATTGACTCGAGTATAAGCCTAGGGTGTCCATATGCGTGCCTCACGTTGTCCATGTGCATGCCTCACCTTGACAATGGTAAAAAGTATCAGATCCTATGTAGAAGAGAAGCTTATTGGATTTTTACTTTAAAAACCTTGGCTCCGCAAGGTCTCAATGAAGAGATTGAGCTACATAATATAACATAATATAGTTCAAACGAGCCCGGTAGACATTGGTACAATCAGTGGTGGTCCACCCATCTGTAGTAGGGTTCGAGTCGGTGCCCCGGAGAGATAGGAGAACAATTGCAATCCTGTCTAATTCTTTTTAACTCTTGTTATAGATAGGGATGTTAAGCAGTTTTTATTAGAGTCAATATTTATTAGGCTAGTGGACGATAGCGTTGTTATCTGTAGTGTAGGGCCCTCATGTGGTAATATAGATACAGGGCCAGATTCATGAAAGGTTACGCTGGCGGATCGAGTGATCCGCCAGCGTAACAGTGGCTTTGAGCCGGCGTTTCTGTTTTCTGTAACCAGAAAACAAGAAACGCCGGGTTGAAGTTCCGATGCGATGAGCGTAACTGAGTTTCGCCATCGCATCCTTACTTCAACTTAAAAATGGCGCCGGGGGCGTTCCCGCCGATTTACGCTCAAAAAATATGTTAATGAGCGGAAATCGGCAATTCACGATCGAATTCCGGCGCGACGCAATGACGGTACGACGTTTCCGGACGGGATACGCGGCGCATAGATATACCTACATGGGGCTGGAGTATCCTATGTTAGGTATAGGCGTCGTCATCGCGTCGGGAAAAAAAAAAAAAAAAACGTCGCTTGCGTAAAACGGTCATGAATGGGAATGTGACGTCATTGACGTTCATTCACAGATTTTGGAGCATGCGCACGGGGATGTTTTGACACTCGACGCATGCGCAGTACGTCGGCGGCGGGATCGCGCGTAGTTAGCATACTACACGCCCCGTACCCGCGACATTTGAATTCCGCCGGCTCATTTGCGATGCGCTGCCGCAACTTTAGGAGCAAGTGCTTCGTGAATGACAGCACTTGCTCCTAAAAATTCGGCAGCGCAACGCAAATGAGAAGCGTTACTCCAGAGCAAAGATGCTCTGGAATACGTGAATCTGGCCCACACTGTACAAGTAGACAGTGCTGTAACTCTATGATATATTCAAGTAGTGTGGTCTAAAAGTGATACAATATTCTCTCTCTCTTTATTCCCACGGGATTTGTCCCATGGGTCCCGTGCAAGGAGGGCTGGCACTAAGTGGATTTTGATACACAGATACCGGCCTCTACATAGAGATATATATCATATTATGTGTTATAGTCCTATGTTTGGGCCTCTCACGTGCTATATATATCTATATAAACTTGGATGTAATTACTACTAATATTACTGCTAGTATATTACACCTTAGGACACTCTCTAGGATGGTTTTATCACACAGATTGGACCATGAATGTTTTTCTTTATATGAAGAGAGAGCTATCACAGACCACCTAGGCTTTGAGGAAGGGGGTACGCCCCAGAAACGCGTCAGCCATATTCAGTGCCGGCCCAAGACATTGTGCTGCCTGGGACCAAGAATGAAATGCTGCCCCCCCCCCCCCCCAAAATAAATCACGCCCACCAAAAGACCCCCACATTCATTATTTTATATCATGATAGCTAAAGGGGACACGTCATTGCTCTATACATGTATATAGGAGAATAAAGAGGACCTGCCATGGCTCTATACATGTATATAGGAGTATAAAGAGGACATGTCATGGCTCTATACATGTATAAAGAAGTATAAAGAGGACCTGTCATGGCTCTTTACATGTAAAGGAATATAAAGAGTACTTGTCATGGCTCTTTACATGTAAAGGAATATAAAGAGTACTTGTCATGGCTCTATACATGTATAAAGGAGAATAACAAGGACCTGTCATGGCTCTATACATGTATCCAGGAGTATAAAGGGACCTGTGCATTGCCGGCCGCCACAATGTATTTTGCGCAAACTAATCATGTACGCTAATTGTGTTTTTTTTTTTGTACCAAATGTAGCGCTCACCCCCGAAGGAGCCGCTTGTTGATTTCGGGGTCGGCGTATTAAGTTATCAATTACACTTGTCTAGGGGTTAATACTTGTGGAAAGTGAATAAAGCGAGTCTCCAGACATCATTGTCATTTTTTGTTGTTGTTTATAGCACAACAAATAAAAACCGCCAGTAGGGCAGTGGACGGTGTCAGTAGGGCAGTGGACGATGTCAGCAGCATTGTACCTCCATCCAAAAACCTGAATCAGCTCTACTAAACCCAACCCCATACAAACTGTATACAAAGTGGCACTGTGCATTCTACAACCCTTTCAAGCACATTTTAATTACAGAAAAAAGCCCAAAAATGTTAAAGCAATCCACAGGCACCCCACAAATAGAGAAGGAAATAACAGATTAAATATCAGACAGTGACAATAGAGACCTCCATTACAGCAAGACAAAAAAAAAACATTACCTTCCAGGAGCCGCTGCAAAGATGTTGCCCTCCATTCACTGTCTCTGGAGTGCACAGACAGTGCAGTGTGACCTGGCTGCAGGACATTAGCCCTGCTGGAGCGGGGGAAGAAAGGAGGGGTTTGCATGCTGTTTGGGGGTAGCTGATAGAAGGGGGTAGCTGACAGAGGAGGGGGTGGGCGACAGAGGAGATGGGCGGGTTGACAGAGAGGGGGGGCTGACAGAGAGGGGGGCTGCTGACAGAGAGGGGGTCTGACAGGGGGGTTGCTGACAGAGGCAGAGAGGGGGGCTGACAGAGAGGGGGGTTGCTGACAGAGGGGAGTGGCTTACAGAGAAGGGTGGGCTGGCAGAGAGGGGTGGGTTGCTGACAGAGAAGAGGGCTGACGGAGGGGGGTTGCTGACAGAGAAGTGGACTGAAAGGGGGGTTGCTGACAGAGAGGGGGGCTGACAGGGGGGTTGGCTGACAGGGGGGTTGGCTGACAGGGGGGTGGCTGACGGACGGGGTGGCTGACGGACGGGGTTGCTGACCGACGGGGTTGCTGACGGACGGGGTGGCTGACGGACGGGGTGGCTGACGGACGGGGTGGCTGACGGACGGGGTGGCTGACGGACGGGGTGGCTGACGGACGGGGTGGCTGACGGACGGGGTTGCTGACGGACGGGGTTGCTGACGGACGGGGTTGCTGACGGACGGGGTTGCTGACGGACGGGGTTGCTGACGGACGGGGTTGCTGACGGACGGGGTTGCTGACGGACGGGGTTGCTGACGGACGGGGTTACTGACAGAGGAGGGGGGCTGACGGACGGGGTTGATGACAGAGAGGGGGGCTGACGAGGGTTGCTGATAGAGAGGGGCGGGCTGACAAGGGGGGTTGATGACAGAGAGGGGGGTTGACAGGGAGGGGGGCTGACGGGGGTTGCTGACAGAGGGGGGGCTTGCTGAAATAGAGGGGGCTTACAGGGGGTTGTTGCTGACAGGGGGTTGTTACTGACAGGGGGTTGTTACTGACAGGGGGTTGTTACTGACAGGGGGTTGTTGCTGACAGGGGGTTGTTGCTGACAGGGGGTTGTTGCTGACAGGGGGTTGTTGCTGACAGGGGGTTGTTACTGACAGGGGGTTGTTGCTGACAGGGGGTTGTTACTGACAGGGGGTTGTTGCTGACAGGGGGTTGTTAGGGGGTTGTTGCTGACAGGGGGTTGTTGCTGACAGGGGGTTGTTGCTGACAGGGGGTTGTTGCTGACAGGGGGTTGTTGCTGACAGGAGGGTGTTGCTGACAGGAAGGTGTTGCTGACGGGGTTGCTGACAGCCAGGGGGAAGCTTACAGAGAGGGGCAGGCTGACAGACGGGCCGGTGGAAGAGCGGATGACACAGACCTCATCCAAGGCAGTCAAAAGAAACAGCCCGCCAGGCAGGGGGGGCGGGACTCCGGGTGGCCGCGATGACGATCACCCACAGTCACGCACATGTGTCAAATCCGGACAAGCCCTGCGGCCCGCCCGCTCCTGTGTCCTGTCACCACTACAGCAGCGGCGCTGGGCTCCTGAGAGGCAGAAGCGCCTGCCCTTCTCACTCGCTGACTGCTTCGGCTGCGACTGTCCTCACAGGCAGCCCTGCACCGTGCTTCTCACAGGCAGCGGGCGGAACGGGCTGGCAGGGGCGGCAGAATGCCGCTCCCCTAAAAGTGCCGCCTGGTACCCATGGTACCACCCGGTCCCATCATAGGGCCGGCCCTGGCCATATTGATGTCAAGGGTCTGACTGGCAGGTGCCGTGAGGTCCAGTTTCAGCTGTTTTTAAAAGCGCTTACTTCTGAATGTTTGTAAGTAGGACCATTGCTTTTATTTTGTGTTTATTAAAACTTTTAAGTGGTAATGCACAAGGTCGGTGCGCCCTCCTTTCTTTTCTTTTTCATTTAAGTCCTACGGTCGGCCGGTACCGGGTTCCCAAATTTCCGGGAGATGAGGCGCAAAAAGACGATTCGAGTATAAGCCGAGGGGGCCATTTACAGCTCAACAAAATGTGCTGAAAAACTCGGCTTATACTCGAGTATATACGGTAAATCATGGTTCTTTGTGCACCAACGCTTCCGACTTTAACACTTTAATTCCTTGTCACATTTTGCACTTGTGTTTTACATATTTTTTGTAGTACAAATAGTACAATAATTTCCAATAGTTGTTTGTAAAATGGTAAACCTTCTGATCACCTGCCATAGCCCTCCCACCATTTTTTCACCAGGGTCCGTAAACAGGATCTAGAGATGTTTGAACAAGCTTTACAAGCAGTGAGTGCACCCCTTACCAAAACCTCAAAATCAACGAAGCTCAAAAAGAAAAAGTAAGAATCTTCGGACTCTGTCGTTGATGCTTCGTTTCCCCATGGTTTGGACCTTAAAAACCATGAGGAAGTTACTTTAAACGCCCGGAGGCCACTCCTCAGTATGGGTTTCTGCTTGCTTTCCAGCTAAGGTGGTGCTGAATGTGCTGATCACCTTTAGTTGGATTTCATTGCAATCTGCACCTGACTATCCTGGTCCAGCTGAGGCAGGTTACCCAATTAACCAGGGTATAAAGCCCTGCCTCACTCTGAGAGCCTTGTCAGTTCATTGTTACCTGATCGTCCTGTCTGTACCAACGGTTCCTGTAGTGATCTTCAGCTGCAAGACTGACTCCGGCTTCTGACCTTTGGCTTACATACCTTGGATTGCTGCTGTCTCCTGTCCTTTGACCCCGGCCTGTACCTTCGGACTTCCTCTGCCGTCTCCAGCCCTTGACCCACGGCTTGTGCCCCAGACTTGTCTTTGGTTCCTGTTTGTGAACCCTGAACTTTCTGTCGGTATCTACCTGACTCTCCGCTGTCATCGGTGTACCACGACGGCTCAGCTACAAGACTAGCCCCCGTGCACAGACTCACAGTCAAGGTAGTGTCCTTACCTCATTACCGTGGGCTGTAGGTACCTGTAAGGGTGAGCTTACAACCTGCAGAATGGACTCCGCTCAAGGTAAGCCCTTACACAGGTAATCTGTCTATCAAAGTCCCTGGACAAGGGGGAGGGGCTATATATGACGAGGCGTGGCGGGGAACACAGCTATTCAAATGAAAGCTGTTATGTTCCCTGAGCGCTGATCAACTAGACTGGGGGGGCGCAGCTCTCCTCCATTAGTGGTATGTAGTGGAATGTTTTACATACCGGAGGACTGCTCTGCGCTCCGCCTCCTCAGTCTGCTCTCCGCCTGC
This sequence comes from Rana kukunoris, assembly GCA_029574335.1. Taxonomy (NCBI): domain Eukaryota; kingdom Metazoa; phylum Chordata; class Amphibia; order Anura; family Ranidae; genus Rana; species Rana kukunoris. The sequence goes on along the minus strand of CM056054.1, from coordinate 145,590,993 downwards.
TAGCCGGCCCCTCTCCGCCAAATCAGTCCGGTCTCCGCCTGCTAGCCGCTCCCCTCTTTGCACGCTCTCCGCCCCTTTCATTCCGCCCTCCGCCTGCTAGCCACCCGCACTCGGCCCGGGTGAAAAAAAATAAAAGTATCGACGAAGCATCGGGAGCACAAGTCCTGAGCAAATGCTCAGTAACGGTCCCGATACTGATACTAGTATCGGTATCGGGACCCCCTTCTATTTAGGTGCCTACCATCTTTAGCATATACATTGTAACCCAATGAAAAGTCATCCCAGTGCTGTAGAACAGTGGTCATCAACCTTGTCCTGCAGGGCCCACTAACAGGCCAGGTTTGCAAGATAACTGAAATACATCACAGGTGATATCATTTGCTGCTCAGTGATTGCAGTATTCTAATCTGCATCTCCCCAGGGTAATACATAAAACCTGGCCTGTTAGTGGGCCCTGCAGGAATGGTTGATGACCACTGCTGTAGAAAACCAAATCCTTTATTTTCTTGCACCAGGTCTTTAGCCATGCATTCGGTTCTCTAAGCTCCCCCTTTCTTTCCTGTGTTGTGCATGGCACAGGCAAAATTCCAGAGATTATCACGTTGGAGGTCTTTCCCTTCAACTTGCAGCCTAGTATTTTAAATTAATTCTTATGGAGCCTCCATCTTTCCTGTATTCTGTTGTTGGTTTCAACATGGACCAAAACAGCTGGAACATGCTCAGCCCCTCTGGGACCAGAGAGACAGCACACCTTTCGGTTGAGGTAATCCTGGCACCAAATGGTTCTTTCAGTCCTTCTGATTTTAAAATCCCCCTTTACTAACAACTGTCTAGGCCTTCCCGCACTACCCCTTCTAGATGGAATGCTTTCCTGAATGTTGGGGGTAGCAGTGACATCTATGATTGCCACCTCCACATCTTCACCCAACTTGGCAGCATTTTTTTTAGCTCATGCTGAGTGGTAACTAGATTAAGTTGTGTTAATTTAGCAAAATGTCTGGAAAGAACACGACCAACACGTCTTTTGATAAAGTCTGAATAGTTACAAAGTGTTGGTGGAACCTGGTAACATCACAGAGGGGGTCGAGTTTCCACACAGTGGTGCAGCATTGTGTACCTTGGTAAAAAAAATTAACCAGAAGATCAGCAGAGAGAACACTGGTAGGGGCTCTAATTTGCCCTCTGCTATGCATGCTCTACACATGCTGGTGGTGCACAGTTGCACTGAATTAACTGAAAAGAATCCTTGAAGAAAGAGGTAATAAAGTCTGACATCTGGATTTTGGAAGAGTGAATTTTTTTTTTCTTTTTTTTTTTTAAAGTGTTTTTTTGTGCGTAAACTCGAGAGGAAGGAGCCGGACTGCAGGAGTTGGGAGTAGGCAGACCCTCCCCCCGGAGGTGATCTCCATCCTTCTCCATGCCCCCGGTGGCCCCCGGTGGCAATGGCAGGTGTGAGGGGGGGCCTCCCACTCACCCCGCCCTACCTGCTCCACTTGGGAGCCCAACTGGGGCCCAACGGGACGAAGAGTGGAAGGATTATTGCTACAGATTTCCTTGAAAATGCTATTCATCTTTTCTGAAACACAAAGGAAAAATTATCTGATATTTCAAATTTAGGTGGAGGTGTGAATTCACTTACATGGAGTAAGATGTTTAATGAGTTTGTTGTTGAAGTTTCACTGAATATTAATAATTTTCATTCTTCAGTTTTCATTAAAATGATACTTACCAATCCTTCCATGAAGGCAACCTATGCCTCAGGCCTCGTACACACGATCGGACATATCCGATGAAAACGGTCCGCGGACCATTTCCATCGGATATGTCCGATCGGGAGTTTGATCCGATGGCGTGTACACACCATCGGATCAAATTCCCCGCCGCCGGACGGCGCGGTGACGCGGCGGTGACGTTGACGCCGCCACGTCACTGCACCAGGAAGTTAAACACTTCCGCGCATGCGCCAAATCCATTCGGCGGCGGCGCGGCGGCGGTGGGGCACGACATGTCTGCTGGTAAGTGTACTAACCAGCAGACATGTCGGGCGGACAGATTCCACCGGATGGATTTCAAAGCATGCTTTGAAATCTGTCGGGTGGAGAAATCTGTCCGCTAGCCCATACACACGAGCGGAGATGTCTGCTGAAACGGTCCATCGGACCGTTTTCAGCGGACATATCCCCTCGTGTGTACGAGGCCTCACTGGTTAAGACTACCAATTGCTGCAGTGGCCCACATTGTGCAGACATGGTTCACACATCCCAATCCACAGAACTATGTACAGATGGTGCTGGAGTGCAAACATGTGGATAAAAAAATGACAGAAAGAGCCTGAAGGAGATCAGGAGCAAAATGGAAGATAAGTATTTTATGGGGGGAAAAGCATGGCAATTGTTCATCACCCACAGCACTTTAGGGCAAATTGAATTCCATTCACTTAGGGTTTAAATCTACTTTAACTTTGCCAGAGATTACCTTTAATCGTTATGGAGACAATAAAAGACCAGCAGGGTACTAAACTTTTTTAACTGGCTTGAACTCTCAGATTTATAACTGGGCTTTTTGGTATTGAGAAAGAAGATGAAAATACAGAAATAAAAAGAAAACATATTTTAGTGTAATTTCTGTTAACACAGCAGATCGACCTGTAATAAAGGGGTTAAACATAACAAGGAACTGGGGGGTGTTCTGTATCAGACCAATGTCCCCTTTCAATATATGTGGTCTGCCTGCAGGGTAAGTCCCTCAATGAATTATACGCATTAATGAAATCTCTTAAAATGGAATTGCCTTGCAGCAGGATTAGCTGTGCGTTAAGTAAAGAGGCGATTCACAGAGTAGCAGGATTCCTGGATATTAAAAACATAAACGGACTGTACAGATGTAATACTGGATTAACCTAAATTTCAGACTCAAGAGGGGAGAGTGAGACCCTGTGTCACCCCCACAACCACCAACTCCAATTTATATTGCAAAATCCATGGACACACAGGAAGTATTCGTAAATATGGGATTTCTCCTGTGTACAATGCCAAGACACTTGTTTATGAATTGGGGAAATACAACATACAAATGCAGCATTTTCTCTGCAGCTTATCCTTATTTCTTAAAGTGGATGTAAACCCTCCATGCACCCAGTGAAGCGAACAGCCTCAGATGATACACAGAAATGAACCAAATCTCCCTACATAGGTTTTACATCCATATTGGCTGTCTTCACATTTATATACTGTTTAGAAAGTTGAGATCCTGTTAGGAGATTTTCCCTTCCTGGTTAACACAGAGTGTGATGTCTGGGCATACAGCCAAGATAGCTAACATTTCTGATTGGAGGAAAGGCACACACCCCCTCTCATCATAGGCAGAAACTCTCAGAGGTGTTTTTTAATAGGACCTGCTCTCTGCTAATCTATTTTAGCAACCGGCCCGGAACAGAAGACTCAGGCTGCTTTTGTCTGAAAAGTCTGAGAATTTGTCAGGAGTCATCCGGCTGATAACACAGAAACCGTTCAGGAGAGAGCTACGGGACTTAGCTCATTGAAGAGAGATAACAAAATACTGCAGATATATGTGCCCAGCTCAAATTTCATGAATCGGGTTTACATCCACTTTAAAGTGGAACTATTTTTAGTTTCCCAAAATAGTTGTATTCAAAGCATGCAATGAATGATAGCTGTCACAGTTGCTTGTTCTCTCAACCAAACTGTTAAGCCATCACATGGCTGGTGTCATTACTGACCACATGTGAATTACCATGGTAATTGCATATTAAACAGGGACTAAAGCTTCATACACACGATACGATTGTTGGCAGGGGATTGTCTAACTGTTGTCCTAAAATCTTACTGTTAGTACGCTCCTTTCGATAATTGTCCAACTTTCGACCAACAACTGTTGGATGATTGACTAGTAAATTTTCAGCGGACAACAGTTTGACGTCAGATTTTCGTATGGTCAGTACACAAATCAGTCACACAAAAGTCTAAAATACAAAGATGCATGCTCGGAATCAATGTTCACCAAACATGAAATTAGCAGAAGGGGTCCACGTGTTTGTGGGACGACAAATGTGTACCATTAGTATGCAAGACGAGATCCTGGCACACGCCTTTTGACAAACATCAGACACTCGGTTGGCCAACAATCGTACAGTGTGTACGAGGCTTAAGATGGCAGCTTCCATGACTGTAAAGAATAAGAGGGTTTAGTTCCGCTTTAAGTTCTTAATAAAAGTAATTGCTGGTCTACGACGGCTCTCTAAGTATTTACAAATGTGTTTATAGGCAGCATGTAAATACTCCTAAATGTATTAAAGATGAGATTCACCCCCCCGTGCATTTTCGTTTTAGCCCCTGTTTTGTTGTGCATAATTGTCCTGCCGTGGTCTATTGCTTAGGTCTCATAGCCTGGGTCCTGTAATCCTTTGGTAGCCCATGATGACATGTACAAGTCTACCCACAGTCGCTGTCTGTGCCCACTCTTGTAGCTGCCAGGGATATGTAACATCGTAATCTCAGGAGGATGAGCAACGACACACAATTCTAGCCTCGGGGCAGGTAAAATAAAAAACAAACACTTTATTGTTCCAGCTTTTCTTCTGTGCAAGTAAAGGTTTTATCTTTACTATAAAATAAACCATAGTCTCGTCTCCATCATGCAGTTTTATTACCCACAGTGCATATGTCAAATGCATTACCAAAGCATTTTGATATATTTTAGATGTTTTTCCAGTGTTCTAGCGGATAAGACGATTGCAAAAAAATATCAAGAGATAGATGCAGCACCATGTAAAATCTTTTAGGTGGACCTTCCATGAAACTGATTACTCCTGCCTGGTTTTTGACTTTCAGAAGGCATGGGTGATATCACCATGCTTCTTGAAACCTGAGAAACTAGGGCTGGGTTTTTTTTTTTTTTTTTTAATGGCCTTTTTTTAATTTGTAGGTGGAAGTTGTCAATAGAATTATTCCTAGAAGTAATAACTAGTCTACACATAAAACACATCAGTGCTCCAATACCAGAATATTCAATGCAGAGAACACTTAATGGGACAATGCAGACTGTGCACCCATCCTGCATTTATGAATAGGCTATAAAATACAGGTGTGTGGAGAGTAAACACTGCAGTATCCAACAGATAGCAATATCCACTATAATATGTGTGAAGTATAGTCAACAATAACAGACAACTCATTTAATGTATTGTTTTCTTCATCAGATGCAAGCAATGCTTAAAACATTCACTTCTCTAACATCAGTCCATGCAGCTGAAGCTACAGAGAAAGGAACTGGAGAATCTGTGTTCTCCTTTCTCCTTCTTAAAGGTGAGATATCAGGGGTCACAAAAAAATAAAAAAAATAACAAAAAACATTTTTAAAAATTCAAAAAGTAATTTTTGTAATTCTGGAGGGGGGGGGGGGGGTTAGTTTCCATCCCCCTGAAGGCAGCAGCATAACCCAGTGCCTCTGAATTACTTTCCCCTTACTGAACAATTAAAGCCCAACTCAATGAATGAATGAAATTTAAATGCATTGTGCATCAATTACCTTATTCCTCAGTCTTGATTCCAAACATGTCTTTCTAAGAAATCTTGCAGTGTAATGGATCAAAGTCATTTTCTTCTGTCTGGGTGGATGTGTGTTATGTCGCCCCAGGCTGATATGCCGGAAGGCTGAGGCCTATCCTGGGGACACCTGGCTGCTAGGCGGCCTGAGGCCTATCCAGGAGCAGAGGAAGCAGCATAGGGTTGGGACTGCAGATTTGGAGTCCAACCGAGTTGGGAAGGTTCAGCCTGATGGGAAAACCAGTTGTGGTCAGAAGTATAAAGGAAGCTGTCATCACTAAGGGACCATCCAGCTTACTACCAGAGACCACTGTGAGTAAGCTGAAGCAAGTACCAGAGCAGTCTTCTCCCCAGACGGGGATGGTGAGGAAGTGGCAAAGCATCAGCAAGTGGCAAGCTAGGAACCCAGCAGGATAGAAGGGGTGACACTTGAGGAGTATACAGCGAGATAGCTGTGGAAGTGCTCAGGGGATCCAGTGATGACTGGGATCAGGAAGTCTAGTGAGAGACTGGGAGCTGAAGTGTAGTGAAGATCTACAGTAGAATACTGTGAGCCAAGTAAAGGACTGTTCGGTGTTACCAAGAGTTAAGTACAACTACCTTTAGTGACTGTTAAAACATTAGTTGCCATAGGAGACAGCGGTTCTAACTATACAGAAGTGTTATCCGGCTGGAGGCCTTTCACTGTATAGCTGTCTACCTAAAGAAATCTCAGAGTCTGACAATTATCATTGCATCTACTCAAGGGTGTCCTGGCCCTAACCCCCTCTCCCACAGTTCTCTTAAGAGACAATAAATCTCTTGTTCGCTATCAAAAGTTACTGGCACCCATCATTTCATCTTATATTACACCCACCATGCCAGGTAACCCATACTACAAAGAAGGATGGCAGCTTTCCCTAACCCTTGAGGTCACCATTAGGCCCCTTGGGCCCCAGGACCTTGCTACATGTATTATTGAGAAGGAATTTGGATTGTTGGTCATCAGTGGCGGTTCGCCCATAGAGGGCGCTGGAGCGCCACCCCCTCTGGCTCTCACCGCCGCTGAGTCTAATAACATAGATTCATGCATTGCACGAATCTATGTTATTATCGCCGCTGCCGCTGTTTTTCAGATGGTCGGCGCTCATGTCCGGCCATCTGAATAACGCCAGCTGGTTGGCTGTACGGAAATGTCTATCAGAGCCAACAGCTCTGATAGGCTTTCCCAGTACAGCCCTCGGGTCCCGGAAGCTTATTCTCGGAAGCGCACAGACTGTACGCCCCTTGGATAAGATGACAGGTGTCTCAGCCAATCAGGTTGGCCGGTTCTGGCTACTGGTAACCTGATTGGCTGAGACGCCTGTCAGTCATCGAGGGCGGGAGAAGACATTGTGGGACGTGGATGCCTGACTCCACTAAAGGTAAGTGCCGGGCGCAGGGGGGGGGGGGAGAGAGCAATTTACAGGGCACAGTGGGGACAATTGGCACAGCGGCGACCATGGGCACAGTGGTGACAATGGATGGCACAGTGGCTGGTTTAATGGCATGGAACAGTGGTGACAATGGATGGCACAGTGGCTGGTTTAATGGCATGGAACAGTGGTGACAATGGATGGCACAGTGGCTGGTTTAATGGCATGGAAAAGTGGTGACAATGGATGGCACAGTGCCTGTTTTAATGGCATGGAACAGTGGTGACAATGGATGGCACAGTGGCTGGTTTAATGGCATGGAACAGTGGTGACAATTGATGGCACAGTGGCTGGTTTAGTAGCATGGCACAGTGGTGCTAATTGATGGAACAGTGGCTGCATTTGATGGCATGGCACAGTGGTGCAAATTTATGGCACAGTGGCTGCGTTTGATAGCATGGCACAGTGGCTGCGTTTGGGCACAGTGAGACTGCAATTTTTTTTTCCTTTGCGCCCTGTCATGGACCATGAAATACTGAAATCCTAATTCATGTATTACAGGAGATTTTATTCTGAACCCCAGCCAGGTCAACAGACTCATAAGAGATACTCATTGTCCATTGTGTGATAACCCTATCTAAAGTCTTTTGATTATCAGGTGTGAATGTCTTCTGCCCTGTCTCAATTCTCCAGACAGTTCCATTGTTCTGTGGCTGGCTATTGTGTACATTGATTGCCCCCCTGGGGCTTGTGTCTGAATACACATAGCAGTCTTTCCATTAAGAGCTTTCTGACCAATCTCTGCTGTGTCATTTTCAAGTCCTCATTTGCATGGAAGGTGGACCTGAGGGGGAACTGATGGGACTGTAAAAAGGACCAATAAGAAAGCGGTTGTTGGGGGCGGGATGTTCCAAATCCTGTATAAAAGTGTGGTGTGTACTTTCAATAAAGGGTGATTTCTTTTATTAGAGAAGAAGGGAATGCTTGACGGGAATATGTTGGACTACCGTCACACGCCCCCCCAAAAATTTTGAGCACCAGCCGCCACTGTTAGTCATCTTTTTTTACAAAGAAATTAATGACCTTGTGTAAACCTATACCCTACATAATTAATTGTTTTTAACAACTTTGAAAGCAAACTTTCATGCTGTCATTGTCTTCTTATGTTTTGCCCATTGTTTTGGCAAGCATGCATTGCATCTTGTAAAATAAAGTTGTTATAGGCCTATCAGAAATAAGCAACCTTCTGGTATTATTCCCCTATAAACACATTTAAAAAAAAAAAGGACACACCAGGTACTGATAAAAATCTGACGAATCTGTTGTCATCCAGAGTAAGAAAAAAAAATCACCAACGAATATTGTACCACAATGCAATGACCTGGAAAAATGTTATTTGCAAAATAGAAAGATTGTGATAAATCTGCAGGGAACTTGATCTATTTTGTTCCCCCTGAAACCTTGCCTGTCTTTGTGTGTTCAAACAGCATTCATTATTAATTAGCCCTTGACTTTCTGACAGCTCTGCACAGATTTGTGAATTGTGCAGGACACCAAGAGCATCTGTCTCGACATGGACTTGTTAGATAAATCTAGATGTTCCTACAAAGTAATTTATGGAAGACACAAAGTGACCTTAGCAGCAAGCATGGTTTAACCTGCTAATAAAACTGATATCAATAACGCTGTCATAGCAAGGGCTACAAAACTTTTCTAGATGAACCCTTACACAATTGTTTAAAAGACATTCTGCATGTAGGTTTTTTATTTTCCATGTGTACATAAAGGGCCAGATTCAGGTAGAGTTAGGCTGGAGTATCTGTGATACTCCAGCCTAACTGTCACTTTAAGCCAGCGTTTCTGTTTTCTGTAACCAGAAAACAAGAAACGCCGGGTTGGAGTTCCGATGCGATCGGCGCAATTGAATTTCGCCATCGCATCGCAACTTTAATTTAAAAATGGCGCCGGGGGCGTTCCCGCTGATTTACGCTGAAAAAATATGTTAATCAGCGGGAATCGGCAATTCACGATCGTATTCGGGCGCGACACAGTGACTTTCCGACGTTTCCGTAAGCGATACGCGGCGTAAAGATAAAGCAGCCCCCTAGTGGAGTATCCTATGTTAAGTATAGGCGTCGTCATTGCGTCGGAAAAAAAAAAATCCCGTCGCTTGCGTAAAACTTTCATGAATAGGGATGTGACGTCATTGACGTTCACTGACAGAATTTGGAGCATGCGCACTGGGACGCATTGACACTCGACGCATGCGCAGTACGTTCGCCGCGGGATCGCGATTAGTTTAAATAATACACGGCTCGTACCCGCCCAATTTGAATTCCGCCGGCTCATTTGCGATGCGCTGCCGCAACTTTAGGAGCAAGTGCTTCATGAATAACAGCACTTGCTCCTAAAATTTCGGCAGCGTAACGTAAATGAGAAGCGTTACTCCAGAGCAAAGATGCTCCCATCTACCTGAATCTGGCCCAAAAAGGTCAGGCAAGAGAGGAAGCAGTAGGAGCCATTGAAGCTGCAAATTCTACAGGGCAGCTGAGTAACTTGGTCTGTGCTGTGACCCACTGCTGCTGCCACTCTCCCCAATAAATTGACTCCAGTCATACATGAAAGTTATCTATTTAATCTTGCTAAGGGAAAGTCATCATACCTGGTACATGGCAATTACATCCTAGCATCCATCTTCTACAGTTGGCTTCCCTTAATAAGTAAATTACCATAAATGCCAGAATAATCATCTTCTGAATAACTGTATATTTAATCCTGTATAAATGTTGTCCAACATGTTTTATGGGTTTATCACCAACCACTTACTGTAGCCCACTGCTGCAGGATGGAAGTTAAACAAACAGAGCCACCCAGACTCTCTTGGGAGAGGCGCACCCATGCTTGGTCAGTGCCCGGTCTAGAATCACAAAAAATGAATCTGTTCTTACCAAGGCAAAAGATAGGACTACAATGCAAAGTGTAAAGTTTTTTGTATAATGTGAAAGATGATGTCACGACGAGTAAATAGATACCAAACATGTCACGCCTTAAAATTACGCACACTCGTGGAATGGCGACTAGCTACGGTACCTAAAAATCAGCATAGGAGATGCTTTTATTTTTTTTACGGACACCAAGTTAGAGTTACAGAGGAGGTCTAGTGCTAGAATTATTGCTCTCGCTCTGATGATACTGGCGATTGCGTGATTTGAACACTGTTTACATATGTGGCCGTGACTTCCATATGCGTTTTATTTGCTGCACGGGGACGTGGGTAATCAAATTTTTCTTCTTATTTATTTTTATATTTTTACATTCTGTTTAAAAAAAACATCTGACAAACAACCCTCTGTGACAGTAATTGGTGGTGACATGTACTCTTTATGGAGGGATAGAGGGTCTAAAGGACCTCCAATCCCTCCTTTGCACTTCAAAGTATTCAGATCGCTGAAAATGGCAATTCTGAATATTGTATAATTTTGTTTTTAAATCCGGCACCATTGGCAGCTGAGTAAACCGGAAGTTGCGTTCTGACATCATTTACATGTTTACAGAGAAAAGACTGGAACAAAGCCATTTCTGGCTTTGGGCCAGTCTATCTCCAGGTGCCAGAAGTGGCGCATTGTGGATTGGGTCTCCCGGGGGGGACGCAGCGGGAGGGGGGATGTCCCCTCCTGCTCTTTCGGGATAACAACTGAGCGGCTTCTAGCCACTTTGGTTGTTATGCCTAGAGAGCTGACCTCCCGTTCTAAAAAACACTACCAGGATGATGTCTGCAGCTGCGGGCATCATCCCAGTATAACCCCCTAAATCCGAGGATGCATATATGCGTACGCTCGGCAGGAAGGGGATGATAAACTCTTCCTTGCAACCAGGGCCGGCTTTAGGTGTTCAGGCGCCCTGTGTGGGCTAATCCTGTGGCATCGCCCCCCCATCTTTACCCTTCACCCCCCGGTCACCTAAACATACACAAAGAGGAAAAAATATTTGTAACAAATAATTTTAATTTAACTACATTACACAGCACTCTGCATCACTGGACCCATTTACATTACACAGCACTCTGCATCACTGGATCCCTTTACATTACACAGCACTCTGCATCACTGGACCCATTTACATTACACAGCACTCTGCATCACTGGACCCCTTTACATTACACAGCACTCTGCATCACTGGACCCCTTTACATTACACAGCACTCTGCATCACTGGACCCCTTTACATTACATGGCACCCTGCATCACTGGACCCCTTTACATTACACAGCACCCTGCATCACTAGACCCCTTCACATTACACAGCACCCTGCATAACTGGACCCCTTTACATTACACGGCACCCTGCATCCCTGGACCCCTTTACATTACACAGCACCCTGCATCACTGGACCCCTTTACATTACACAGCACCCTGCACTTCTGGATCCCCTGTATGTTACACAGACCCCCCTTCAGTGCAGACCCCGCTTCAGTGTATCCACCCCTTCAATGCAGACCCCCCCCATTCAGAGTAGCCCCCCGTTGCCGGTCTGACATCCCCCCAGTGTGTGGTACGCCCCCCCCACCCCAGTATGCCTCTGGATGGCCGCACGGTGCCCCTGTTGCCCAAGACGCCCTGTGCAGCCACACAGCTCGCACACCCCAAAGGCTGGCCCTGCTTGCAACATCTTTGAGAAAACTATAAAGCTCTCTGGCAGACTTTGCATATTCCTTGACTTTTACTACCATCAAAGATCCCGTGTGAGGGTTCGTTTAGTTAGTCTTTGGGGACAAGTATAATGAGCACTGAGTAAAAAAAAAGGAGAGTAGGCCATGAGAAATTCTTACCAAAACTGCCCCCTTGTCAGGTTGCCCGGGGTGGGAACTGAAGCTGAACTGGAGAAAGCTGCATTCCTGACTCCCCCCTATAGAGCAGTGGCCTAGAGCAGTGGTTCTCACATTGTCCCCAAGTACCCCAAACAGCCCATGTTTGCAGGTTTTCCTTTATCTTGCACAGGTGCTTTAAATCAGGGTCAATGGTTTGGTATTTTGCACAGCTATTTAATCTAAGAGAAATTCCCAAAACATGGCCTATTTGTGGGACTTGAGGACTGAGGTTAAGAACCACTGGCATAGAACAAGGTGAATCAAGCAGACTACAGCCAAGAATCTCTAATCAAAAATGTTCATTAACTAATAAGTAAGGGGCATAAAAACAGATTTAAGTACTAGGTGGATTCACAAAGGTGATTAAAGGCTAAGTTCACCTTTTTTTAAATGCAGGTAAAAAATGTGCATTTCTTTTTCTTAGGATCCTACAGTACATTGCATCCGCGATAAGCAGGTCAGGTTTCTGTAGTCACTCATTATATCTGTCTGACCGTACCTCCCAGGCAGACAGTTGCTGAAGTGCAGGAAGAGTAATAAACTATGAGGGTGCTCATCAATGCCCTCACACTTCATTGAAAACTGCAAGAATCCTGCCTGTAGTTTATTCTTTTACAGACCTGTGTGAATGAATGACGTTGCTGTGTGGGTGGAGCCTTGCACAGCTTTGCTGTGATGGTAGGTGCAGGAAGAGGATCCCCTGCCTGCTGTCACAATAGGGGATCAGGGGGTGCTCAGGGTTGCTGCATTGGTAACATGTTACACCCTAAATACTGGTGTAACATGTTACTAAAGGTGAATTTACCCTTTAAAGGGGGTATGGAATATGGCAGTCATGAGGCCATTAATAAAGTTGACTGTCCTTTAAAGCCGCGTACACACGGCAGAGAACCTCGACGGGCAGAACACATCGTTCCGCCCGTCGAGGTTCTCTGCCGGCCGTCAGATTCGGCGACCCGCCTGTCGGGAATGGCAACCAGCCATTCATCCAGGCGGGCCGTCGAGCAAATAGAGAACATGCTCTCTATTTCTGCTCGACGGCATTCCCGACGGGATGCTCGCCGAGAGCGTAAACACGGCCGAGGTTCTCGCTGGAATGCAGCTTCCAGCGAGGTTCTCGCTGGTTTCCAGCGAGAACCTCGGTTGTGTGTACGCCGCCTAAGTTTGATGAGCTCAAGGGTTTTCCTGCTCCTCTTCCAACTATAAAGCTGTAAAGCTATGAGAGATTATTAGGTCTGCAAGTAAGTTCGTACACCATACAGCTGCCTTATAAGAAGAAAGACATTTCTTAAAGATATCCATAAAAAGTGTTGTTTAAAGTTTGCCACAAGCCACCTGAAGACACACTAAACATGTGAAAGAAGGTGCTCTGGTCAGATGAAACCAAAATCAAACTTTTTGGCAACAATGCAAAACTTTATGTTTGGCGTGAAAGCAACACAGCTCATCACCCTGAACACACCATCCCCACTGTAAAACATGGTGGTGGCAGCATCATGAATTGGGCCTGCATTTCTTCAGCAGGGACAGGGAAGATGGTTAAAATTGATGGGAAGATGGATGGAGCCAAATACAGGACCATTCTGGAAGAAAACCTAATGGAGTCTGCAAAAGACCTGAGACTGGGATGGAGATTTGTCTTTTAACAAGACAATAATCAAAAACATAAAGCAAAATCTACAATGGAATGGTTCACAAATAAACATATGCAGGTGTTAGAATGGCCAAGTCAAAGTTCAGACCTGAATCCAATCGAGAATCTGTGGAAAGAACTGAAAACTGCTGTTCACAAATGCTCTCCATCCAACCTCACTGAGCTCGAGCAAGGAGGAATGGGCAAAAATTTCAGTCTCCCGATGTGCAAAACTGATAGAGACATACCCCAAGCTACTTACAGCTGTAATCACAGCAAAAGGTGGCGCTACAAAGTATTAACTTAAGGGGGCTGAATAATTTTGCAGGCCCAATTTTTCAGTTTTTTATTTGTTAAAAAAGTTTGAAATATCCAATAAATTTCGTTCCACTTCATGATTGTGTCCCACTTGTTGTTGATTCTTCACAAAAAAATACAATTTTATATCTTTATGTTTGAAGCCTGTAATGTGGCAAAAGGTCGCAAAGTTCAAGGGGGCCGAATACTTTCGCAAGGCACTGTATTTGGATGGATTTCCACCAGACATATCCTTTGGCGTTGAGGCCAAATCTTTCAATTTTAGTCTCATCTGATCATAACACCTTTAATAACCTTTTCCATGTGGCCTCAGAATCTTCAAGGTGCATTTAAGGTGGTCAGATGAGAATAACATTTTGTTATTTAGACTCAACACCAAACAATATGTCTGGTGGAAATCCAATACAGCTCACCATCTAAATAACACCATTCCTACAGTAAAGTATGGAGGTGATAATATCCTGTTATGGGGGTGTTTCTCTGCAGCAGGGACTGGAGCAGTTGTCAGGATAGAAGGAAAAATGGATGGGGAAAAATACCAAATTCTTAAGGAAAATCTTCCCTTTGCCAGAAAGTTGTCACTCGGAAGAAGGTTTACCTTCCAACATGACAATGACCCAAAGCACACAGAAAAAATAAATACACAGTGGTTCAAGGAGAAAAAGGTGAATGCCCTTGCATGGCTTACAGAGGCCAGGCTTCAACCCCATTGAAAATCTGTGGAATTACTTGAAGACTGCAGTCCACGAACAGTCACCATGAAATTTACCAAAAAGGTGGTTCAACAAAATGCTGACATAAGGGGGTGATCCTTTTTCCAGCTCGGTGATTCCGTGTTTTTTTTCCCTGACATGTTGTTGTTATATCTTTCAGGCCCCATACACACGAGCGGACAGATTTGTTCAAATCTGTCCGTCCGACAGATTTGAACAAATCTGTCTGCTGGGATTTTGGTTTGCTCGCGTGTACACACGAGCAAACCAAAATCCCCGCCAGCAGAGAGCGCGCTGACGTGTCGGTGACGTGGCAGTGACGTTGACGCCGCCACGTCACCGCACCAGGAAGTAAAACACTTCCACGCATGCGCCGAATCCATTCGGCGGCGGTGCGGCGGCGGAGCGGGACGACATGTCTGCTGGTAAGTGTACTAACCAGCAGACATGTCGGGCGGACAGATTCCCACCGGATAGATTTCAAAGCATGCTTTGAAATCTGTCGGGTGGACAAATCTGTCCGCTAGCCCATACACACGATCGGAGATGTCTGCTGAAACGGTCCATCGGACCGCTTTCAGCGGACAAATTCGATCGTGTGTACGAGGCCTCACTTGGATGTTACAAGTTGCTCTAGAAAACACCTCTGGATAAAACAAAAACTGTGTCTGTCAAAGCAACAAAATGTGATTATTTTAAAGGGGTTGATTTGTATACCCACTGTATTTGCTTTCTGTCAGACCAGACACATCAACACAGTGTTAGGCTTAAGCCTCATACACACGATCGGATCATCCGACGGGAATTGTGTGATGACAGGCTGTTGTCGGAAAATCCGACCGTTTGTAAGCTCCATCGGACAATTGTTGTATTTTTCGCAGACAAATGTGGCATAGCATGCTTTAAAATTGTCTGCCAACAATTGTGTGTTGTAGGATTTTCCAATCATGTGTACACAAGTGCGTCTGACAAAACTCCAAAGTACATGCTCAGAAGTGATGCTCACCATAACACATTCGCAAAGGTCCCCAAAAAGGGTGGCACTAAAGAGCTGAAAAAACACGTAGTTTTACGTTTGTTGGCCGATAATTCTTTGCCGTTTGTATGCAATACAAGTTCCTGGCCAACGCCCTTCGAACAAAAGTCCTACGCTTTGTCTGCAGAAAATACGATCGTGTGTATGAGGTTTTAGGCTGTAAGGCTCCCATGAGGACAACAAGCACACCAGAATGCACATAAGTGAATGTTCTGTGTGCCGCGTTGCCCAAAAAAATTATTTTAGGTGTATTTTTTTCATTCTCTGTATTGCATTAACAGCCCATTCAAAATGCAGGGCTACCTTAAAGCAGTTCATACTAAGAAAACTTGTTATTGCACCACAACAGTGTGAATGGGTCGTTAAACAGAAAAGTGAAAGGTATATTTGTGCTCTAATTTGTAAACACTGGTTTTATAATAGTTGTGACATTCATCAGTCTATACAAAGCCCAATAATTTTCTGTATACTATGTGTCTCTGTGTCTGTGAATTAAGTGACACCTGCCGATTTTTTAAGGGCTTTAAATTGCTGGGAGGCGGGGTTTATAGTCATGTGACCGCCATGATTGGCTGTCACATGATAGCTGGTAACTGTGTCGGGAGCGCGCTCTCGGCACAGCTCTATCGGCACTATTGCATGCAAATATGCGGCCAATCGGTGCCAAGGCTTGGCCACTGAGAGGCCACATATTTGTGTGCGCTTGGTGCGAAGAGGTTAAGCTGGCTACACACATCATCAAAATCATCAGCAGGAACCGGCCTACTTTCGAACCATGCATTTCCCTCTCCGTTCAACAAGCAATTATTAGAGCGACTTCTGTCAAATTTTCCTGCTGGAAAAACCATCTGCAATGTATTCGGGGGGGGGGGGGGTGGATGGTTGATCCCTTCTGCCAGAATACAATAGTGCAGGAATCTGGGATTTTTTTTTAGTTCATTCAACCCAATCAAAGTGTATAGCCAGTTGAGATTGCTAGTGACACCTGAAAACTAGTTTTTTTTTTATTCCACATCAGCTATTCACACATGCTGGAGATCAGCTCATGGTCAAAATGCTTCCTTTGTCTCCAAAGCTGACTTGCATCATTTGTGGATTCTCCTGCATTCAGAGATCTGTCTTTCCCTTTTTTTTTTTTTTTAAATATATATTTATATAAATATAGTTTTCCCTCTTTCAGTAGGAGACACCCAGATTTTTCAATTAGCATAAGACAGACCACAGGTTATTCCTTCTCCCAGTACTCCCGTCTTCTGGGCTCCAGATCAGCATTTAGGTGGCTGGCTCCCCCCCTTCCTATTGACATGGGCTCCCTTTTCCCTTCCCCCCCGCCCATCCCTCCCCCTCCCCCCTGGTGACTCCCATAAGTCCTAGCTGTTAAAATTTCGTTTAGGTATTTTGAGATTTTTTTTTTTTTTTATATGGGTTAGATACTTTAGGGCCAGTAACTTTCTATTCTCAAGTTCTCAGCATAGCTCCACGTCTTTTTATATTTTTCCCAGCTTTTCCATTTGTCTTTGAAGTCCTGATTTACCTCCCCCATGGTCTCCTTCAACTCTTCCATTCTATATATTTCCTCGACCGCATCGATCCATTCCCACATCCTTGGGCTTTCCTCATTCTGCCAGTTCTTTGGTACTAGCCTCTTAGCTGCGTTGAGCAGGTGGGGTACAAGGGACTTCTGATACCTTCATATTCCCACCCGCTCCCCATGAAAGAGGACTACCCAAGGATCTTTCTTGATTTCTTTACCCGTTATTTCTTTTATTTGACCCAGAATTTGTTGCCAAAATTTCTGGATTTTTGGGCATGACCACCATATGTGGGCCATGGTTCCTTTCTCTAAACATCCCCTCCAGCACTGGTCTGATTTCCCTTCCATGTACCTACTCACTTTATCAGGTGTGGCATACCAGCCTGAGACGCATTTGTAGTTTAATTCTGCAGTTCGTGTATCTATGGCCGAGGCATGGGTCAATAACATTATCCTTTCACAAGTGTTTTCTCCTCTAGGTGTGCCCAGCTCCCTTTCCCATTTTTGTATGAAGGGCGGTTCTCCCAGCGCGTCTATCTCTAGCAGGATTTTGTATAGTTTTGATATTGTGCCTTTTGAGCTTTCTGTTTTGCACAATTTCTCCAGCGGAGTAAGTTCCACACTCGTCCGGAGTGGGTGGGGGAGATGTTGCACAAAATGACATAGCTGGAAGTACCGCCATCCGTCCAAATTCCAATCTGTTGTTCTGTGTTTCAACTCCTCAAAGTCCCTAATTTTACCACCTTCTACTATATCTCCTAATTGTAATCTATCGGTTTTTATGCAATTCCCCCCTATTTTTCCCACCCCTGGTGCAAAGTATGTATTTTCCTTCAAATTTATAAGTGGTGAGTTGTATTCCTTGTCCAATTTTTTGTATACTCTATAGTCTCAGTGTATCTCGTTTTAAATCTAAAGTTTTTTTATTTAGTGCTCTATGTTGTGCAGGTGTCCACATTATGGTGCATAATTGTGTTTTAGATTGTGCTCTTTCTATCTGTACCCATCTTTTCTCTCTTCTATCCCTGGCCCACTCTACTACTTGAAAACTAGTTCTAATGCGTTGTACACACCATTGTTTTTCCTGATGTGCAAAAAGCCGTCGTTTTTTCCCGACGTGATTCCTCTCCAGCCTGACTTGCATACACACGTTCATGCTAAAAAAAAATGTCCGACCAAAGCGCGGTGAAGTAAAAGACATACAACGGGACTATAAAGGGGAAGTTCCTTTCAAATGGCGCCACCCTTTGGGCTGCTTTTGCTGATCCTCGTGTTAGTAATAGTTTGGTGAGTGCCGATTCGTGCTTTTCAGTCAGTTATAGTGTGACGATTGTGTTATCTCCATTACGAACACTAGTTTTACCAGAACGAGCGCTCCCGACTTGATTCTGAGCATGCACGTATTATTTCCCCTCTGAAAAGCATACACACAAACGTTTTTCGCGACGAGAAAAAGGCTGCCAGGAAGCACGACGAGAAAAAAGAGAGCTGATTTAAAAAAAAATTGCGGGTGGCTTTTTCGTTGAGAAAACTGCTATGGAGCATACACATGACCGGTTTTCAGTACCGATATAAAAAAAATGCAGTTTTCTCGTCGTGAAAACTGGTCGTGTGTACAAGGCATAAGGCTCCGTTCACATCCAATGCCGATGCGGCTCCCACCAGGGGTCCAGTGTGTCCTCGTTCACCGTTTCAGGTCCGATTTCAGCCCAAAATGTTGGCTGAATTTGAAACTAAAACAGACCAAAAGACGCACGGGACCGCTGTGCAAATTCGCACCAGAGCCGCATCGGAGATATGTGAACCGGCTCCATAGAGAGCCATTCAAATTCTCCTGCTATTGTGAATTGGATCCTCGCATCCAATGTTAACCCGGCCTCAGGGTTATAGAACAGGCAAATGTTACAATAACTGATCATTAAAATTACATAAAGCATTTTGATTATGTTTATATTTATAATTACATTTCCTGTTATGAATTTTTTTTTTTATGTTCGAGGTCAAAAGCACATTTTTTTCCCATCCAAGTAGAGATTAATGAGCTCTCGCTAATCATGTATTTTTATGATATTTGTAGAGATGTTTTAGATTGTTTACATCATTACCAGTACTAGTCGTCATGCTCCATACACACCTCCACAAACCTCTTTATTATAACGTGTCTATTCAATTAGTCATGCACAGTGATGCTTGTTGCACTGCACTATGACTCTTATCAATATATAAAAAGATTTGTTTTTTATTTTTTGTCAGGTTAGTCTCATTTGCATCTCTTTACCTAAGAGGGCACAAAGGGTTAATGCGACCTTAAAGAGAACCAGTCACAAACAGGCTTAAGGAACAATCAGCAAATTGTAGGTATGAAGATTTACCCATGACATGTTTATAGCTAATCCTTTTTTTTTTTAACCAGTATTCAACCCAAAAGGAATAATTTATTTGAAGCTACTGCATCTATTGCAGTAAAAATAGAAGGAAAAGGCATAAAAAAAAAAGAAAAGGAATGCAGACACCACATCTAAATATTGGTGCAATATATTACATTTTTGGTTTAATACTGCTTAAAGCTTTGCTAGATATACACTATATTACTAAAAGTATTGCGATACCTGCCTTTGCACGCACATGAACTTTATTGGCATCCTAGTCTTAGTCCGTAGGGTTCAATATTGAGTTGGCTGTATACAAGGTTTGTCTATGGGAATATTTGACTACTCTTCTATAAGCACATTTGTGAGGTCAGGCACTGATGTGGAAGAGAAGACCCAGCTTGCAGTCTCTGTTCTAATTTATCCCAAAGGTGCTCTATCAGGTTGAGGTCCGGACTCTGTGCAGGCCAGTCAAATTCCTCCACCCCAAACGTGTTCATTCATGTCTTTATGGACCTTGTTTTGTGCAACGGTGCGCAGTCATGTTGAAACAGGAAGAAGCCATCCCAAACTTGGGAGCATGAAATGTCTTAGTATGCTGATACCTTAAGAGTTCCCTTCACTGGAACTAAGGGGCCAAAGACAACCCCACACCACAATCCCCCCTCCACCAAATGATTTGGACCAGTGCACAAAGCAAGGTCCATAAAGGCATGGGTGAGCAAGTTTGGGGTGGAGGAACTTGATTGACCTGCACAGAGTCCTGACCTCAACCCGATAGAACACCCTTGGGATGAATTGGAGTGCAGACTGCAAGCCTGGCAAGACAGGCATTCTCTCCAACATCAGTGCCTGACCTTACAAATGCGCTTCTGGAAGAATGGTCAAACATTCCCACAGACACACTCCTAAGCCTTGTGGACAGCCTTCCCAGAGGACTTAAAGGGGTTGTAAAGGTTTGTTTTTTTATTTTCTAAATAGGTTCCTTTAGGCTAGTGCATTGTTGGTTCACTTACCTTTTCCTTCAATTTCCCTTCTAAATGTTTTTTCTCTTTGTTTTCTTTGTCTGAATTGCTCACTTCCTGTTTCTTCTCAGTAAGGTGTTCAGTAAGCTGTTCTAAATGACTTTCCACTACTCGGATGATGGTGGAAAGCTTACTGAGGAAACAGGAAGTGAAAAATTCAAACAAAGAAAAAAAAACATTTAGAAGGAAATCGAAAATAGGTTGGTGAACCAACAATGCACTAGTATAAAGGAACCTATTTAGAAAATAAAAGACAAACCTTTACAACCCATTTAAAGATTTTATAGCTGCAAAGGGTGGGCTAACTAAATATTGACTAATACCCCATACACACGATCGGAAATTCCGCAAGCAAAAGTCCCATGTGAGCTTTTGAACGAAAATTCCGACCGTGTGTATGCTCCATCGGACTTTTGCTGTCGGAATTTCCGCCACCAAAAGATTGAGAGCTGGTTCTCCAATTTTCAGACGGAAAAAATTCCTATAGAAAAATCAGGTCGTCTGTAGCAATTCCGACGCGCAAAATAATGATGCATGCTTGGAAGCATTGAACTTAATTTTCAGAGAACTTTTGTGTGACTGTGGGGGGTTATTTTTTGAAAGGCAAATCCACTTTGCACTACAAGTGCAGTCGCTGTAAATCTGAGGGGAAGATCTGAAATGAGGGGAAGCTCTGCTGATTTTTATCATCCAGTCATGTGCAAGCTAAAATTATGTTTTTCCTTACATGTTCCCCTCAGATCTACAGCGACTGCATTTCCAAGTGCACTTGCAGTGCAAAGTGAATTTGCCTTTCGTAAATAACCCCCTGTGTGTATGCAAGCCAAACTTGAGCGGAATTCCATCGGACAAAACATCCAAGGTTCTTCCGACAGAAAATCTGGTCGTGTGTACGGGGCATTGGACTGGGATCCCATTAAAGTGTGCATGTAATGGCAGGCGTACCTATACTTTTGGTAATATGCAGTGAGGGGGAAAATAATCAGTCTGTAATTTTAATGGTAGGTTTATTTTACCAGTGAGCGATAGAATAACAACAAAAAATCACGAAAAACTAATTACAAAAAAAGTTATAAATTGATTTGCATTTTAATGAGTGAAAAAAAATGAGTGACCCCTTCGCAAAACATGACTTGGTACTTGGTGGCAAAACTCTTGTTGGCAGTCACAGAGGTCAGACATTTCTTGTAGTTGGCCACCAGGTTTGCATACATCTCAGGAGGGATTTTGTCCAACTCCTCTGAAGATCCTCTCAAAATCTTTAAGGTTTCAGTGCTGATGTGTGGCAACTCAAACCTTCAGCTCTCTCCACATATTTTCTATGGGATTAAGGTCTGGAGATTGGCTAGGCCACTCCAGGACCATAATGTGCTTCTTCTTGAGCCACTCCCTTGTTGGCTTGGCCGTGTGTTTTGGGTCATTGTCATGCTGGAATAAGCATCCACACCCCATTTTTAATGCCCTGGCTGAGGGAAGGGGGTTTTCATCCAAGATTTGACGGTACATAGCCCCGTCCATTGTCCCTTTTGAGGCTGGGTTCACACCTATGCGAACTGGATGTGGGTTTCCCTACATTCAATTCACACGACAGGAGATTGTGACCGGGTCTCTAGGGAGACAGTTTACATATGACCATTGCAGCTGCTGAATGACTTGCACAGGAACACTGTGTGACTTTAGATCTGTTTCAGGGCCCAATTCAGGAAGAAATTTGCCCCTGAAATGGAGAACAGGGACGCAGCGGATCCCTGCTGCGAGCCACATCCGCCCCAAATGTGAATCCAGCCTAATGCTGTGAAGTTGTCTTGTCCTCTTAGCAGACAAACCCCCCCAAAGCAAAATGTTTTCACCTCCATGTTTGACAGTGGGGATGGTGTTCTTGGGGTCATAGGCAGCATTCCTTTCCTCCAAACACGGAGAGTTGAGTTGATGCCAAATAGCTTGATTTCGGTCTCATCTGACCCAAACACTTTCACCCAGTTCTCTGAATCATTCAGATGTTCATTAGCAAACTTTAGCCAGGCCTGTACATGTGCTTTCTTGAGCAGGGGGACCTTACGGGTGCTGCAGGATTTCAGTCCTTCATGGTATAGTGTATTACCAATTTGTTTACTTAATGACTATGGTCCCAGCTGCCTTGAAAGCATTGACAAGATTCTCCCATGTAGTTCTGGGCTGATTCCTCACCATTCTCATGATCATTGAAACTCTACGAGGTGAGATCTTGCATGGAGCCCCAGACTGAGGGAAATTTACAATTATATTGTTTCTTCCATTTGCATTCGCACAAACTGTTGTCACCCTCTCACCAAGATGCTTGATGATGGTCTTGTAGCTCATGCCAGCCTTGTGTAGGTCTACAATCTTGTCCATGACATCCTTGGACAGCTCTTTGGTCTTGGCCATTGTGGAGAGATCGCTTCTCGGCCTTTTGGCTAAGATCAAGTGTAGTATCTGTTCTTATCCGTTGCCAGTAGGTGGTGCTATGCTGGAAAATAAGTGAAAATATCTTGTGCGCTACTGTGAGTAAACAGGTGAAGTGTTAGGATGACATCAGTGAGTCTATAGCTGCTAAATCTAGCGTGTCCACAAATACACAAAATGATAAAGGATAAATATTAATGATTAGCGCTTCAGACAAGTGATGTGTATACTCTACACATGAAACAAAACATGTGAAAACACGGAACAAATGAAAAAGTGTGCAGTGGTTCCTACAGATCAATAGTAAGTCCAATTAGAAACCAATGTAACGTGAGTGGCGTCCTATTCATCAGGTGCATCCATGTCCTAAATGTGAAATGGGAAATGAATAAAATATGACATATAGATAGTAGATAAACAGTCTCTTATATGGCAAGATGATAAAGGGATGATGGATAGGCGAGTCTCTTCTCTCTAATGGTGATGTGGTGTGGGTTATCCACGGCAGTGTTGTAGTTCCCTTACCTTAAGGGTGCTATATGTGGGCATATAGTGATGTCCTCCAATGTCCAGGCTCCGGCTTATTCCAAAACGTTTCCTTCTTGCTGTCAAGTGCTGCTGGGATGATCCAAGCTCAGCAATCCACACCGGGAGATGCAATGAGGGAAAAGGAAAAAAGAAGAACGGATGCCTCCAATGGTGTAGTAGGTAAAAAACACAGTGATTTAATAAAGAAAAATGTGTACACGATGGTACATAAAGTTATAAAAATGTAACAAATTGCAGCAACGGAACGATCGTGTATCCGTCTAGGTGTTTGTTGGCCTCCGGCTGGTACGGATGTCACGTGGTCGCTACTCCCTACGGCGTTACGTCACGGGTCACGTGATTTCATCAGGGGACTATGCTGACTGTCCCCAGTACCCGGCGAGGGGGAAAGGGATGGCAGTCGACAGACGCTAAGCCTGCTGGCACGGAGGTGAAAACCTTCTGATCGGGACAGAGAGGCATGAGGTCGAAGCTGGAGGGCTGGGCCCCTGGCCTCTGGCCTGGATTTGGTGGTGTCTGCCCCAGTCAGTTGCTCGGGAGAGTAGGGAGGGATGGGTAGTATTTCCCGAATGTAATTAGGTGGAAGAGATGGGGGTTGTGGGTAGTAGCCTGCTTAGGTGGGCTCTCCCCGACCCCTTCTCCTACCTTCCTGGCTGGGAAGGGTGCTGCCGGTCCCGACCGGGGGTCAGGGACCGTTGAAAAGCCTGTGGAGATAGTGCCCCTGGAGTGGCAGGCCAGGGGTGCCATACATTGCACGAGTGTTTGAAAGGGGCACTCATCGTGTGGCACCTTAGGTCACTGATCTCCACAAACACACTTTTCACACCAGCCTCTAGGGCCGAGCCTTTTGGCTAGGACCAGGGGAATTTTTGTTTCCTGGCCGGAGGGCCGGCCAACGTATTGCATGTTGGTCACTTTCCACTCACCTCTCCCACCTTCCTTCTCCCCCACTTTTTTTTTTATTTTACCCCCGTTTGTCACGTTACGTCTTCTTTTTGTTTGCTGCACTGCACTTTTAGTGTGATGAGTAGGGTGCTGGTCCTCGGGCCTGCTCTGAAAGTCTTGGGAGTGGGTGGACATGGCCTTCTGGCTTAGTTCGCCTGCTCTCATGGGGTCTCCCTTTGGGGGAGCCTCACCGAGGAGGGTTCTGTTTCGGCAGTCCCTCCAAGGATGTTGGGTCCATGTGGCTTCGGCTGCATGGACCACAGTTTACTCTTTTCCCTGCCAGGAGCCTAACGCCTCGGGGGATCAGAGCTGGGTCCTTTTCGAAGGACCAATTGGCGATAGCACCCGTCACAGTTTTTTGTTGCACCTCTTTATGTGTGTGCACATTTTTCCTGCACCAGGTGAAGTTTTTGGGTTGTGTTATGCACGCCACAGACTTTTCAATAGAAAAAAAAAATTGTGGAGAGATTGGAATCTGACTGATTGATTGCTTCTGTGGACGCAAGTCTTTTATACAGGTAACAAGCTGAGACTTGGAGCATTCACTTTAAGGCTCTGTTTCCACTATTGCAACCCCAAAGTCGCACGATTTTGATGCAATTTTGCGCGCTATTTTTTTCCACGGTTTTGATGCGACTAGAAGCAATGCCTGTGTATTCTTGAGGTCCTGGACCTCAAGTCGCATCAAAGTGGGTGGGACCAAAGTAGTGCAGGGACTACTTTGAAGTCGCACAGATATGAACTGTACTCATTGGAAATCATGGGGTACAGCTTGTCATACGACTTTGCAGTTCCAAGTCCATGACAAGTTGCACAAGTGGAAACAGAGCCTTTAAGGCCGCATACACACAATGAGATATGTCCGCTCAAACTTGTCCGACGGACACTTTAGAGCGGACATGTCTCATCAAATTTTGGTCCAATGGTGTGTACACGCCAAAATCCCCGCCGGCAGACCGCGCGGTGACGTGGCGGTGACATTGACGCCGCCACGTCACCGCACCAGGAAGTAAAAAACTTCCACGCATGCGTCGCATTCATACGACGCTTGTGCGGGCAGATATGTCCGCTGGTTAGTGTACTAACCGTTTATAGACTAAACGTACATTGAGGCGGTACCTGGGCACGCACAAGCTAGTCACTTCCGGTCCTTCTGGTTTCCAAGCTGCTAACGGTGGAACGCACGCCAGCTCTCCAGCAAACGACAACTTTTCCTCCATCATTCCCTACAAGCATACAGCCTCAGTGCCGGGATACGGGCACCATTACAACATTCTCTTATTCCCATGGTATCCGGTATGTTATATGGTGTTGACATCGTAAATTCCATGTGATCCAGCTGATCCTTATCACACAAGCTTTACTGACCTTATTTTAACTAATCAGGTCAACAACGTTTGGCAAGGAGCCATCTATCTTTATTTGAGGTGACCCATTGGTGGAGGTGGACTACTTCCCTTTTTGCACTTTGAAGATATACAACATTTTTCCTGGGATTTCATACACACTACCTGCAATTAGTTTTGCACATGGACTCTATACAGTTTTATGACTGTTCACTTTATTATTCAATTTTCTACTGCATTGTCTTTCTAAATTTTTTGCATTTATTGTACATATGTACCATTATGGCATCTAAGTTATAGTTTAAGCTAGTAATTGTCTTACATTTATTGTGTTTACCACATACACTATTTTCCCTAGCGCCCCTATCCACCATTTTACAAGGTCTAAATACAGCTATCTGCATTTATTAGGGAGAAGCTCTTCACGTATTATTATTAACTATCCCCATTTTTTGGCGCGAGATTCCCTTTTTCTTTGCTGTTAATCTCAGTTCGTTACTTGTATATAAGACACCTGGCAGCTCGAAATCTTGCTGATTGATAGGGGATCAAATACTTATTTCACTCATTAAAATGCAAATCAATTTATAACTTTTTTGAAATGTGTTTTTCTGGATATTTTTGTTGCTATTCTGTCTCTCATTGTTGAGATAAACTTACCATTAAAATTATAGACTGATCATTTCTTTGTCAGTGGGAAAACGTACAAAATCAGGGGATCAAATACTTCTTTCCCTCACTGTAGTGTATATTAAAGGGTCACTAAAGGAAAAAAATGTTTTTTGCTGAAATGACTGTTTACAGGGTAAAGAGACATAAAAGTTAACAGATTCCTTTTCAAAATGATTCAAAATAGATAAAAATCAATCATATAATGTGCCTGCAGGTTAGTTTCACTTTTGAACTGGCTTCATGTTTCTGCAAAGTATAAATAGAAACACAGAACAAAAACAAACAAATCCAGGGCATTTTTTTTTTTTAAATGAATCTGATTGGTTCTGGGAAGTTTTAGACACACAGTAATGACAGCTTAAACCATTGTGAGAAAGCTCCCAGTATGGTGGTGATAAGGAAACAGACAAGCAGGAAGTGTGGAGAACAGAGCAGGATTACAGCAACTTCAAAGCAAAAACGAACAATAAGGACATGAAACCAGTACTGCAGTAAGGTAAAGGAAGCTATTTAGCTAAAAAAAAAAAATATTCCTTTAGTGATCCTTTAAAGAGGAACTGCAGTCTGCTCACTTAAGTTGTAATAAAAACATCTTTGCCTTTCTGAAGCTTCCCTCCAACCACTTTGCATATTATCTTATATATACTGTGATTCAGTACTTGCAAAATATGCTGCAGAAATCTCCCTACACTAACTAAGTCTGGCTGCAATCGTTTAAGCTGTGGGCAGCTGAAGCTGCTGCCTGTTCAATTTCTGGATTTACAGAGAGGCACACCTCCTGCTCTGCAGCTCTCATTGGCCCTCTTATGACTCACATCCTCCCTTCCTGGCAAACTGTCACAAGAGTGAGAGAGAGAGAGCTGTGCATGTTACACGCCTAGGCTTTTTTCCAGACAAGAAACAGGAAGTGGGCTACATAAGGTATTTACTAGCAGAAAAAAAAAAAAGTTTTACTATCCAAAGTTAAAACATCAAAGGCAGAAGATTTAATAGATGGAAAGATGAAAAATGACTGAAGTTACTCTTTAGACTTTTGGGCATCAGTAATATCAACAAGTAACAGTGAGATTTAAACTCTGTGTTATAAAGAACCTTAATTTTTTTTTTGAATTTTTAATAATAGTTCATTTATATAAACTTGGTTTTAATAAGTTTTGTGCTTTAAGTCACCTGTTCTTCATGTTCCTAAAGCGTTTGTTACCCTAAAAAAAGAAAAAGGATCCTGTTCCTTTAACCACTTGCTTACTGGGCACATATACCCCCTTCCTGACCAGGTGAAATTTCAGCTTCCGCACTGCGTCGCTTTAACTGACAATTGCGCGGTCGTGCGACGTGGCTCCCAAACAAAATTGACGTCCTTTTTTCCCCACAAGTAGGGCTTTCTTTTGGTGGTATTTGATCCCCTCTGCGGTTTTGATTTTTTGCGCTATAAACAAAAAAGTGCGACAATTTTAAAAAAAAATACAATATTTTTTACTTGTTGCTATAATAAATAGCCCAATTTAAAAAAAACAACAACATTTTTTTCCTCTGTTTAGGCCGATACGTATTCTACATATTTTTGTTAAAAAAAAAAAATCGCAATAAGCGACTGGTTTGCGCAAAAGTTATAGCACCTACAAAATAGGGGACAGAATATTTTTTTTATTAATTTTGTTTTACTAGTAATGGCGGCGATCTGCGATTTTTATTGGGACGGCGACATTATGGCGGACACATCGGACACATTTTTGGCGCCATTCACATTTATACTGCGATCAGTGCTATAAATATGCACTAATTACTGTATAAATGTGACTGGCATTGAAGGGGTTAACACTAGGGGGTGAGGAAGGGGTTAAATATGTTCCCTGTATAGTGTTCTAACTGTAGGTGGAGGGAGGTGACTGGGGGAGGTGACCAATCTGTGTCCCTATGTACAAGGGACACAGATTGGTCTCCTCTCCAGAGACAGGACGCTGTCTCTGTGTGAGCCGGCAATGAGAGATGATCTCAAATGTTTACATTTGAGATCATCTCTCATTGGCCACACAGATTGTGCTGTAAGTAGCCGCTGTGATTGGCTATTTACCGCGATCTGTGATTGGCTGTGTCCAAGGGACAGGGCCAGCACAGAAGTTCCCCGCTGCGCGTTCGGGAGCGCACGCGGAGAACGAGGAAAGGGGCAGAGGTCAAAAGACGGCGTCCCAGAGATTCAGAGCCACCCTGCGGCCGTACATAGTCGTACGGCTGTCGGGAAGTGGTTAAAGCATGTTATGCAGCACAGTGCTTGTGCTGTATAATTTGGTCCCCTGTATTCCTGAAAAGTTTCTGCCCTCCCCCCTGTAAACTGACCACGGTTAATCATGGCTGCTGAGCCCTGATACTGTGGTCAGTTTACGTGCCTCTGTCATCCGCAGCCTTGCTCTCTGCTCTCCTGTGTCCTCCTCCCCTCCCTGCCTGTGAGCTTGTCTGTGTGTGAACCGCCCCTCCCCTCCCCTTGTAGCACCACTCCGAACAGTGCAAACATTACTGCTCACAAGCACTGCCAGTCCCACTGCTAGCATAACCTGTACTATACTGTACTTCTTTACGATCAGTGGTCACATGATTGCCCATTGCTCTCTTCCTCCGATGTAAACACTACAGAGGGAGGTCTCGTGACATTGGGAGAGCTTGGCCCCTCCCTCCCTAGTACATACATCAGAGGGAGAGAATAATGGGAAGTCACATGACCATTAATCAGGGAGAAAGAATAAGGTATTTAGAAGATGAACTTGAAAAAACTGCATACAATATATAATACAGGTTATACTAGAGGTGGAACTGGCAGTGCTGGTGGGCACCGCCTTAAAACCCCTTTAATTTTTTATTTTTTTTGCCAAAATTAAGATTTTTGGGGATAAGCTTTCAGAGTGTACTCCGTTCTTCAAGGTCCAATCAGTACTAATACACAAAGTTTTAGCAAAATGTTAAGTACGACAATCTCTGAAGGAAAAAAAAAAAAAACAAGCATACACAGTAATAAAACTAGGATAGTTAGTGAAAAGAGCAAAGGAGAAGGTAAAGGTTTGTTAGAGGGGAAACGGTCACAGAGGTGAGAGTAGTCATAAAACTATTGGATAGTGATTTAGAAAACCAAGATCCACATTTAGTCCATTATGTTTTGTGCCAAATAGAATTATAATACTTAGTTCAAAAGTTTACATTTTCTGAGTATTTTTGAAGTTCCCCCTTTTTTTTATATATTTCTTTATTAATTTTTCATGAAAGACATATTTCCTTTAAGAACTAAAATATTCATATTTTCCATAGTGGTCTGGTTTTGAAAATGATGTCCCACAGGTGTGCAGAAGTCATCTTCCTTTTGTTCTTTATTGGTATATGTGTAAATTCATTACTGTTTTTGTAAGATCCTTGGTGGTATTTTCTATTTATTTTTTTACATTAGAAGAGGTACACAACATTACTAAAGGTACAGTTGTATGATCCTGTGATATTGAAGGTTTCTTTTATGTGTGCGATCATTTTTAATAGACTGATTTGGCTGTACAGTTTGCAGCGTTTTTTTTGTTGCAGGGCTTGGTTTCTTCATTTGCAACTTGGAAATCTGAATGAAGTATCCACTGCTAATTAATTTGTGTATACCAGCTGGTTGCCTGAAAGCTAGCATTGGGGATTGTTAGAATATTTCTTCCAGGGCTTCATCCTCTGTTATTAAGATTGAAAATCTTTGAATTTATTTATTCATCTTTATTCTGGTGCTGGATTTTATGTGGTTACCAGAGGTACACAGTTATTTGTTTTTGTTTTTTGTCTTTGAATTTTCAAAGCCACGTTTATGCTTGTATTTATGGTTTTGCTCTTGTAACCTTTCCTATGGAATGGAGTCTGCTAATACTCAAATGTTTATTTCTGTCTTCCGAGTCAGCATGTTCGGTGGTATCTGGGGACCTGGTTGTGTATAATGGCCAGTTTTGGCGTGTTGGGGGTGGAAGATGGAACTGTGGGGATAGTTTATTGTATATGAGGTGTGCAGCTTGTCATTCCTGATGGATACTGTGGTGTCTAGTAGTTGACATTTGTGCTTGAGGAATCTTTTCTTTCTTAGATTGATGGGTAAAAAGTATCAATTAGTAAATTAAAACAAAATGTTCCTCACCTGTCTGTATGACGAAAATATCATATAGTGAGTGTATGTTATGGCTTCTGTTGTATGCTGTTAAGAGTTTGTAAACCCCCATAAAAACAAAAAAGAAAACTGTTAGGCCGCGTACACACGATCAGTCCATCCGATGAGAACTGAAAAAAATTAAGTTCAATGCTTCCAAGCATGCGTCAACAGTTTTGACCGATCGTGTGTACGCGGCCTTAGACAAAGGCATTGCATACTAGCTCATTATAAAAAAATGTGCCTTAGAATGAAGCACTGCAGCTGCACCCTGCTGACACGGCCTACTTCTTCCCTGGTGTTTCTTCCAGGTTTGCAGGCTCCGGCGCTGTGATTAGCCGGAGCCGCTGGTCACAGCACAGCCGCAGGTCCTTCGGAGTGCATGCACCTATTACTATACAGTAAATATCCCCTAAACCGTGCAAGTTTAGGAGATATTTACAGTACCTATAGGTACGCCTTATTACAGGGGGAGTTAACTTCCTCTTTAAGGAATTTGTCCTCCAGGCAGCCATAAATAAGTTAGCATATTGGTGTGTAATTTTACTTCCCATAGCAGTACCTATACACTGAAGATAAATGTTATTATTGAAAGTGAAGCAGTTTTGTGTTAGAATACATATAGTACTGGGGCGTGGCCTGGACGGCATGGTGTGAGGGGTGCTGTACGGGAGCTCCGCTTGCTGTTTATCTGATTTTACTATCCTGGGGCTGCTATTGCCTAAATATTTGCTGTGATTAGAGTCTCCTGCTACCCTACATCATCGGGGAGTATGTCACCTTCGAAAACGAAGTCAGACGCCATTGCTAAATTAGCTCAATTCCGTCCCACAGACAAGGAGGCCGATGGGGAAGATGGCGCTGGCTCCTCTTCTCCTGCTGACCCAAACAATAGCGTGCTGGAGGCTATCTCCGATTGCAAAAGCACCTTAATGGGAAAGATCGAGGAGGTGAAGATTGATGTCTCCCTCATCCGCCAAGACATGAAGAAGCTTAGAGACGGGGTTACGGAGACTGAGACTAGGATCAGCCACGTGGAGGATGAGGTGCAGCCATTACAAATAACAACGGAACGTTTACATCATCAACTTACCCTGGTAATGGCCAAGCAGGATGATATGGAAAATCGTCTCAGAAGGTGTAACTTACGTTTTGTTGGCTTGCCCAAGGGTGAAGAGGGCCCTGATCCCCCATCATTTCTGGAAAATGTTCTTGTCACCACATTCAGTCGTGCGTAGTTTTCTACCTCCTTTGTGGTTGAAAGGGCCCACAGACTGGCGGCTAACCCCCCCCCCCTTCAAGGTGCACCGCCTCGGACATTTATCGCTAAAATGTTGACCTTTCGGGACCGGAATGCTGTCTTAAGGCTTACCAGACTGAAAGGTAATATTCCCTTCAAGAATGGTGAAATCAGGGTCTTCCCTGACTTCTTTGCGGACGTCCAGAAGAGGAGGGCCCTGTTCACGAAGGCCAAACGACAACTACGTGTCCGACACTACTCCTATGCCATGTTGTTTCCGGCTAGGCTTCGATGGTTGGTGAGGACAGGGCGCACTTTTTCGATACACCGGAGGCTGTCTTCGCGTGGCTGGAGAATAGGGCGGCCCCTGCTCCTGAAGCCTTGTAACGGTGCCCGCCGGTTCTACCTGACGTGCCTCCTGGGATCTGCCCTGGTAAATACAGTGCAGAAAATAAGTATTTGAACACCCTGCTATTTTGCAAGTTCTCCCACTTGGAAATCATGGAGGGGTCTGAAATTGTCATCGTAGGTGCATGTCCACTGTGAGAGACATAATCAAATTTTTTTTTCCCAGAAATCACAATTTATGATTTTTTAACTATTTATTTGTATGATACAGCTGCAAAGAAGTATTTGAACACCTGTCTATCAGCTAGAATTCTGACCCTCAAAGACCTGTTAGTCTGCCTTTAAAATGTCCACCTCCACTCCATTTATTATCCTAAATTAGATGCACCTGTTTGAGGTCATTAGCTGCATAAAGACACCTGTCCACCCCATACAATCAGTAAGAATCCAACTACTAACATGGCCAAGACCAAAGAGCTGTCCAAAGACACTAGAGACAAAATTGTACACCTCCACAAGGCTGGAAAGGGCTACGGGGAAATTGCCAAGCAGCTTGGTGAAAAAAGGTCCACTGTTGGAGCAATCATTAGAAAATGGAAGAAGCTAAACATGACTGTCAATCTCCCTCGGACTGGGGCTCCATGCAAAATCTCACCTCGTGGGGTCGCAATGATCCTAAGAAAGGTGAGAAATCAGCCCAGGACTACACGGGAGGAGCTGGTCAATGACCTTAAAAGAGCTGGGACCACCGTTTCCAAGGTTACTGTTGGTAATACACTAAGACGTCATGGTTTGAAATCATGCATGGCACGGAAGGTTCCCCTGCTTAAACCAGCACATGTCAAGGCCCGTCTTAAGTTTGCCAATGACCATTTGGATGATCCAGAGGAGTCATGGGAGAAAGTCATGTGGTCAGATGAGACCAAAATAGAACTTTTTGGTCATAATTCCACTAACCGTGTTTGGAGGAAGAAGAATGATGAGTACCATCCCAAGAACACCATCCCTACTGTGAAGCATGGGGGTGGTAGCATCATGCTTTGGGGGTGTTTTTCTGCACATGGGACAGGGCGACTGCACTGTATTATGGAGAGGATGACCGGGGCCATGTATTGCGAGATTTTGGGCAACAACCTCCTTCCCTCAGTTAGAACTTTGAAGATGGGTCGAGGCTGGGTCTTCCAACATGACAATGACCCGAAGCACACAGCCAGGATAACCAAGGAGTGGCTCTGTAAGAAGCATATCAAGGTTCTGGCGTGGCCTAGCCAGTCTCCAGACCTAAACCCAATAGAGAATCTTTGGAGGGAGCTCAAACTCTGTGTTTCTCAGCGACAGCCCAGAAACCTGACTGATCTAGAGAAGATCTGTGTGGAGGAGTGGGCCAAAATCCCTCCTCCAGTGTGTGCAAACCTGGTGAAAAACTACAAGAAACGTTTGACTCTGTAATTGCAAACAAAGGCTACTGTGCCAAATATTAACATTGATTTTCTCAGGTGTTCAAATACTTATTTGCAGCTGTATCATACAAATAAATAGTTAAAAAAATCATACATTGTGATTTCTGTAATTTTTTTTTTGATTATGTCTCTCACAAGTGGACATGCACCTACGATGACAATTTCAGACCCCTCCATTATTTCCAAGTGGGAGAACTTGCAAAATAGCAGGGTGTTCAAATACTTATTTTCTGCACTGTATATCTCTTTGCGTTTTCCTCTGAACTTTGGACTGTTACTTCCCTTCCCTTCTCTTTCTTGTGCTCTCATGTACTGTTCCTCATATCAGAGGTGAACTGTCTAGCTAGCGGTGATTGCAGATCCTTCCTTTCCTCCCTGACCCTGGAATTGCCTTGGATGTTATGCCTCCCCTTCACGTTTGGATGTTTTTGTTTTTTTTCTCCCCCTCTGAACCCCCGTTGATATACCCAACTGGTACTGACTTTCTCTGCAAGCTACCCCCCCCCCCCGTCATGACACCCGGGTCCTGGACTCATGTTTTGATATCCTGTACTGCTCCCCCTGAATGTCATCCTAGGGATCTAGGTCTGGTGGTCTCACTCCTCGTGCGGCTGCCCTTTGTGGGTCTCGCTCTTTTCGAATTCTACTGTAATGTTTGCTACATTGCACTAAAGTGGTTTCCCTGGTCTGTTCGGGTTTGGTTTGATGCTGGCGGTTGTTTTTCGTCGCATCGCCTGCCCGGACACCCCAGTGTTTGGTTTCTGTTTAAGTTTATGTGTTGTAATGTTGGGGGTTATTAACTCTTGTGGTATGCGTTTTTTTAGCGATTCACACCAGTCAGGAACTATGTTTTAAAGGCATGATAGCCCATTTTTATTAAAAAGGCAAAATTAAAAGTCCAATCCAAGGTTTCCCACGCAGGGGGTTCTTCTCGATCAAATGCAAAACAGAAAAATATTAGCCCACCTGGCTCTCTGTAGCAGTACTTCTGCACGTTATCCTGGTCACCCAGACCAGCGGAGTCCTTAACATAGACAGCTTCCCTTCAGTGTCTATAGCTCTGCCTCTTGCAGTTACCAATGTTCTGGCTGTCTCCTACAGCCTCTCTGATTTCAAGAGACCTCCTGTCTCTTACTGTGGAGCTGTCTCCAACTGGGAGCCATGAGGTCTTCCCACACACTCAATATAAAGGGCTGTGCTCACCTGATCACAGACCCTGCTGGTCATCCACAAAATCTGGATACAGGATTGGAGATTCCGTCCCACCCCAGACACATGGAATCTCCACACTACAGAGCCCCATGATGAAATACCAAAACCTGGAGACAGCTTCAAAAGAAGTCTTCTCCAGTCCACAGCTATGCTCTGTAGTCTTGCACCTCTAAAGTGTGCATACCCGGTGTCCATTTTACAGTAACAGTAGCTTCTGTTACAGTGTGTTTACTGGTGTGCTGATTGTATTGCTCATTTACTGCTGAAGAATGTACATAGCTGGTGCTCATTGGGGTTTCTGAATATCCTTGGATTTTCCTGGCCCGCTCAGGTGGGGGGGGGGGGTCCCTGATACCCTGCCTGCCCATGCAGCTTTATATGTGTGCCCTTGCTCCCTTTCTTTTTTTGCTAGGCTATGTTGGCATATTGTATGTTGCTTTGGGGTTGGATGTCGGGTGGTTCACTTTACAGTCTCCTGCCCTGGTCTCTCCTGGTTCTGTGTGCGCTGTCCTGGGCCCTCACTCTGGTGGGGGTGTTCGGGGTGGTCACGCATGGGGTTGGAGGGCTGGGGACGCTGCATATTATTTCTCGGTAACTGAAGTGCATAACCTGGAATGTGCGTGGACTTAGGGCCCGTCTTAAGAGGAAAGCAGTGCTGGCATACCTTAAGGCGCAGCGAGCTGAACTCATGGTGCTGGTGGAGACTCATCTCGCGGGCCAGCTTTAGCTGTCACTTAAAAAACCCTGGGTGGGTTGGATTTACGAAGCTTCCTATGCAGTGAATTCTAGAGGCGTTGCAATTTTGGTGGCTAAATCCACACAATTTTCGTTGTTGTCACTCCAATCTGACCCCCAGGGTAGGTTTTTATTCCTGCACACCAGGTTACATGGTCTGGAACTCCTTATCTTCGCAAATTATGTACCCCTGCCTTTTCAGTTTGCAGTTTTGACAGAGGGATTAAGCTTTATGGCCCAATTCCCTACAGTGCCCGCTCTCTGGCTAGGAGACTTTAATAATGTGTCAAATAGGGACTTGGACAGGCTGACTTTGTCTTCTGCAGATGGTCTAGCCCACTCTGTCACTAGATTTGGTAAGCTACTTGCGGACCTGAGTCTGGTGGACACTTGGAGGCACCGGTACCCTCTGGATAGGGCATTTTCCTGCTTTTTCTGGTGTCTAAGTCCCTGCTGCCGTTATTGGGGGACGTGTGATTAAATCCTCGGGTCCTCTCTGACCATGCTCCTTATTGGGCTGAGTTTCGTCTCAACTCTCCCCCCACGATATATACTTGGAAATGTAATCCCTTCTGGCTTTTAGTCATCCCAGAGTGGGATTTCTTCTGACAAACTAACAGGAATACAGCGCCTCTTGATGCTGTCTAGGACTCCTTTAAATCCCACACCCGCATGTTTCTCTCTCATCGTATTGCCAGATAAAAAAAAAACTCCTCAGGTGGTGAGACAGGCTAAGCAATCCTTGGTGGCTATGGGACAGGATTTCACTAACGATCCATCCGCGGTCACGGCCGACCGGTTAAAATTGCAGGCCCGGTTGGTAAACATACTCCACTTTGAACAGGCGGAGAGGAAAATATTTTATAGTAAGCAGAGAACGTATGAGTGTGGAGAGCGGTCGGGACGTCTCCTGGCCTACCTTGCCCACCTGGATCACAAGCCTCCTACGGTGGTCTACCTTCGATTTGCTCATGGTGAGTTGATAACTGATCCCAATTTGGTGGCTGGGGAGTTTCGCTCCTTCTTTGCATCCCTATATTCTTCTGCGACCGCTCACACGAGGGAGGATTTAAAGGCGCTTTTTGCTAATTTTGACTTACCTGTACTTAATCCCAAATGGAGATGTTGGAGGCCCCTATTTCGAAAGACTATATAGCTGATGCCATGTCACACCTTAACCCGTCTAGGGCACCTGGCTCTGACGCCCCCCCTACAAATTTTACACAACATATGCAGAGGTCCTGATTCCTAAATTACATGAATTGTTTTCTTATGTATTTGAATCTGGCTCTTTACCCCCTTCTATGTCTGAAGCCTATATAGTGCTTATACCCAAACCCAGTAAGAATCTGGAGTTCCCAGAGTCGTATCGTCCCATATCCCTCCTCCAGTTGGATGTGAAGATCTTGGCCAAGATCCTGGCGCTGCGCTTAAATACGGTAATCCTTTCACTGATCCACCCGGATCAGACTGGATTTATGCCTGCTAGGAATACAGCGTTCAACCTTCGTAGGCTACACATGAACTTGCAGGCTACACACGACCAGCTGGGCTCCAGGTTTGTGTTGTCTCTTGATGCCGCAAAGGCGTTAGGGCTCTGTCGAATGGGAGTACCTCTGGTTGTGTCTGGCTAAATTCGGGTTTGGACCCAAGTTGATTAAATGGATCCAACTTCTTTATAGTGGGCCCAGGGCCAGGGTTTTGGTCAACGGTAGGGTGTCTGCTCCTTTTCTCTTGTCCAAGGGCACACGTCAATGTTGCCCTCTGTCCCTGTTGTATGCGCTGGCGGTGGAACCTCACACCTTTACTTTTCGAGTACACCCGGGTATTCAGGGCCTACGATGTGGGGATGTGGGGGAACTAATTAGTCTATATGCGGATGACATGCTATTGTACCTGGCGGATGCGGGACCATGGAGGTTACACAACAATTTGGTGGTTATTCGGGTCTGAAGATCAATTAGGACAAGTCCCAAATTCTTCCCATTGATGTTAGTGTCCCCTCAGAACTTCAATCCTCCTCTCCTCTTCTTAGGGTGAGTTCCATGAAGTATTTAGGTATTATCATCAGTCGTTACCTGGGAGATTTCATTAAACTTAACATAGAGCCTTTAATTGCAACCCTGAAATCCAAAACTCAAACGTGGGCTAAGATTCCCCTTGGGGTCATGGGTCGGGTGAGCCTAGTCAAGATGGTCCTACTTCCCCAGTTCTTATATGTTTTCTGGCATGCACCGGTTTATTTACCCCTTAGGATTTTTAAGGTCATTGAGTCTATTCTCAATTCATTTGTGTGGGGCTGTTCCCGACAAATTGTCGTGGCAGGTACTGAAAAACCCTACAGAGTTGGGGACGCGGCGCTGCCTGACTTCAACTTTTACTATTTGGCTGCACAGCTATCCCATTTCTATTATATAGACAAACGGGACAAAGATCATTATTTAGTTCTGGTATGCCCACCCCAGGTGCGTGGATACACGCACCCCTTTCAGATTACTTTTAGAGACCCTACTGAGCCCTGGGTTTTGGGAGACCGGGGGAAATTTTGCACACTCATTGTAAGATCTGGGCGGTGGTGAGAAGCAGACTTAAATTACCCCCTACCCACTCTCATACTCCCTTATGAGATAACTCCTGCTTGCCCGAATTGCTATCTGTTCCAGACCATGTTCTATGGCTTAATTATGGGGTGACTTTTTTGTTGGATGTCTATGATGGATCTACACTGAAGTCTTTCCAGCAACTTAGGGAGAGATTTGGCCTTCCGCATTCCATGCTCTTTTGCTTCCTTCAGCTCCGCCACGGTCTCCAGTCCCAGTTTCGTGATGATCCTCCTAATCTGGACCGAATGGTTATCCTTGACAGGATAATGGGACAGGATCCACCTAAACTTATTTCAATATTTTACAGTTCCCTGCTGCGCCCCAGTGCGGTTGCCCTTGCCTATACTCTGAAGGCTCACTGGGCTGGGGACGTGGGGGAGATGGAGGACGACGAAAAGGAGGACCTGCTGGATACGTGTAAGAAGGTCTCTGTCAGATTCTCCGACCGCCTTGTACAGATGTACATCTTGCATATAGGTCTTATTTGACTCCCGCTCGCCTAGCTAAGTACAAACCTGACCACAACCCTCTGTGCCCCAGGTGTGATAGCCCAACTAGCACCTTTTTCCATCTCCTCTGGTTGTGCCCTGTGATACAGGACTATTGGTCCCACATAGTGCGGTTTATACATAACGAGATTCTCCACTGTTCTCCACTGACGCTTTGCCCAAAACAATGTCTGTTGGGTGTGTACCCAGACCCGGACAAATTTCATAAAATATTTTTTCAAGAGTCACTGTTCATTGCCAGATTATTAATTGCGAGAAAATGGTTATGGGTCTCACCACCGACACCTCAGGAATGGATCTCGGCGGTCAATGCTGTTCTGCCTTATAATAAAGAGATCTATGTGCATAGGGGCTGTCCGACTAAATTCAACAAGATCTGGAAATCTTGGATGGGCAATGC
Organism: Rana kukunoris; assembly: GCA_029574335.1. Classification (NCBI taxonomy): domain Eukaryota; kingdom Metazoa; phylum Chordata; class Amphibia; order Anura; family Ranidae; genus Rana; species Rana kukunoris. The sequence continues at coordinate 145,551,946 of CM056054.1, read as the reverse complement.
GGCCATTTGTGTTGAGGGACCGACTGTTGTGTAGTGTACCCGCCATTAATGTTTATTATGACTCCGAGCATGTGCTATGTGACGTCTTGATGTACGCCAGCCTATGTATCTTTCTGTTTTTATTATTTTCATTGTATTTACATTGTTATAGTCATTCTTCTGTATGCTTTTATCCTTCAGAATAAACAGCACAATATTTGTAAAAAAAAAAAGAATACATATAGTACTAAGGATGTAAGACAGCTCATTGAATTTGTAGTTTGATGTGAGTGATAAAAATCTGACATGCAGCAATCCCATCCTTGTGATGGATTTTACTGCACAGTGCTTGCCCTGAAAATTTGAAGGCTAGTTCAAATAAAAAAAGTATCATAGACAGTACTCGGCTCTTTTTGTTGCAAGTGCGATAATACGGCTACAATCACCTTAAGCATGGCTAAGCACACAAAGTCACAATGTAATGTTCCAATTATTTTGGGTCGCCAATGGTTTCCGTTTATGAGCCAATGAGGTGGCAGAGAGCTGGGACAGCAGCTGCTCTCTTGCACATCCCTGGATCTGTATCGGGCTCAGGTAAGTATTGGGGTGCTGGGGGAGAAACTGCATACTTAAGATTTTTTTTACCTTGCATAGAATGCATGAAGGTAAAAGAATCTTTAGGCTTTAAGACCGATTGGTATTTGGCAATTGGATATTACCTGGATCAACGTTACCTATAAATGTTAGTATCCAGTTATATTATATACATTTAGGAAAGGCTTTTTTTAACGCAATCTTCTGAGTAGGCAGAACCAACTCTTGAAGGAGTCTGCATATTCCAGATGAGGTCTTACTAATGATTTGTACAGGGGCATAATGATATCTCTCTCTCTGGAGTTCATACCTCTCCTAATACAAGAAAGGATTTTGCTTACTTTGAAAAAAATAATTGGACTATTGAGGCCTTGCAGTGAAAAACATTTTTCACTGAACGAAAACCTGTATGGTCATTTTGGATATGTCAGTTTTGGCGTCATGTAATTTGTCACTTGATGAATTTGGTGCAATTGTATTAATCCCACCCAAAATCTTTAAGGGCCCATGTGCTTGATACTGCTTTGCATTATTGCATGCATTGTAGCCACTTTATTTTATCAATTTTGAATGCCCCCAATGGGGGAAAAAAATCATTCCTGCATTTTTTCACTGCAGCACGCTACACTCAACACAAAGCATTAAGCTGTCATGTAGGTGCATTGTGATGCCATTTAAAATTAAATGAATGGCAATGCAGATGCACATCCAGTAAGGTGTGTGGTACTCCATGCATTACCGCAGAGCAGACTGATGCTAGGTCCTGTATATACTCAGAAAAGCAGTCTACCGTGTCAATGCTATATTAAAATGGTTAATAAATAGGTATAAGATGCAACTAATGAAAAACATAGGAGTGTATTAGTGTTTATTTTAAACAAGTACAGTCTGACAATTTAAATATATACACAGCTGTGTCATAGGTAACATAGGTGGATGAGATGTTCTGAATTGGACGGCCCTTGTTCAGATGAAGCAAAGATTAGATTTACATTTTTAGAATTAATCATCAATGATTGGAGGGGGTGCCAGATGTAACTGGAAGTTCTCATTCTGAAAAACACTGCTTGATGCAACACCCCCATAGGATGGATGATATGATAAGGATTTTTCTGGGCTCTGAGATCGGCATAGTTCTGTCAATAAAGCAAGCTGCAAGAAAGATTAAAAAGAAAATGCAATGAATGAATCACTAAAATTCCAGAATGACAATAAGACCTCATTGATGGAGCAGTGCTACGGAAGGTAAGAGTCGTTATATAGGTTACACATACATTCACATCCTTGTTCTCCTCACTGAGAAAGAAGTCAAGAAGTCCCAGCTATCGGTGTGGTTTACATACAATGTTCTGTATTATTTGCATTGCAGTATGTGGGCCCCATAGACGTCTACTGATTTCATTATTTTAGTTCTGACAATGTCTCTGGGATTGAGCAGCTGAGGGCAGCAAATAAACGGTGGGAGAGTTCTTCAGAATTTCCAACACAGGATACAAGGGAGGAAAATGTAACCCTTGAGATTACTTTTGCCTTCTGAAACATGACAGATACCAGCTTTGTTTTGTTATATACAGTATACGTAAAGCTATAGTTTTGCCTCTTTTTTCTTTAGACTATACTATCAAAAGTATGTCCATTTGTTGAATGGGATGAATATGCGCAATCTTGGCTAGTAGGGCAAGCGTGTGTTGGTGAAGTGATGGCAACTGATAAAGTGCATGTTGGTGCAGTGATGGCAAGTGAGGAAGTGTGTGTTGGTGCAGTGGCTGTGAGTGGGGAAGTGCTCATGGGGGCAATGGCAGCAAGGGAGAAAGGGCAAGTGTACGCAGTGGCAGCAAGTGAGCTTTTGGTGCAGTGAGTGGGAAAGTGTCAATGAAATGGCAGCGAGTGGCGTAGTGTACATCAGTGCTGTGGCAGCGAGTAATGAAATGCAGGTTGATGTATTGGCAGTGCGCTAGAAAGATGAGGAAGTGTACATCAGTGCAGTGACATGAATGGGTAAGTGCAAATTGGTGCAGTAATTGCCAGTTGGTAATTATGCAGTGGTGCAATGGTGGCGATTGAGATAGCGAAAGTCAATGCAATGGTGGCGAGTGAAGAAATGCAAGTCACATGTGGGATGGCTCCCAAGCTGGACTCTGTGCATCCATATTCACACACAGTGTAGCTCAGTCACGCCTCCCGCTCTCTCCTCACAGGATATGACTGACAGCAGCACTAGCCAATGGCCCACTCGGCTTTCAGTGAAGCCTGTGAGAACAGGAAGAGAGGAAAGAAAACCTGCAGCTGGGCACAGCGTGGCATTTATAGATACTTAGGTAAATAGTTAGGGAAGGGGATAGGGAGAAACAGCTAGTGGAATTTTTATTTTTTATCCTTGATGCAAAGAATGCAATAAGACTTTTGAGAACCATTTTAACATTCCCTTTTTATTACTTTGACTTGCACATCTTTAACTTGCCAGTAAAATCCCATTTTTGGAGTATAGTACAGGATTTAGGATTTTTAGTCTTAAACCAACTGAGGGGTAGGCAAAACAGCAAGCAAATGGCAACAGGCTCAGGTAACAAACAAGTCAGGAAATGCTCAACAGAACTCAAAACATCTTGTAGAAACTTTTGTCTAAAACTGGCATCAAAGGAGGCCTGAACATCCATCTGGTAAAACTTAAAAGGGTTGTAAACCTTCGCGTTTTTTCACCTTAATGCATTAGGGTTTAGGGCAACCTTGTTTTTATGTAACACTGGGAAAGGCTCTTTACATGATAAGGCCACTAACTCAGAGACCCTCCATGCAGAGGTGGCACTAACTAGAAGACCACCTTGTAGTACTAACGAGTTACATGACACCGGGGAGGGAAAATGTAACTGGGCCCAATTTGTTCATTTTTACTTAGGGGTGTACTTACTTTTGTTGCCAGCGGTTAAGACATTATTGGCTGTGTATTGAGTTATTTTGAGGGGACAGCAAATTTACACTGTTATACAATCTGTACACTCATTATAGCAAAGTGTATTTTCTTCACATGAAAAGATAAAATATTTACAAAGATGTGAGGGGTGTACTCACTTTTGTGAGATACTGTATATGCTGCTGGGGAAGGCTAAAGTTGAAGCAAAACTCCTGATTTGACCAGTGTGGGCAAATCACAGGTTCTCTTTATCTTCTATTGCAGCTTAAAGTGGAAATACAGATTACACCCAACTAGCCCTAAATCTGTCCCCTCTTAACTCTATGCTAACTAACCTGTGTAAGAAAGATGCACATACTAACCTATTTTTAGCCTGCTCCAGTCATGTGACCTTCTATGTGTCAGCCAGTGGCGGCTGCAGGGGAGAGGAGAGAACGCTTTGACAACCGATAGTAAAGCATGGAGAAGAGATGACACCCACAGGCTTCAATAGCCCATCCATTGTCAGTGTTCCATCCTCTCCCCTAAAACCACGCTAGCTGACACAGGGGAGAGATCGCATAACCAGACCGGAGCAGCCTGAAAATAGGTAAGTACATGCAAACCTGTATTACGAAGGTTAGTTAGCATTGGTGCTAGGAGAGGTAAGAGGACAGTTTTAAGGCTAGTTAAATACAAGCCGCAATAGAAGTTAAAGAGAACGTGGGCTTTGCCCACACTGGTCTAATCAGTAGGTTCCACTTAGAATGAATCAGACCCTAAGTGACTCTAATAAGCAGTAGTTAAAAGATAAAACAAAACAAAAGAAGACTAAAAACATACATTTAATTTTAAAAGTTTAAAAAAACATTTTTAGATTCACTTAACCACTTCAATACCGGCCCATTGTCATCTCTATGACCGTCGGCTAATTTTTTTCACTGATCTCCTACTTTCCAGGCTGGAGGAGAGAGTCTTATTGACCCCGCATCTCTCCATAAAGAGGACCTGTCACACACATTTCCTATTACAAGGGATGTTTACATTCCTTGTAATAGGAATAAAAGTGATAAAAAAAAAAAATTAAAAAAGTGTAAAAAAAAAAAAATTTAAAAAGTGTAAAAAAAAATAAGTAAAAAAAAAAAAAAAGTCCCGCCGACATATGTAAACATATGTGAGGTATCGCCGCGTGTGTTAGAGTGCCAGCAACAATTCTAGCACTAGATCTCCTCTGTAAATCTAAACTGGTAACCTGTAAAAAAATTCAAAGCATTGCCTATGGAGAATTTTAAGTATCGAAGTTTGGCGCCATTCCATGAGTGTGCGCAATTTTAAGCGTGACATGTTAGATATCTATTTACTCGGTAACATAATCTTTCATGTTTTACAAAAAAATTGGGCTAACTTTACTGTTTTGTTATTTTTTTAATTCATGAAACAATTTCTAAAAAAAATAATAATAATTATTGCGCAAATACCGTGCGAGATAAAACGTTGCAATGACCGTTGTTTTATTCCCTAGGGTGTCTGCTAAAAACATATATAATGTTTGGGAGTTCTGCGTAATTGTCTAGCAAAAGAATGATGATTTGTACATGTAGGAGAGAAGTGCCAGAATAGGCCCGGTATTGAGGTGTGTATAAAAGCCCGGTATTGAAGTGGTTAAAAAATAAGAGAATAGTTTATAGCAATTCTAGTGCTAACATTTCTGAACAATCAGCAACGCTCTTTTAAGCAGAATAAAGAGACTTGTTACTGTACCCGTGAGGTTCCTTTATAAAGACGGCAGAGTTCATTGAATGCCTGCAGCTGATGTGGGTCGAGGACGGAATCAGAGCTTGACTGAAAAAAATAATAAAAACATAATATTAGCAGAAACAGCTGCTGCTCTGATAGAGAAGCAAGGAAATGCTACAGCTAAACTATTCGTTTATTTGATGCTCATTGATTAGAACTCAGCTGGAGTTGAATTATGTTCCTTAGTCACAAATGCAAAATCGGAATCACTGTTTGGGCCAAGACAGATTTAAGAATTTAAAGTTCAAAACCATGCAGTTGGAACAATATAATGGGCCTCATACATACTGCAAAAAGAAAAGTGTAGGTGAAAGCCAAAGCAACCAATCATAGCTTCTCTTTAATGTTATAACCTGCTTTCTGTAGCTTACAGCTAAATGAAATATGCCTACACTTATTATCCGTACCAGCCTTTATAAACCTGTTCATCAGGGGCGGACTGCCTGAGGGCCCCATGCCACTAGGGGGCCCCATCAGGGACAGTATGTAAAAATCTGTGTTTTTAAAAAAAATCCCAAGTTTATAACTGCCCTGCCTCTCCAGTACATTTTCAGTGTGTATGTGTATTCTGTGTGTATGTGGCCCCATAATTATTGCCCGGGGGCCCCATAATCTCCTATTGCCCGGGGGCCCCATGAGTTGTCAGTCTGCCCCTGCTCTTTATAACTAGGTATTTTTTTTTGTGTTTCAGGGGACAGTAAATTCAACCCTCTTAATTCCCCCTTTGCTGGCGGAGTTGTGGACAATATCTACCAAATTTTCTGGACATGCAAGAACAAGTTGACAAGTTTTTGGAGAAAGGTGTTCCAATTCTTATCTAACATTACAGGTATACCAATAAAACCAGACCAGTGCCTGGTGATTTTGAATATAGACAAAGACAACTTCCCTAATACTTACCGCATGGTCATAACCCATGCCTTACTGGCAGCTAAAACTGTCATAACAAGACACTGGAGGAAGAAGCTAGCTCCTAATCCCTCAGAAGTCATAGCTTTAATTAGGATAAACCATGCAAATGAAAGATCATTATCCTTGAGATTAGGCTCCCAGGCTATATTTTAAAAAGCATGGCAACCATGGGAGGAATTGAATAATACATGTCTTAATGATATCTTTATATCTTATGTTTTACACTTGTTGTAATTGTGCAAGGTCCTGAGTGGCAGCGAATACTTGTATTTTTTTTTTTTGGATACCCTGGTGTATATCCAATTGTTTATTTCTCTGTTATTTTTTATTTTATTTTTTTCAATGGAAACGTATTGACATGAAAGTAGCACAGTGCTGAATAGCAAAAAAATGCCCTGGTCATGAAGGGGGTAAAACCTTCCAGGGTTAAAGTGGTTATTCAAATAAATGAAAAGCAGCCTGTCTTGTTGATGCCACATTTTTTTTACTTTTGCACAACTGCACTGTTACTTATCCAGTGAACCCAAAAGTGTTCAAAGTTTATGTGCAACCCCCACTGTGTGCCATAATTCCTCCTGCCCGCTACTACATCACTACAGCTCTGCAGGAAAAAAAATTTTGTTTTAAAGTTTTTTTTGCTAGAAAATTACTTAGAACCCCAAAACATTATATATATATATTTTCTAACACCCTAGAGAATAAAATGACGGTCATTGCAATACTTGGTGTCACACCGTATTTGCGCAGCGGTCTTACAAAGACATTTTTTTAAAAGTCACTTTTTTTTAATTAAAAATAAGACAACAGTAAAGTGAAGTGATACCCAACATGTCACACGTCAAAATTGCGCCCGCTCGTGGAATGGCGTAAAACTTTGCATCTTTTGAGTTACAGAGGAGGTCTAGGGCTAGAATTATTGCTCTCGCTCTAATGATTGCCGCGATACCTCACTTGTGAAAACACCGTTTTCATATACGGCACTACTCATGTATGCATTCGCTTCTGCGCTCAAGCTCGTCGGGACGGGGCGCTTAAGATTTTTTTTTTCTTATTTATTTTAATTGATTTTTAATAATTTTTACTTTGTTTAAAAAAAAAAAAATTGTCACTTTTATTCCTATTACAAGGAATGTAAACATCCCTTGTAATAGAAAAAAACATGACAGGACCTCTTAAATATGAGATCTGAGGTCAAAAAAGAAAATTGTCATTTGAAAAAAATGACAACAGAAAAATGTGCCTTTAAGAAGCATGGGCGGAAGGGGGAGGGCCGCTCTCCCGCCGCTAAAAATGGTGATCTTGCGGCAAATCCGGCGCGGAGACAGGCCTGGCCACGTTAAAGATGAATATATCGGTTGTGGCAGCAGCTGCTGCCGTAACCGAGATATTCATTTTTAAAGTGCTGACGTATATGTACGTGAGCCGGTCCTCAAGTGGTTAATGTCTAAACCACTGCAACAAAAGTAAGTACACCCCTAAGTGAAAATGTCCAAATTGGACCCAAAGTGTCAATATTTTGTGTGGCCACTATTATTTTCCAGCACTGCCTTAACCCCCTAGGGCATGGAGTTCACCAGAGCTTCAAAGGTTGCCATTAGAGTCCTCTTCCACTCCTCCATGAGGACATCACGGAGCTGGTGGATGTTGGAGACCTTGCGCTCCTCCACCTTCCATTTGAGGATGCCCCACAGATGCTCAATAGGGTTTAGGTCTGGAGACATGCTTGGCCAGCCCATCGCCTTTACCCTCAACTTCTTTAGCAAGGCTGTGGTCATCTTGGAGGTGTGTTTGGGATCGTTATGTTGGAATACTGCCCTGCGGCCCAGTCTCCAAAAGGAGGTGATCATGTTTCAGTATGTCACAGTACATGTTGGCATTCATGGTTCCCTCAATGAACTGTAGCTCCCCAGTGCCGGCAGCACTCATGCAACCCCAGACCATGACACTCCCATCACCATGCTTGACTGTAGGCAAGGCACACGTGTCTTTGTACTCCTCACTTGGTTGCCGCCACACACGCTTGACACCATCTGAACCAAATAAATTGATCTTGGTCTCATCAGACCACAGGACATGATTCCAGTAATCCATGTCCTTTTCTTATGCATCATCTTTAAAAGAGGTTTCCTTCTGGGACAACAGCCATGCAGACCAATTTAATGCAGTGTGCAGCGTATGGTCTGAGCACTGACAGGCTGACTCCCCACCTCTTCAACCTCCGCAGCAATGCTGGAAGCACTCATACGTCAGTTTCCCAAACTTCTGCATAAGACGCTGAGCACGTACACTCGACTTCTTTGGTCGACGATGACGAGACTGGTTCTGAGTGGAACCTGTCCCGTTAAACCGATGTATGGTGTTGGCCACCGTGCTGCAGATCAATTTCAGGGTCTTGATAATCTTCTTATAGCCTAGGCCATCTTAATGTAGAGCAACAATTCATTTTTCCAGATCCTAAGAGAGTTCTTTGCCATGAGGTGCCATGTTGAACTTCCAATGACCAGTATGAGAGAGTGAGAGCGATAACACCAAATTTAACACACCTGAGACCTTCTTACACCAACAAAGTCACATGACACCGGGTAAGGGAACATGTTGACATTTTCACTTATGCCGCGTACACACGACTGTTTTTTTGGGTTGTAAAAAATAAAAATTTTTTAATGATCTAGAAAAAAATGGCCTTGCTTACACACGATCGTGGAAAATGCTCTAGCAAAGCGTCGTGACATACAACACGTACAACGGCACTATAAATGGGAAGTTCCATTCGGAAGGCGCCACCCTTTGGGCTGCTTTTGCTGATTTCGTGTTAGTAAAAGACGATTCGCGCTTTTCAGTCTGCTACAGCGTGATGAGCGTGCTTACTCCATTACAAACGCGTTCCGAAAAAAACATCAAGAAGTGTTCCGTGACCGCCAAGGCCTGAAGACCCCTGATCCTTCTGGATGACGTGATGGCCACTAAAAAAATTGTTTTGAGAATTAAATCTTTTAAGGATGCTTCATTCAAAAAAACTTTAAGAGGTAACAGCCTATTTCTAAGAATTAACACTTCTTTGGATAGAGCCGCCACCTGGGTTTTAAGGGTGCTGGCTGCCAACCCGTTCCCCATTCCATCATGGAGAAATTATAGGACTGAAATTATACTTTTGACCTGGAAGCCTTTAGAAGAGCACCGGGAGTTAAACGTTTTTCATATTTTTAAGTAAATAGCCCATGTCACTTCTTTCCTACTGGAGAGCAGGGTATTAACGATCATCTCCGACAAATCTTTGGCTCTTAGATCTTCTTCAGAAACCAGGCTGTCAGTTGTAGCCGATATGCTTCTGGATGGTTCAGAGTCCCCTCCATTAGCAGGTCCTTTCTGGATGGTAGCCTCCAGGGAGGTTTTGTAGCTAGATTTAGCAGAGTCGAAAACCAGGCACTCTTTGGCCAGAAGGGGGTAACCGGAATCAGATTCATGTTTTCCTCTCTGAATTTCCTGAGAACCAATGGTATTAGCTGGAAGGGGGGAAAGGCGTAGCACAGCTAGTAATCCCAAGGATGGGCGAACGCTACCACCAGAGTGCTCTTTTACGTATGAGGTGATCCGAATTTGCTTTTCTGGAGGCTCCTGGTGAGACCATTTTTTAAGGATGTTGATTTGGAGCGGCCAGGAATGTAGTCTGGCCCACAGTATGGCTGGTATCAATGCCGTGAGGAGTCCCAAAACTGCCAAAGCCGACTGAACAGACGCAGAGAGGTTGGTTTGAATCTGTCTTACTGCAGCTTGAACCTTCTCTATATTCCTCTGTTGGAGGGAGATTTTCGGAAGTACTGAGTTTATTGTGTAACCCAGGAACTTCATCTCCTGTGCTGTGACTTAATTTGATTTCTCCAAATTTAGGAACCAACCTAAGCTCTTGAGGTGAGCCTGAGTCACCTGCAGTTTTGTCAGGACCTGGCTTTTGGAGTCTGCAAAAACAAACAGATCGTCCAGAAAAGGGACGACTGGTATCCCTCTTGGTTTCAGAGCTCCCGCCATCAATTTTGTAAAGATCCTGGGAGGATGACAGTCTGAAAGGCAGAGCCCTAAACTGGAGATGCCATATTGGATTCCCCAGATTGAGAGCTAGACAGAGAAACCGTTGGGAAGCTTGGGCTATCGGGACGTGCAGATAAGCGTCCCTTAGGTCCAGAGATGCCATAAAGCAATTTGGGGACATTATAGAATAGATTGTGTCCATCCAGAAGGGTTTGTAACAGATGACTTGTTCAGAATTTTCAAATTCAGTATCAACAGTTACTTCAACCGTGAGTTTCTTCACTAGGAGAATCTGTGAATAGAAACCCAGACCTTCCTGATGTTTTAGGACTTGGATAATAACTTCCTGTTGTATCAGATCCTGGAGCATGTTCATTATTGCAGAAGATTTTCCTTGTCTTTTGGAAGACTGGTGATATAGTATCTGCTCGGAGGGGTTTCTGAGAACTCCAAATTGTACTTCAGGGTGATAATGTTGTTCACAAACAGGCTTGTGGACGCCTTTTCCCACTGTGGGTGAAAAGAAGATAATTTTTCCCCCCACTGGGATGAGATTATCATTTATTTTTGGGGGGCTGATTAGGGGTTCTGAAGATGATCCCTCCTCTCCCATTGCCCCTCTGGGAGGTCCGGTGTTTTTTTCTGTTCCTGGTCTCTATTCTTGTGGGGCTGTTGAACAGCACCAAAATATTTTTTGGGCAGTTGCTTCTTTTTGGAAGGAAACACCTTCTTGTCAGTTGTCCTGTCCAGGACCGTCTCTAGGTCTGGACCAAAAAGTACGGTGCCGGAGAACGGTAGGCCACACAACTTTGTTTTGGATGCTGTATCTCCAGTCCAAGTTTTGAGCTAGATAGCACCTCTAGCTGAGTTCACCAGAGTGGACGATCTCACCGACATCTTCACTGATTCTGCTGATGCATCTGCATGCACTTTACCGCTTTAAGCATCAGTGGAAAGCATTTCAGTAATTATTTTCGCGATGTACCTGCCTCCACATGACTCTTATGTTTTCCTATCCATCATTCCAGGTTCCTGGCTACTACTGTGGAAGCCATTGCAGGCTTGAGGCTGGATGAGTTGGAATCCCATGCTTTTTTCAGAAGGGAATCTGCCCTCTTATCCATCACGTCTTTTAGTACCCCATATCCTCAGATGCAAGGCCAGTGTGACGGGATACTTGTGTGAATGTGGCATCCACCCTGAGTTTCTTGTTCCAGACCTCAGTCTCGTTATCTTCAGTGTTTTTCGAAAAGAAAGGACCTCTCTCTGGGTCCTTTCACTCTTTCTTAATTGCACCCGAGAGGACCCTGTGGACCAGGAAACACTGTTTAGTTTCATCCAAGCCTTGGTACATCTTGTCGTGTTACTGAAAATTGCACCCTTTCCGCCTGGATTTCTAGAGTCGTATAGATTGCTTTTATTAGATCATCTACCTCCTCCAGTGATAGCTTGTACCTGGACACCCAGCTATCATCTTCCTCTTTTCCTCCTCATCCGAATACTTGAGGCAAGAAAGAGAACCTGTTCCCTCATCCCGAGTCAATAGCCTCTGCTGTTGTACTCTTAAAGTGGTAGCAAATTTCCAAAACATAAAAAGCAATGGCCCTCCTGCAGGTCTTCCTCCTGGGTTCGCTGGCTCTGTCTGTATGAGTAGCCGGGGCCGCAATGACATCACTCCAGCGTATGCACACAGGAGCCTTTGGTCTTCAGCACGGAGCTCTGAAGGTACGGCATGGTGCCATCCCGCCGGTGACATTCCTGGCTGCATGTTACATGATTATCTACTAAACAGTGCAAGTTTAGGAGATATTCACAGGTAAGCCTTATTATATACTTACAGTTCAAAAGAGGAGTTTAATGCCACTTTAACTTATGCCACGTACACACAGTCGTTTTTTGTGATGAAATAAAATGACGTTTTAAAAAACGTCATTTAAAATGATCGTGTGTGGGCTTTTTTTTTTTAACCAGAAAAACAGATTTATTGAGATGTATTCAAGGCTTACAAATTATACAGTACAGAGGCTCCCCTTTACCTCATTATTCAAGAGAAACAAGCAGTATTCAGGCCAACCAATGATCAATGACATGTCAAACCAAGTATGTGTACATGAAATATGCTTCACACAGTATAGTCATATCCGGCTTTAGATACCCCTCTACCATTTCACCGACTCAAATATCAATCCCCTGCTCTCAGCCTTCCTTGTAACATATTCCCCCCAACTTACACAGTACAGGTTTCCCCATCTTCCAGCCACCGGTCCCAAACATTAGAACATTTTTGTGGGCACCCCCTATGCATATAAATCATTTTCTTATAGGGCAATACAGCATTTATTTCCTTATTCCAGTCCCTCAGTGACGGGGCGGTTGCTCGCATCCACGCCTTAGCTACTACCTTCCTGGCCACAAACAGTGACTCATAAATAAATATAGTCTGATATTTGTCAACCTCTACGTCTGGAAGTAGACCCAATAGACAAAGCTTTGGGTCCATTCCCACAGGAGATCCCATATTGTCGTGCAAGAATTGTGTCACTTGTAGCCAGTAAGCCTGCATATCAGAGCATTGCCACAGTAAATGATAAAATGAGCCCTCCGTTAGTTGACACATGGGGCACAATGTGCTCCTCGTGGGCTGAAACTTCGTCAATCTCAGAGGAGTCAGATAAGCCCTATGTAATATATAAAGTTGCGTTAATCTGTCCGAGAGTTTGGGGGATGCGGCCTTCACTCCCTCCAAAATTTCCCCCCAGTCCTCTGTCTCAATAGGCCCCACGTCCTGCTCCCACTGGGTTCTTGTTGCCTGGATCACCCCGTTCACTCTACGTTGTCTAATAACATAATATAGGTTGGATATAAGTTTGGTCGAGTCTGCTCCAAAGATAATATCCAGTACTGGTGGAGCACTAAGGTCCACTACCACTGAAGCCATCTGTTCCCTGACTGCGTGCCTGAGCTGCAGATATCTGAATATGAACTGTTGTGGGAGGGAGAACTCCCCCCTCACTTCCGAAAATGGCTTGACACCACTCTCAGTTAGAATCTGGAATAGGTAAAGCACTCCATACGAGGCCCATAGCGGTGAATCTGGCACCGACATCAGCTCAGGCAGGCCTCCGTTACCCCATAGTGGCGTGTGGGAATGAATATGCGATCGGTCTTGCTTTTTAAGGGCGATGTCCCAGACCTTCTGTAGGTGTACCAGCATCCCCGCCTCAAACTGCGGTGTCTTACTTCCACCCTGTCCCTTCCTAAATACCGCTTGGCAGGGAGTGTGAAGAGCACTTTCCGGTTTGTTGCAGACCATAGATCTGTATCTCCTCGACTCGCTCTTATTATAGTGATATAGATGGGATAATTGTGACGCTACATAGTAATCCTGAATATCAGGGAGGGAGCAACCCCCCTCTGCCGTGGGATTCTTAAGTACATGCCATGCCAATTTATGTCTGCTCGCACCCCATACAAAAGAATTCAGTATTGCTTCCATCTGTTTAAATATTTTAAGGGGAATATACAGGGGAGCGTGCCATATCATATACAGAATTTTGGGCAATAAGATCATTTTAACTAAGTTAATTCTACCCATTACCCCCAGGGGTAGCCTCGCCCAGGCCTGGGTTCTTGACTTAATAATCGCAAATAGGGGATCTACATTAAGAGACACGTAGTCTTGTAAATTCTTGGTGACCAAAACACCAAGATATTTCACCTCCGCCACTCTCTGCAATGGTAATTCCGGGCAAATCTCCGGTGGAGGGAACTGATCTAATGGGAGGATTTTAGATTTGTCCCAATTTATCTTCAACCCCGAGAACCGACCCACTTCCTAAATAATATTCAATGCCACTGCCAGTGAGGGGCCCTGGTCTGCCAGGTATAGGACCGTATCATCCGCATATAGTCCTATCTTTTCCCAGATGTCACCCTTCCTAAGACCGACCACCTCAGGGCTCATCCGTATGGCAATAGCCAAGGGTTCTGCTGCCAAAGCATACAGGAGCGGAGACAGGGGACAACCCTGCCTCGTGCCCCGCTCCAAGGAAATCTGCTCTGAGAGCCAGCCATTAACAAATATCCTTGCCTTGGGGGTCTGATACAGGAGCTGCACCCATTTAATGAAATTTGGGCCGAACCCATAGCATCTCAGGCACTCCCACAGATACGGCCACTCGACTGAGTCAAATGCTTTGGCCGTATCCAGGGCCACCACTACCCTTGTTCCCATATTATCGTGTTGGGCCTGAATATTCATAAATAGCCTGCGTATGTTCATTGCTGTATTCTTCCCCGGCATAAACCCGGTCTGATCCGGGTGCACCAATGAAATAACCACCGCATTCAATCTAGAGGCCAGAACCTTGGCCAGGATCTTAATATCCACCGGCAACAGAGATATAGGTCTGTATGACTCTGGGTATTGTGGATCCTTGCCCGGCTTTGGGAGAACTATAATCTGCGCCTCCTGCATCGAAGAGGGAAGAGCTCCCAGTTCAAATATGGCGCGGAATAGATCTTTAAGTCTAGGAACTAAGACATCTGAGTAAGTCGTATAAAACTCCAGGGGCAGACCATCCAATCCCGGAGCCTTAGACTTGGCCAGCTGCGACACTGCATTGTCTATATCCTGCGTGGTGACTGGGGCTTCTAGCATTTTGAATTGTTCTGGGTTCAACCGGGGAAATTGTATCCTATGCAAATACTCTCTGATTTCTAGAGGTGTGTTGTGACACTGCGACCTGTATAAGTCCCCATAGAATGTCTTAAATCTGTTGGCTACCCTCGGAGGGTCCGTGATAACCGAGCCATCCGGCTCTACCAAAGAGACCACCACAGGGGGTCTATCCTCCAGGTGCGCCAGATATGCCAACATCTTCCCTGCCTTCTCTCCATGTTCATAGACCCTGGCCTTACAAAAGAACACCCGCTGTTTGGCCTTTTCTATAAGTAGTTGTGACACCACCCTGGTCTGTAGCTTAACCCTAGTAAGGTTTTCTAGAGATGGCTGATTGTTGTACACCCCTTCCAGGTCCTGCAATGTGTCTTCCGACATAGAGACCACAGCCCTTGAGGATGCTTTGAGCCTATTTATTCTATTGTCTAGGATTCTGCGAGCGTGTAGTTTAAATGCATCCCAATGACCATTAAGCCAGACTGAGTCTCGACCCTCCAAAAAGAAGAACTGTAATTCCCTTGATACACTTTCATGATCCGTCAGGGCAGTCAACCAGTATGGATTGAGTCTCCACACCCTCTCAGGTGCCACCCCCAGCAGGGACATCTGTACCCAACATGGGGAATGATCCGAGAGGGCCCGAGGAGCAAAACCCGCCCCCACCACCCTCGGCATCAGGGGCCTTGACATGAATACATAGTCTATACGTGACATTGTAGCGTAACTTGCCGAATGACACGTATACGCTCTAACCTCTGGGTTCCTGTGCCTCCATACATCCATCAGAGCAAACTCCTGCAATAGTCTGCTCAGCCTGGTTTGTCTATGAGCTCCCCCTAACCTCCCCCCCACCCCGGTTGCACCAATCGGGCGATCCATATACGGGTCCATTGTCATATTAAAATCCCCCATCCATACAGCGGGGATGTTCGGGTGCCTGGCCATGAATGCCAGGCCTGCTACCACAACCTCCATGCTGAAGGGGGGTGGGATATAGCATACAATTATTATCATGGGAGTACCACCAATTAATGCATTAATAAACAGATGTTTCCCCTGCTGGTCTGACTCCAGGGCTATCAACTCAAATGGGGTGGCCTTAGTTATTAACAGCGACACTCCTCTCGAAAAGCTGGTGTGCGTGCTGTGGTACGCCCAGCCTATCCACGGACGCTTCAGCGCAGTCTGCAAGTGACCAGTAACATGAGTCTCGGTCAGGGCAATAATGTTGGCTTTCTGTGCTTTCAAATATGTGAGGGCTGCCGTTTGCTTAATTTTATCACTTACGCCTCTGACGTTCCACGTCAGGAACTTAATTGTTGTCATGTCTCTAATAGGTACAAATCTAGTCGCCATCCCAGCAGGGGCCATACTTTACTGGTCACTTGCAACACCTTTTGTCTCCCAAACACAATATCCCACATCTCGGTCATTAGAACAGGCCCCAACACATCTCCATAATACATCCAATTTAGTTTTAACCCTTTAGTGCCACAACGGTGGCACCGCCCGCAGGCAACTTCCCCCCCTCCCAGCCCAACACCCCCCGAACCTGGTGCAGGCATCTGGAACCCAAACATAACAATGAAATCATACAACTTCCAGCTTCTAACTCTGGCTGGAGGCACAAATCTTAGTTTCGTTAAAGAGAATAGTTCAGTATACATTTTCATGGGAGCGATTGTCCACTGAACCAGGTGTGGATCCAACGCGGGGAATAACTATACTCCCAAACAACAGTCAGTCCTGAGCTCCTCCTGCATGCCAGGATTTAGTGTTTTAAATATGCCAGTGAAACAGTCATTATTGAGCAGGAACGTTTCCTCTGTAGAACTTATCTGTCTGCATGTGGTCATAGTTCAGACTTTCAACGTAAGGAGAGGAAAATAAGGGAGTTGCCAGCCCCCCCCCCCCCCGGGAGCCCGAGGGGGGGAGGAAAAGAGGAGAAAAATTGTAAAAGGGGGACGAAAAAGGAAGAAAGCTCCGATAGAACTCTTCAGGCAGAATATACCCACCATACAATTACGGGGGAGAGGGGGGCAGGAGAGGTTGCAAAACAGTGGCGCCCCGAGGGTGTCTGCATGACAAGCCTTGCTGGGCCCGTATCAGACTAGTGTTCCAGCGCATCCACAAGGGGACATACGTATACTCTCCCCCCCAACTCCCCAGGGTAACAGTACTCACGGTCCTTCAGGTGTAGTGCTATTCCTGCCTTCCCTTGCGATCCAGCCACGCTGCAGCCGCAGCAGGGGTATCGAAAAACTGGGCCCTGCCGTCTTCCTCCACCCTAAGGCGGGCCGGGAACAGCATGGAATACTTAAGGTGCAACACCCGGAGACGGCGCTTCACATCCTGGAATTGCGCCCTTCCGGACTTTACTTCACTGGAAAAGTCCGGAAACACCGCCACGTGGCCGTTCCCCCATCTTGATGTTCCCCTTTTCCCTGGAAAGCCGCATGATGGCATCCCTATCCCTGAAGTTCAGGAATTTTGCAATAAACGTGCGGGGGGGTGCACCCTCGGGTGGAGGCTTTGCCGGTATCCTGTGTGCTCTCTCCACCGCAAACATAACTGAAAATGCCTCCCTGCCGTATGTTTTAATAAGAAGATTCTCAAGGTATTCAGCCGGTTCTCTTCCCTCTGCTCTCTCTGGCAATCCAATGAATCGCAAGTTACAGCGGCGGAGTCTGTTCTCCATTTCGTCTTGGTGGGAGTGAAGCTGGTGTACTTGGCGTTGTAGTTCCTCCGTGGTATGCTGCAAGGGGTGCAAGATGTCCTCCGCCTCTCCTATTCGGGTCTCCGCTTCAGTGACCCTATCTCTCACCGTGGCCAGATCCTGCCTCAGGAGGGAAATATCGATTTTTACTTCGTCTATTTTCGCCGTCAGGGTGCCCTGCAGAGCTGCGATGGCCTCCAGCACTTTCGCTGTATCAGCCGCCTGGCGGTTCTCCCCCATCTCCTCTCCGGCGCCATCTTTGTCCTGCTCCTCCGCGCCGTCATGCCGGTATTTAGCAAGTTTGTCGATCGCGGCTGACGTTTTCTTTGGCGGCGACATGGTCCCCCTACTCCCGGAGCCTTCTAGCTGGCGTCAGGTCAGTCCACAATCCAGGATAATCGCGTATAATATTGTTCAGGATCTATTGCACGAGGAGCTCACACACCACGCGTCCTACTCCATTGCCTGTCAGGCCACGCCCCTCATCGTGTGTGGGCTTTACGTCGTTTTTTTTTTTCTGAAAAACTACCACAAAAAAAATTCGAACACGCTTCAATTTTTTATGTCGTTTTTCAAAATGTTGTTTTTTGTGCCATAAAAAATGAACATGTATGGGCTAAAACAACCTTTAAAACAATGTTTTTAAACCCGTGCAAGCTCAGAAGCAAGTTATGACGCGAGCTTGAATGGAACAGAGTGCCGTCGTACGTGTTGTACGTAACCGCGCTTTGCAAGACCATTTTCAAAAAATGATGGTGTGTAGGCAACGTCGTTTTTCAAAATCAGGTTTGAAAAAAGTACAAAAACCTCCCTCTCTCCTCATATACATAGAAGGGAGTTTTTGTAGTTTACAAAAGATAGCTTGAAAATCTGTTACCATTGTTTGCAATATGAGTTCAGTTCACAGAAAGCTACATATACTCTGGAATGAAAAGGTATGTTTTTTTACTTGCAGAAAATATACTTAGCCTGAACAAACACATGCAGCCCCCACATCTAAGGACTGGTAAGCTACACTATGTTACATGTTTCTCTTGGGTTTAGATATCCTTTAACCCAGTTTTTTTCAACTCCAGTCCTCAAGGCACACCAACAGGTCAAGTTTTCAGGATTTCCCTCAGATGAAATGGCTGTGGTGATTACAAAGGGTCCTTTTACACGGGCGGACCGTTCGTCCGTTTATTACAAGTCCGTTTACGGACTTGTAATGATACCCTATGTGATCACGGCCGTTAGCGGATGAGCATCCGCTAACGTCCGTAATGACCCGCCTCTGCAAAGATCTGTTTTTTCAGACGGAAGAAAACCCTATTTTTCTTCCGTCTGAAGGATCGGATCGGATGAATACGGACACACGGTCCGTATTCATCCGATTCCCCATAGAAGAGAGCGGAGGAGAGACAGGGTGGTCCCTGCACAGTGTGCGGGGACTGCCCTGTCCGCCGACAGCTTAGCGGGGATCGGGATCGAAAAACGGTCCGCTCCGTGTGAAAGGACCCAAAGGCAGTGAAACTGATCAAATCACCTGTGTAAAATAATGGAAAGCCTGAAAACATGACCTGTTGGTGTGCCTTGAGGACTGGAGTTGAAAAACACTGCTTTAACCACTTGCAAATTGACAACAATGTGCTGCTACCATTTTGGATTACAAAAACAGACCAGATCAACAGAACCTACCATCAAGTAACAGAAATAAGTTAACTGTTGCTGGTAGATTGCCTTGATCCATCCAATTGTCTATACAATCCAAAGCCAAATGAAAATAGTTAAAATGGCTAGAAAATTGCTGCATGTAATTTTAACCTAATACACACAGTACTTTTTTGGCCTGTCAATCAGCATTGGATTACAAAAACAGATCGGATCAGCATAACCTACTACCATCCCTGTAACAGAAATATATTAACTGCTGCTGGTAGCAATTGATTATGCAATCCAGACCTAAATGAAAAAAGTTGAAATAGCCTTATAAATTGCTGTATGTATGGCCAGCATAGGTCTGCACTGTGGATGGTCTTTGAAAACACTCTCCAGAGACCAGTGGTGGCTGGGATATTGGAATGGGAATTATTCTTAGAGTCAGCCCAAAAGTAATTAAAATGTACCAGTGACCGATCCAGCCCAACAGTAGCCAAAAAAACTGAAATAACAGATGTGCTTAAAGCGGAGCTCCACTCTCCACCTCCACTCCCGATCATCGGAACCCTCCCCCCTCCGGTGTCACATTTGACACCTTTCAGGGGGAGGGCGGTGCAGATACCTGTCTAAAGACAGATATTTGCACCCACTTCCGGCCACACAGTCTGCGGGTAGACTGCAGGCAGGACGTCAGGTCCCCCCCCGCCCCCGTTGTTTTCTGGGAAACACACAGCGGGAACCAGTTGGCACGGCACAGCACGACTCCCGCCATGGGGAATCGGGCAGTAAAGCTGGAGTGCTTCACTTCCTGGTTCCCTCACCGAGGATGGCGGTGGGGGCAGCAGGGTGACGAGCGATCGCTTGTCCTCTGCTGCGGATGGCGCTGGACTCCAGGACAGCGAAGTGTGCTGATATTAAAAGTCAGCAGCTGCAGTATTTGTAGCTGCTGGCCTTTAATATTTTTTTTTCAGGGGACATCCGCTTTAAAACAATTATTGCCTCCTAAAGGCCAAACTTTTTTTTTTAATGAGCAATTGATATCAACTATTTGCTATCGGGGTCTAAAACATCAAATTTCCAAAAGCTTTCTACTAACTATATAAGCCGTCAAGTAAAAAGCATAATCTTTCCACTTAATAGTAGACGCTGTCAAAGCAAGATAATTTGCCGCGTGTTTACATTTATATTGCTGAAACCAGAATACACCTTTGTGACTCGCGCCCTCTCCTTTAATCCACTGGCTGGTAGTAATCGGTGTAGCCACAAGCCCCCCTCCACAGCACTGTGAAAATGCAGCGTGTAATTACTTCTTTCTGAACTATTTTCCACTATCAACCTGACTCTCTTCCTTAAGAATACATAATTTTTCCTGTTGTCATGGTAACATGCAACCCTCCCTCCCTCGTTTTTCTATACGCCCAAGGCCACTTACTCGTTTTCTGCCCTGTGGATAAAACCAGACACATGCAGAGCTCTGAAGGGCAGTATTACCCACCAGCAGACAGCTAAATTATAATACTGAACACAGATCATACTCAAGTTTGGGTGTGACATACCATAAAAATCAATGTTTCCCAAACTTTACATTTACCAACATTTCAGTGCATGGGTAAATGTGTACCACTCATCTGTATGGGTATGGTTCTAATTATATTGTTCTAGTATGTCACTGCAGCCTTGTTCAGGAACTCATCCGCAAACTGACTGTCCTTCCTATATTGTTTGGGATTGCTTAACCATTTCCCTAAGCATTATCTCCCTTTAAAAAGTGACTGTTAACCAAGTTATCTGTCCCTCCTATAATGGTCATGGAGCAATGGACACATCCAGACCACATTGGTAAACCTACATACTGTATGTTAAGCCCCTGCAATGAGATATAAATGCCCTATAATGTAATGCATTATACGTTAGCACCACCTAAGCGATATCGTGATTTCTTGTAAAAGTCAAAGCTTGCATAGTTTCTGTTGCCTGAAAATCTACATCTACAATCTACATAAATAAAGCAGAACTCCAGCTCAAAATAACAAGATGTAAGTGAACAGCCCATTAAACAAGAAAATAAAACCAGCTTTTGTTGCAGCTTTAAGCCACTGTCCTATTTTTCAGCTGTTGGACTTCCTAGGTCTGATAGCCGGCATCTTTCAACCAATGTCCTCTGAGTCCAGGTCATCCTGGACCTACCCCACCCTGTGTCGGGACAGTAAAAGGGGAAGCAGCATGTGTTTTGTTATTACATGAACTAATTGACTCCTTGTTCTGTTACCTCGTCACACGTTACAGCCCTTTTATGCAACTGCAAGCTGCTGAAACCAAGGTACTTGCACTGCTTGCATTTTAAAATACATTTGAAGTTCACATTTTTAACAAAAATAATAAATGCACATTTTTTTTTACTATTTTTTGTTTTGGAAGCCTGTAAAGCATTGCACTAGCAATCAGCAGATCACTGATGCCATGCAGGTCTCCTGCATACCTGTCAGTGCATGCGTGTGCTTCTACCTCGTACAAGCAAACAGATACTGACAGGAAGAATGAACTACCACGCTGCTCAACGCAAAGGCTGTCAGGAGTTGTAGTTTGCCATTCACAGAGGGCTGTAAATGAGTGAGTGAAGCGGCTGGGTGGGCAGAGACACATTATTTACAAAGAGTGACAGCGAGCATCTGACGATGCCCGTCCGCTGTCACTGGGGTTGGGGGAGGGAGAGGGGGAATGGCTACAGTTGGAACATTTGACATGTTCCAAAAGGTGGATGTATCCTTTTTGCTGCTTTCACACTGGGGCAGGGGCGTTGGCGGCAAAGCGCCGCAAATTTAAGTGGCGCTTAATCAAAGTTATATGGGCGCTTTTCGGCCCAGGAAAGGGTTAAAAAGCGCCCAAAAAACGGTGTCCATTGATTTCAATGACAGGGTCGTTTAGGCGCGGTGTATAAACCGCTTCTGCACCCACCCCCACCCTCCCAAAGATGCTGCTTGCAGGACTTTTTTTCCCATCCTGCAAGCGCACTGCCCTAGTGTGAAAGCACTCTGGCTTTCATACTGGGGCTGCAGAGGAGGCAGTTTACAGGCACCTTTTAGATGCTATTTTTAGCGCAAAAATGCCTGTAACATGCCTCAGTGCGAAAGTAGCTTTAATGATGGAGGTATTACAGAGCTGTACTAATGTGTGTTTTAAATATGGGGAGTGCCTAAATATTTTTCTTTTGCAAATAAATAGTTTATACTTACCTGCTCTATGCAATGATTTTGCACATAGAAGCCCTGAAACCACCTCTTCTGGGGTCCCCCGCCTGCACTGTAGGCTCCGCCTCCTCTTTGTGCGCTATTATAGCAAGCCACTTGCTATGGGGTGCTAATGCAAACTCAATCCCCAGCCAGGCTGTGTGCCTCTATAGACACACAGAGCAACTCGACCCCGCACCCTGCTCTCAGCTCAATTTGAATGACAGCAGCAGGGCACAATGACTCATATTGCTTCAGCAAAGCCTGTGACATCGAGAATGGACAGAGTCACTACAAACTGGTACAGCGCTGGATTGGGTGAATACTTAAGGTGGAGAGAGGATGATACAAATACCAGGACATTTAGTACCGTAATGCAGGGAATGCATTAAGGTATAAAATGTCTTGGCTTTACAGCCACTTTCAACTTTAATGCATGTGCAAACATTTTTGCTTCCCTTTCCTTTTTTTTTTTTTGTTTTGGAGCAGCGTTTTCAGTTGCGGCACCAGTTAAAAGTATGCAAAATCTCACGGCACTCCATTTTAAAAAACATAAATGTTACTTATTAATGGGAAACCTAAGTCTGGGACAAGGCACACAACCACCTTGATGAAACTAACTTTACATTAGAAGTGAATTGGATGTGACCTGGTACACTCACTTGTCACACATGGCGTACCTCCATCCCCATTTTAATTTATAGAAAAGGAGAGATATTTGGGACTTTGAGTGAGGTCACGCCATGTCAAATAGAGACAAGATCAATACATGAATAAAATTACAATACATGATTTATTATTGCAAACTAAAATTCATAACAGATTCTTAAAAAAAAAACATTGTATCGAATAAATAGGTAGTCACATGACTTAAATTAGGATATGCTGCTCAAAGCATGCAATACAATTGATGAATAGATATGATAAATATACATGAATTTTTTTAAATAAAAATACTGAATTTATTGGCGTATAACACTCACGTTTTCACCCTGCAAATCAGTTGCAAATAGTGTGTGCGTGTTATACGCCATACTGCAAATTGGGCTGCCTCGGAGAGAACAGGGAGGAGGGTGGAAAGAGCGCCATCAGATTACATACAGCGAGAATCTGTAAGGCCCCGTACACACGAGGAGATATATCCGATGAAAACGGTCTGACGGACCGTTTTCATCGGACATGTCTCCTGGGAGATTTTGGTTTGATCTGTGTACACATGATCAAACCAAAATCCCCGCAGACAGACAGACGCATGCGTCGAATCCATTCGACGCATGCGGGAGATTTCGGTCCGCTGGTTAGGCGTACTAACCAGCGGACATATCCAACAGGCGGCTTTTCAGCAGACAAGATTTATAGCATGCTTTAAAATTTTTGTCTGCTGGAAACCTGTCTGCTAGCCCGTACACACGATCGAATCTGTCTGCTGAAACTGGTCTGCGGACCAGTTTCAGCAGATATATTCGATCGTGTGTACGCGGCCTAATGGGAAGTCCTGTATCCTGGGCCAGCATTGGACCAGTGTTCTGTCTATCGTAGAAGCCGGTCCAGGAGGCGGGACTTTGAATCAAAGAGGCCACTAAGTAAACAGTAGATTCTCGCTGTATGTAATCTGATGGCGCCCCTCCCTGTCCCCCCCCCCCTCCCTGAGATGGGCATTGATCAGGCTGCATTCATGGCAATGGGGAGGCTGCAGAAGGGCAATCAAGCTGCATTGATAGGCAATTGTGAGGCTACAGATTGGCATTGATTAAGCTGCATTGATGGGCAATGCTGAGGCTGCAGATGGGCATTGATCAAGCTGTATTGATGGGAAATTGAAGCTGCAGATGGGAAGATGTGAAGCTGCAGATGGCCATTGATCAAGCTGCATGAATGGGCAATTTTGAGGTTGCAGATGGGCATTGATCAGGCTGCATTGATGGGCACTGACCCTTATTTTGCTTCAAAGTTCTTTATTTAATTTTTTTTCCCCTGAAACTTCCCTCTTAAAATGAAGGTACGTGTTATATGCCGATAAATACGGTACATAGCGAGACCTGGCACTCAACACATTCAGCAGATTTGCAGATTTGAACCATGTATGGCCTGCCTAATTGTCAATCAGAAGGGGGTACCATTGGTGTAACACATTAAGGCAGTGGAAACATATTGATGTCATACATTGTTTTTAATATTTTATATGAATTTGTAATAAAGTTTTTTTTTGTACCTAAATTTGATTGCCTTTGCAGGGATGGTGGCAACCTCACACCATTAACTGGTTAACATAATTGATGGCTATAGGACCTACTTAGGGGCCTCTATTCTCATTTTTTTTTTTCTAAAACGAAAAACAAAACAGCAGTGATTAAATGCCACCAAAAGAAAGCTCTATTTGTGTGAAGAAATAAGAAAAAATATATTTGGGTACAGATGTTGCATGACCGCGCAATTGTCATGCAAAGTGCGACAGCGCTAAAAGCTGAAAATGACCTGGGCAGGAAGGGGGTGAAAGTGCCTGGTATTGAAGTGGTTAGGGAGGAGGCTGAGACACTCCACCACCTTTTTGTAGACCATATATTATACTATTCAAGGAGGAGGTTGAGATAATATTCGTGGCAGTCTATAAAGCAAGGAAAAGCTAAAAACAAAACCAAATTAGTAGATACCAGCAAATTATAACCAGTAGGACGCTCTGAACTCATTAAATATTATTTAAAAAAATAACTACATCCTACTTAGCTCTAACAGTATATTTAGCAAAAATTGAATTGAAATGATATCAATTTATACTCAAATAAAAAATATAAAAAAATACTGTATACAAAACATGAATGGTCTCTTTGAATAAAATTACAAAAAGAGTACTATATATAGCCTTTAAATTGTGGCTGAAGGGCCTATTTAGGATAGGGCACTTCCTTCCCTTCCTCCCTAAGGCCACTTACAGTTAGCTACTAGTAGGCTGGAGATGCCCCCCTCTGAAAAGTTCAGACTATCCCAAATTCTGCACTTTTTGCTCTTTAGGGAAGTCCAAGTATAACCCCCCGAGATTCACTTCATAGGAGCGGTGGTGTTCACATAGATTAGAGAGGATGAATTTCTATCATATACACCTCTCTCGCAGAAACGTTATATGCAGTGGAATGGGAGCAGGAATTGGACGATTGTTGGAATCTGGATAAGTGGCAAAAAAGCTTTCATAGATCTTTTAAAGGTATCACAAATGATGGTATCATGTACCCCTGTGCCTTGCCAAGATCTACCCAGACACGTCCCCTCTATGCTTTAGAGGTTGCACTCATTTAGTCTCTCTTTTGCATACTTGTGGAAAAGGTAGTGTAGCGCTCAGGAGTAAACAAAATATGACAATGAAGTCGATATTGCATACATATAAATGATAAATAATACACATGGAATGGTGATCAGTGCATTAAAACAAAAAAGTCCAACGTGAACCTCATAATAAATGAAAACCATAAAGTTCAAAGAAGGAAGTATTCTTGAATTCCAGTGACAGAAATAAAACTTGATATTCAGACGTGAAGAGAAATCCCACCACCAATGAAGATGCAGGCTTACCAGAAGGAGTGGACTCTAAGAAAATTTAATTTCAAGAGTCAATCGGGCTTAGTAAGTGCTCAGATCCTGATGCAGGATGTCTTCAAAAGAGGGGATCAACAGATGGCTATGATGCGGAATCCAGTGGCCACGAGACTAGCTGTAAATCTCTCGTTCACGAAATACAGAGATGGTTGTCCGTGTCAAAGATGACATGTGTATAAATATCTGTGCTGGCTACATGTGAGGGATACCCTTTTGACAACGTGTAATGACACGAAACGCGTCAGTATTGACTCCATCGTTGCCACCATTCCATTTGAAAAAGAAGAGTGGCAAAATAAGAATTTATAAATGTAAAACAAAAACAGCCGTGTCTGGAGTTGGGCTTTAAATTACTGTGAAAAACAACTGCACTTGTAAAATATATACTTTACTATAAACTCAAATGTGTTTCTGTAAGTTATTATATTATCTTTTTTTTTTGCAGACCATTTTCCTTGAATGCCTGGCATTAGAGCTGCCCCATTAATCGTCAAGAATCGTTATCGCGCTTTTTTCCCGTTGCAATCGTGACAAAGTGTTTCCCGATCTTTGGTATGCAGAGAATTCTCTCTGCTCTCTGCCTTCAAAAGTCAAAGTCTGGACAGTCTGTCAAGTTTTACAACAGTCTTTATCAGTGGAATGTTAAGTCTAAACATCGTATCAATTTGTCTTTTACATCAAAGGAATAGACTTCTGTATGTAAATTAGGAACGTTTAAACACTAATCCTTTTTCTGACAGTTGTTTTCAAGTTAAAAAAAAAATTCTAGAAAATTACTTGGAACCCCCAAACATTTTATATATATATATATATATAGTAGAGACCCTATAGAATATAATGGTGGTCTTTCAAATGCATGTTTTTTGGAAAAAATTACTTTATTGAATTAAAAAAATAAAAAATAACCAGTTAAGTTAGCCCAAATTCTTTTTTGTATAATGTAAGATTTTACGCCAAGAGAATCCTGAGAGAGTTGTTATCTTTATTCTAAGCAACAAAAATTGTGATTTTCATTTTGGCCAGAATTGTGCAGCTCCACCTGGTACTGTATGGACCAACTCAGTCCCATGACTTATGGTTTGAGGTTCATCATATATTCCCACCATCCTGCATTGTGGAAGTCTTGGTTATGCTTTCCATGTGCAGATATTGAATACCTGTACAGCATGTGGTGTCAAATTGTTTTTCCAACTCTGCATCTATTACTTAGACCCTTAAAGACATCCTTAAAGAAGTCTAATTCATTCTGCATTTAACACCCTGTCACCCAGCAGAGACCCAAACAAATATAAATAAAAGTTGTTGTACAATGTAAGTGCTAAAAACGCTGCATATATTCAGTAGATCCAATATGTAAATGTGGTGCCAGGCTGACGAGCCAACAAACCACCCTATATACAGAAAGGATGTGGTATTTGTGTGTACTCAGAGAACCTTTCCATTCACATATATGCTTTAAATATTTTCTCTTTAATAAAATATTTATGAACTGCAAATTTTGTTTGGAGAAATTAATAAAAAATGAGATGTGTATCAGTCTGGGAGCTTGGAACATCTGCCAGTTTCCTTCCTCTTTTCCCTTCAAGGGTTTCTGCAGTGAGGGCAATTTCGGATAAGACAAAGCAGTAAACAAGGGTAAATAAAGGCCATTTCAGCAGCTCTGTAATTATCCTGTCTCAGGTGAGATTCTCTACGCTTTCCTCAAGCAGAACAGAGCAGTGAGGCAGAAGCATTCATTGTGCACGGGCTGGAACACACTTCCAGAGCTGACCCCCTACATATACAGTATTCTTGTGTGTGCGTGTTAAATGTGACTATCGCTCAATGTATCAAACTCTACACCTCTAATAATCTAAACCAGGACCATTTGCTTCAACCTGTTTACAAACGTATTAAGGTCTGGTTCACACCAATGCGTTTTTATGGGACACTTTCACATCTATGATTTATTTTTTGCCACTGCGTTTTTGTAAAGGGTCAGGAACTTTAAATGCAAAATGGTGCTTGTTTTTTTTTTTGGTATAATATACTTCAATGGAGAAGCTACAAAAAAAGTGTTTTTTGCTAGACTTTATCATGATTTAGCAGCGTTTTTCAATCTGCCCAACAACAAAAAAGCACAAAAAATGCAAACCGCTGTAAAATCACATGTGCAAAAATGCAAAACGTACTGCAGAAACTACCAAAAGCAAACTGCAACTGTGTGAACCGAGCCTTAGCCCTGGTTCACACTGGTGCATCTTGACATGTCAAATCAAATAGTTTCTGTACTACTATTTGCGATTTCGGGCCGTGATTTACATTGACATCTGTGCAGGAACTTGAAATCGCCGGCAAAATCGGAACTGACCAGCGGAGTGAAACTGAACTCGCACGGCTTCACAACCGCAGCTCGGTGTGAACCTGGGCTAAAGGATTGGAGCACCCTCGGTTTAATTTAAATAATGAGTCTAGAATTTAATTCCTCAGATAATATTTTAGGGGCCACTCATACCCGCCTTCTCTGGTGTGTTGCGTTCACATGTGACTGTGTTTTTCACTGAGTGAGTGAGTGACTTGTATAGCGCAACAATGCGAACTTAATCGCCTCAAGGCGCTTCTTCCAGTGACGTCCTGATCCTTCAGAAGAGGTGGGTCTTTCGTTTTTTCCTAAAAACCAGATGGTTTTCTTCCAGGCGGAGGGTCGTGGGTAGAGCATTCCAGAGCCGGGGTCCTTGGACTGCAAATCTGCGTTCTCCTATAGATTTGTAGCGGGATTTAGGGATTTGGAGAAGGTTTTGGTTGGTTGACCGGAGCATGCGGTTGGTGACGTAGGGTTTTATTTTCTCACATAAGTATTGGGGGGCGTTTCCTTGTGTACATTTGTGAGTTAGGCAGAGTGTCTTGAAAGTCACCCGGTCCTGTACGGGCAGCCAGTGGAGGGCCCTTAAGAAAGGGGAGATTGATTCCCACGTTTTTTTTCCTGCTACCAGTCTGGCTGCCGTATTCTGGACGACTTGAAGACGTGAGATTTGGTATTTTGGTAGTCCTAAGTAGAGGGAGTTTGCGTAGTTGAGCCGTGAGTTGATGATTGTTCCCACCACTACTGCGGTGTCTTCTTCAGGGATGAAGGGGACAAGTCTACGTAGCATGCGGAGCAAATGATGAGTCCCGCTGACGACTGATCCTATTTGTGCATCCATCGTCCTGTCTGAGTCAAAGATGACTCCTAGACTTTTGGCTTTGTTGCTTGGCGCGATGATTTGTCCGAGGATGGTGGGTGGTGTCCATGTGGTCCTAGAATTGGAATTCCGATTTGCGTGAAGGATGACAAAAAAGTTTTGGATCCGTTGAGTTTAAGGGAGCATTCGGTCATCCAATTGTCGATCAGTGTGAGGCATTTTCCTAGTTTATGATATTGGTCTTTTTTGTTGGTGATTCGAAGGTAAAGCTGTCTTTCGTCGGCATAGGAGTGGTAGCGCAGGTCCTGTTTGCTGATGATTTTGAGGAGCGGGCGGATGAAGATGGTGAAGAGTACAGGTGAAAGAGGTGATCCTTGCGGGACTCCGCATGTAATGGTCCATGTTTCTCATGTAAATCCCCCAATTTTCACTGTCTGAGTGCGGTTTTCTAAGAAAGATGTGAACCACGGCATGGCCGAGTCTGAGACTCCAGCTACTTCTTTGAGTCGCGTGAGCAATGTATTGTGGTCTACCGTGTCGAAGGCTGCACTGAGGTCCAGCAGTACTAGGAGACAGGATTCTCCGTCATCTGCTGCTTCGAGAGCGTCATCCCATATTTTGAGGAGAGCCGTTTCTGTGCCATGGCCTGGGCGAAAACCTGATTGAAGGGGCTCTAGGAGTTTGTGGGCGTCCAGATGGGGCTGTAGCTGTTGTACTACAGCTTTCTCCATTATCTTTGAGATGGTATTCAGGCTTGTTATCAGTCTGCAATGGTTGGGGTCTTTAGGGTTGAGGTTGAGTTTCTTGAGGGGTTTTAATGATGCCTTGCTTGACGGTGATCGGATCAATCCCTTCTTTGAACGATTGGTTTATGATGTGCGTTATGGTGGGTGCCAAGATGTCAGAGCATTCTTTCAAAAGTTTTGTAGGGATGGTGTCATTAGGAGAAGTGTTGTCTCGGAGGCTTCTGATGATGTTTTTAGTGGTGTCGATGGTAATTGGGACCAGCTCGAAATTCGTCGATCGTGGACAAATTACGTTGATTGCTTCTTGCTTTATCTGAATGGGATTGGTGTTTTTTTTCCTGTTGAATTGTTGCCCGAATCTTTTCAATTTTGTCAATAAAAAAGTCAGACAGTTCGTTACAGAAATCTTGTGTCTCACTTGTCGGGGGCTCCAGGCAGGTGGGGTTCATAGTCTGAGCGACTAATTTGAAAAGCTCCCGTGGATGGTTTAGGGCTTTTGAGATTGTGTATGAGAACTTTTCCTTTTTTGCTTTAAAGATGGCTTTGTGGTAATTTTTGGTGAGGGTTTTGTAGTTAGTGTGGTTTTCTTTTGATGGGTTTCTCCTCCAGGCTCCTTCCGCTCTTCTGCGTTCTGACATAAGATGCGCATTGATCATGTAGTTTCATTGTTTTACGAAAGCTAGAGAGGGCAAAATTAGTCACAATTCTGCATAGAAACCAATCGGCTTCTAACCTCAGCTTGTTCAATTAAGCTTTGGCAATAAAATCTGGAAGCTGATTGGTTTCTGTGCAGAATTGTGACTCATTTTGCCCCATTGTGTCATTTGCTCAGCCTATAGTAGAGTAAATCTTCTCATTTCTGTACCTTTGCATTAAAAAATGAGGCCAATGCATGATACGGTAACTACATGAATATTTAGGTAAATCAATGAAAACCTTTGAAAGTGTACAATGCCTTTAAGCAAGTTTATTTATTTTGAATGGGCTGCTAACACACTTATGGACAGGAGAACGAACCTGCATCTTTGTGGTACGCTGCAACTCTGCAAATCAACTGATCACCTCCCCACCTACCTCCATCTAGAAAAGATTATGATAACGATATGGTGTGCAACAACAGAAGTGCAGTGAAAGAGGTAGGTGAATTTAACAGTGAAGAGCACAACATCTGGTTTCCCACACTGCACATCAGGCAGCTGCTACGGCGTGGGGGATATGAAGAGGAAAGGAGCCCCTGATTGTTAGTGGTGATTAGCAGCATTGAACCTTCCTGAAATGCAATGTTTTTTTTTTTTTAAGCAGATACGTCACGTCCCAGGTAGGTATTTATTTGTACCTTGTTCTAATTATGAAAGTTTAGTTTTAGATTACAATGCATATGCGATCATGTTGATATTTTCCTGGAGGCTTATGTACATATATTTACTCTGGTTTCCTTTTGGTTTACATTCCTTGTGGCAGCAATAAAAATGATCAGAATTATTTTCAAGGAACAGTGAAAAAGAAAAAGTTTTATAGCGTTCCAGTCCCCGTGCGCCAAAGGAAGGTCGCTCCCACAAATGCAAACAGTTTTTAAATTACACATGTCAGGTATTGCCGCGATCGGTGGAGCAAGAGCACTAATTCTAGCAAAAGACCTCCTCTAACTCTAAACGGGTAAAGATTTTTAAAGCGTCGCCTATGGAGATTTTTAGTACCACAGTTTGTCACCATTCTACAAGTGAGTGCAAATTTAAAGTGTAACATGTTAGGTATCCATTTACTCAAAAAAAAGAAAAAAATGTTTATTGTTTTTTTAATTAAGTGAACTGTATTTTTTCCAAATTGCCTTTGAAAGACCGCTGCGCAAATACTGTGTGACATAAAATATTGCAACAACCCCTGTTTTATTCTCCAGAGTCTCTGCTATAATATATATACTGTGTGTATATATATATTATATATATATATATACACACACACACACACAGGGCTCAAAATATCAAGTCCTTAGCCACTAGCCAGGCCATAAAGGGTCACTAAAGGAATTTTTTTTTTAGCTAAATAGCTTCCTTTACCTTACTGCAGTACTGGTTTCATGTCCTTATTGTTCGTTTTTGCTTTGAAGTTACTGTAATCCTGCTCTGTTCTCCACACTTCCTGCTTGTCTGTTTCCTTATAACCACCATACTGGGAGCTTTCTCAAGATGGTTTAAGCCAGGGGTCTCCAAACTACGGCCCGAGGGCCGGATGTGGCCCTTTGCTAGCCTTTATCCGGCCCTTGGGGCAGTATTGCTCCCAATGATATGAGGCACTATTCCTCCCAATGGCACCAACAATGGGGCACTATTTCTTAGACTAATAGCAATGATGGAGCACTATTCCTCCTCCTACTGCCCACCAGCACTGGGGCCATGTTTATTCTCACTGATGCTCGGCCCTGAGGCAGTTTCTACCCCGACTGGTCAGAATCCGCCCCCCCTGAAGTATGAAAGACCGTAAACTGGCCCTTTGCTTGAAAAGTATGGAGACCCCTGGTTTAAGCTGTCATTACTGTGTGTCTAAAACTTCCCAGAACCAATCAGATTCATTTTAAAAACAATACACTGCCCTGGATTTGTTTGTTTTTGTTCTGTGTGTCTATTTCTACTTTGCAGAAACATGAAGCCAGTTCAAAAGTGAAACTAACCTGCAGGCACATTATATGATTGATTTTTATCTATTTTTAATCATTTTGAAAAGGAATCAGTTAACTTTTATGTCTCTATACCCTGTAAACAGTCATTTCAGCAAAAAAATTGTTTTCCTTTAGTGACCCTTTAAGAGTTACTCGCCACCAGTTGCCTCACCCAACACCTCCCCTGCCCCACCCCTAAGTCCGTCCCTTGTAAATTATCTCATGAAATTACACTGTTAAATATTTCAAGCAGAATTAAGTTCCAAAAATAAATATTAACAACTTTAACAATAGTAACATAAAGCATATCAATACCCATCTGTGCAGCCTCGGTGTGCCAGTGAATGCAGCCTTGCAGTGCCCCATCAATGCAGCCTTACAGAGCCCCATCACTTGCGGCCTTACAGAGCCCCATCACTTGCGGCCTTACAGAGCCCCATCACTTGCATCATTGCTGTGCCCCATCACTTGCCCATTACTGTGCCCCATCACTTTCAGCATTACTGTGCCCCATCACTTTCAGCATTACTGTGCCCCATCACTTTCAGCATTACTGTGCCCCATCACTTTCAGCATTACTGTGCCCCATCAATTGCCGCATTACTGTGCCCCATCAATTGCCGCAATTACTGTGCCCCATC
This sequence comes from Rana kukunoris, assembly GCA_029574335.1. Classification (NCBI taxonomy): domain Eukaryota; kingdom Metazoa; phylum Chordata; class Amphibia; order Anura; family Ranidae; genus Rana; species Rana kukunoris. The sequence continues at coordinate 145,518,694 of CM056054.1, read as the reverse complement.
AATTTCCCCATTACTGTGCCCCATCAATTTCCCCCATTACTGTGCCCCATCACTTGCCGCATTACTGTGCCCCATCACTTGCCGCATTACTGTGCCCCATCACTTGCCGCATTACTGTGCCCCATCACTTGCCGCATTACTGTGCCCCATCAATTGCCGCAATACTGTGCCCCATCAATTGCCCTGGCGCCGATTTGAGCCGAGGCTGCAGCGCTCTCCTTCTCCTCTTGTATCTCACACGCAGCGTGCATCTTCCGCTGTGTGTCAGAGAGCGGGGTCTGTGTTTGGCGGCACGGTGTGATAAGGACCCGCCCCCTAGACCGGCTAATGTGATAGGCAGAACACCGATTCAATCTACTATCACATTAGCTGGTCTAGGGGGGCGAGACCTTGTCACATCGCGCCACCAAACACAGACCCTGCTCCATGCCACACAGCGGAAGAGGCACGCTGTGTGTGAGATACAAGAGGAGGAGAAGGAGAGCGATGCAGCCTCGGTTCAAAGTTGCGCCAGGGCAGTCCAGCCCTGCCATTCCCTGTGTCCTTCGGCTGACAGTTTCCTGGCTGATCGCTTCAGCCAGGAAACTGTCAGCCTGGTTCACCCCGCTCCTCACTCGCCCTGCACTAAATTCCACTCGCAAAATGCGAGCAAGCGAGTGGAATTTTTGAGGGCTGTGTGTATACAGTACAGACCAAGAGTTTGGACACACCTTCTCATTCAAAGAGTTTTCTTTATTTTCATGAGTATGAAAATTGTAGAGTCACATGGAAGGCATCAAAACTATGAATTAACACATGTGGAATTCTATACATAACAAAAAAGTGTGAAATAACTGAAAATATAGGTCATATTCTAGGCTCTTCAAAGTAGCCACCTTTTGCAGCAGACACATCTCAAGAACTGTTAAGAGGAGACTGTGTGAATCAGGCCTTCGTGGTAGAATATCTGCTAGGAAATCACTGCTAAAGAAAGGCAACACGCAGAAGAGACGTGTTTGTGCTAAAGAATACAAGGAATGGACATTAGACCAGTGGAAATCTGTACTTTGGTCTGATGAGTCCAAACTTCAGATCTTTGGTTCCAACCACCGTGTCTTTGTGCGACGCAGGAAAGGTGAACAGATGGACTCTACATGCCTGGTTCTCACCATGAAGCATGGAGGAGGAGGTGTGATGGTGTGGGGGTGCTTTGCTGGTGACACTGTTGGGGATTTATTCAAAATTGAAGACATACTGAACCAGCATGGCTACCACAGCATCTTGCAGTGGCATGCCATTCCATCCGGTTTGCTTTAAGTTGCACCATCATTTATTTTTCAACAGGACAATGACCCCAAACACACCTCCAGGCTGTGTAAGGGCTATTTGACCAAGAAGGAGAGTGATGGGGTGCTGCGCCAGATGACCTGGCCTCCACAGTCACCGGACCTGAACCCAATCGAGATGTTTGGGGTGAGCTGGACCGCAGAGTGAAGGCAAAAGGGCCAACAAGTGCTAAGCATCTCTGGGAACTCCTTCAAGACTGTTGGAAGACCATTTCAGGTGAGTACCTCTTAAAGCTCATCAAGAGAATGCCAAGAGTGTGCAAAGCAGTAATCAAAGCAAAAGGTGGCTAATTTGAAGAACCTAGAATGAGACATATTTTCAGTTGTTTCACACTTTTTTGTTATGTATATAATTCCACATGTGTTAATTCATAGTTTTGATGCCTTCAGTGTGAATCTACAATTTTCATAGTCATGAAAATAAAGAAAACTCTTTGAATGAGAAGGTGTGTCCAAACTTTTGGTCTGTACTGTGTGTGTTATATCTATATCTATATATATATATATATATATATATATATATATATATATATATATATAAAATGTTTGGGGGTTCGGAGTAAGTTTCTAGCAAAAAATACTGATTTTAACTTGTAAACAATAAGTGTCAGAAATAGGCTTAGTCTTGAAGTGGTTAAAATGCTGGTCTATAGCATTAAATGATGTAAACCAAGGTAATCCAGTTTTCTTTGAAATAATCAGTGGTTTAAAAGGTTTATGTATAAAACTATAAGAAAAAGGCTTAGCCCAACTGAACTCAGCAGCATGTAATCATGTATTACTGTCAGTTACAAAGGCAGACTTATAAGCCTGGAAAATATGTATGACTAAAAGGAAATTTTCAGATTTTCCATCTTACCAGCAGAAATCACAGTAAAGTCATAGGATGACATACTACAGTATAGTATACATAAAACAGGCTTTATTATCTTACCACTTTCTTAAGTGTATTTTCAGGTGGATGGGGACTCTGGTCGGCATTGTTCATATACATGGACCAACCATAAAACTTTATGACCTCTGACTAAAGTAAAAACTAAAAGAAAAACTTTTTTTCGTTTTGGATAGAATGGAGGAGGATTAGACCACCTGTCAAATTGTCAGTTTTTATTGTTGTTTGTCCTGTTTACCATTATCATCGAAAGTGAAGGTAAAAAATAAATAAATTGAAAGCAGAAAAATGTGGCATCGCAGTTTTTTTGTGTATGGTCAGGGTACCATGCTGACCAGTGCCTACAGCCAAAAGTCCCTACAATGGACATGTGAGCCACAGTACTGGACCATAGAGCAAAAGAAGAAGGTGGTCTGGTTTTATGAATCACATTTTCTTTGACATCATGTGTATGGCTGGTTGCATCTGACCTGAGGAAAAGAGGGCACCAGGCTCTTCCTTGCACCTTAAAGGATCTGCTCCTGACAGCACAGAATACCTTTATGCCTGTACACACGATCGGTCAATCCGATTAAAACGGTCTGATGGATTTTTCCATCAGTTAACCGATGAAGACGTAAGCTCACGAAACGTACATAAAGCGGCCACACGCACACTTTCACGCACTTCCGGTCCTAACTAGCTGCCTGCATTTGGAGCGCACGCCGTTCCCATGCTGGTGCGATCAGCATTTGGACATTTTTTAGTGTAGTGATCTCTAGAGCCCACTATCCATCTGGGCATAGGCTGCAACTACAGTCTGTACATCTCTGTCAGTGACATTGTTACTCACTAGCTGCGGTAGTTTTCTGTACTAGACTGGTTTCATTTTTATCCACATTTTTTTACTGTATATATTTTTTATTGTATATCAATTTTTTGCATTACTGCATCTGTACTTAATTATTGGTGTACAGTGCCAATAAATATTGTTTTTTAAACATATCACGCTATGGAAGCCTTTTTGTTTTGATTTGGAGGAAATCAGAACATCCACTGAACCTCATACTATCAAGTACATACATTAAGGACACACTGCAGGAGTCCAGGTGACTTACCAAGGATTGGAGCAACTCAAGGAAAGAATCCACGGCAGTTTGAAGTAACGCGCCGACTTATATGCATTTTACCCCAGCAGGGGTGAGTGCTTCTGGTGAGTGGGGATCCACAAGGGGGCACACCGGACCCACTGCGAAAGTCACTGGCTATACTGTTTACCATCCATTTACATAGGAGCACCTGTACCACCTATGTCACACGTTTTTAATCTATGGACTTTTATTCCAACTTATATTATATATTATTATACTTAGGATGTTGTGTATAGATATCTTGTGTATGTACTGTATACTCTGTATTAGCCAGTAGCACGGTGAGCTCAACCTGTTTTACTCGCATATCTTATTATCACACCCCTGGTGGTTTACCTAAGCAGTTCCATCAGTATACACACACATCCAATATCACCTTAAAATCCTCTTTTCTGTGTGGTGTTTTGAACGCATGTGTATCCTTTGGGTAATAGTTGTCCCATCATAGCCTACAATTACCCAGTTGGGTTCGGATATTGGCCAGCAAACAACTAATAGTGACAGCGCCACTACCCCCACCACCTCTCTCTTTTTGTTTTCCTATATACCCCCGTTGGGGAGTTATATTTAGGGGGGGCTGCAGTCACACATCCTTACTAAAGTCCTATTACCCTGCATCAGATTATCCTAAGCGCAGCTTTTCCTCTTTACACACATAACCGATGAAGTTGACTGATGGTCAGTCGTGCCTACACACCATTGGTTAAAAAAACGATCGTGTCAGAACGCGGTGACGTAAAACACAACAAATTTTTTTTTAAGTTCAATGCTTCCAAGCATGCGTCGACTTGATTCTGAGCATGCATGGATTTTAAACCGGTTAATTTTAAAACAAATTTCAAATTTTTTAACCAATGGATAAATAACCGATGGGACCCACACACGATCGGTTTGGTCTGTTGAAAACGGTCCATCAGACCGTTCTCATCGGATTGACCGATCGTGTGTACGTGGCATTAGAGGTCTAGTGGCATCCATGCCTCAGAGTCGGGAGAGTTAAAAAAAGAGAGCTATTTTGGTGGCAAAAGGGGGACCTACCCAATATTAGAAGGGTAGTCACAAAGTTATGGCTGATTGGTTTATATTCAACACTGTAAATAGCTATCGCTCAACAATCTATTATAAAAAATAAACTAAGTTGTGATCAAAATGCTCATCAAAGTCTGATGTATAGAATACCAAAACCCAATTTAAATGATTTTGAATGTTCAGTACGGTTTAATATGCATGGAAATGTTCCGTGAATGTAATTTAATATTTACCATAGATGAATATTCAAAACACAACATAAATGAATTATAATCATGACTTTCACTTGTCATGTTGGGTCTTGTGGCGTTCTATATCTAGCCTAGGCTAGCCTGAATCTTGCAGAGTGTTAAGATATACATGCCTGGCAGGAAATTGTACTAGAGATGATACAATTTCTAGTTGTATGGGGGATGATAATAAAGTGCCTTCTTTAATAGTGCATGTGTATGATTGTCAGCCTTTGCACAGTTAGGAAGATTTATCAACTTTGCCACACAGCAAGACAGTGACACACTTTTTCATCGGATATGCTGTCTTTTTTCAGCTTGATTCATACATTATCCCACACTTCTGCTGAAAAATAGCATTATGCTAATATAAAATATCCCCAGACCACATAGGTGTGCTTTAAGCGGAAAGTCTTGCACAGGTACTATGCTATAATTCTTTGCATTCGATCCTCAGCTTCTGCAGTCTAATGCCTCGTACACACGACCAGTTTTCCCGTCGGGAAAACTACGATGAAAAGCGTTTGACCAGGAAAACTGGCCGTGTGTATGCTCCATGGCAGGTTTCTGGACATCAAAACCACAGAGAATCCTGGCAGGAAAAATTAGAACATGTTCTCTTTTTTCTTGCCGCGATTCCCGGCAGTTTCATTATGGGAAACACTGCGGTGGACTCCCGGCCAAAGCTCTCATGGCAGTTTTCCCGACAGGAAAACCTCTGGTGTGTACAAGGGGGAAAGTTACCGAGCAGGTTCTCAGTTTTCCTCCCTGAAATTCCCCGATGACTTTTTACTGCTGGGAATCCTGGTCGTGTATACAGGGCTTGATTCCAGGACCACAGAAGGCGACAGTCACAAACATAAAAAAACATGGTCACACCTTTTGCTACAAATTTGGCTAGATCTGTACAAATTTGGCCCCGATTTTGAAGGTAAGCTGCTTGACAAATTCTAACCATTTCCCAACACAAGCACAATCCATGTGCCCGCCAGAAGGAACAGAATTTCATTGCACAGTATTTAACCACTTCCCGCCCGGCCAATAACAGATTTACGGCCGGGAAGTGGTTATGAAATCGTGACTGGCCGTTCTCAAACGGCTAGCACGATTTCACTGCCGCGCGCGCCCGTAGGGGCGCGCAGCGCGGCGATCGGTGATGCGGGGTGTCAGTCTGACACCCTGCACCTCCGATCTCGGTAACGAGTCTCCGGCGGAGCCTCGTTACCACGTGATCAGCCGTGTCCAATCACGGCTGATCACGATGTAAACAGGAAGAGCCGCCGACGGCTCTTCCTCACTCGCGTCTGACAGACGCGTGTAGAGGAGAGCCGATCAGCGGCTCTCCTGACAGGGGGGGTTCGCGCTGATTGTTTATCAGCGCAGCCCCCCCTCGGATCGCCACACTAGACCACCAGGGTACTAAAAAATAATAAAAAAAAAGAACAAAAAAAAAAGGAAAAAAAAAAAGAAGGGGGGCAGTAAAAAAATAAATGATGCCAATCAGTGCCCACACATGGGCACTGATTGGCAACATTGATCCATCAGTGCCACCCCTTAGTGATTGTCAGTGCCAATCCATGCCCAGTGCCCACCTATCAGTGCCCACCTGTGCCACCTATCAGTGCCCACCTGTGCCACCTATCAGTGCCCACCTGTGCCACCCATCTGTGCCGCCTATGAGTGCCCATCTGTGCCGCCTATGAGTGCCCAGTGCCGCCCATGAGTGCCCATCAGTGCCGCCCATGAGTGCCCATCAGTGCCGCCCATGAGTGCCCATCAGTGCCCCATACCAGCGCCGCCTATCAGTGCCCATCAGTGCTACCTAATTGGCGCCCATCAGAACTACCTCATCAGTGCCCATCAGTGCCACCTCATCGGTGCCCATCAGTGCCACCATATCAGTGCCCGTAATTGAAAGAGAAAACATACTCATTTACAAAAAAATTAACAGAAAAAAATTAAAAACTTTAGTTTTTTTTCAAAATCTTCGCTCTATTTTTAGTTGTTGCGCAAAAAAAAAAAATCGCAGAGGTGATCAAATACCACCAAAAGAAAGCTCTATTTGTGGGGAAAAAAGGACGCCAATTTTGTTTGGGTGCAGTGTAGCATGACCGCGCAATTGTCATTCAAATTGCGACAGTGCTGAAAGCTGAAAATTGGCTTGGGCGGGAAGGTGCGTAAGTGCCTGGTATGGAAGTGGTTAAACTGTTGCGATCGTTACCCCAAAGCAAAATAAAGTGAGCTGGCTCAAAGGGCTAAAAATGGAAAATAAATACACCAAAAACTGCATAAGGTGAAATCAATATACTCGATAACATAAAACTAGGATATATCCAGAATTGAAAAACCTAATGTACAGTACTTTGTGTCCTGATTTGTATCTGATGGACGTATTGGTGGCATCGGGGGTTTTATAAACATCTCATGTCTTTATAAAGTCTGCCACCCAGTAAAGTAAAATAATAACATATATTTTTTTAATCCACTCTTTTTCGTCTTATTTCTAACCTGTCTCTACAGTGTGCTCACTGTCATAGCCTTACCATACATATTCATACACACACACACAACATACAACATACTTTTCCCCCCCAAATATAATATTTTAACTTCTTATTGACACTTCTGTGTATAGAATGATGGGGAAAAAAAAGCTTTTCCGTTATGGAATGGGCATACTTTTGCTGGATATAATATACACATATCTCAGGTACTTCTAAGGCTATTTATGCTGAATGCTTACATCTCATGCAGATATGGGGGCGAGCTTGTAATGAAAACTGCTATTTATATCTAACTAAATAATACAAAGTGTGCACATTATACCCAGCACTACTCCAGGTATGCATCAAAGGATCTTTTTCAAAGATCTACCAAATATAGCAGCAGCATAGTGTGCAGTGCTTGACGCGTTTGAAGTTTTCTACATCTGAATAAGACAAACTTTCTGGCACATATCAAGCATTGCATTCTTCTTACAAAGCCCCATCCCTCTTGCATTAACTCCATCCTCACCTTCCTTCCAATGGGTTGCAGCAGATGGAAGCCATCATTCCACTATTATTTACAAGGGTAGTATGTTTGTTTTTGAAGCATACATTACACATACATACTCCAAATAGTATATAACATTAAAGCTCACCTTTCTTGCAGATTCCTCTTTGGATGGATGCGCTGAAGCAGATCTCACCTGCATTAACATAAATATTCATTGATTAGCAACTTAAGGGAAAGCGCACAGAAAGAGTCAAACACTGCAATATAGCCATCACATATGTGCAGTGAAAATATTTCCAAAAATTTGCTCATCTGTTTTTTTTCTTTCTTTTTTTTAAAGCACCTTGCATCAAACGATAACCCATCCAATGGATAAACTCTCTGAAAGCACTATGCATGATTTTCTTATGATACCATGCTCACATTTATCTGAAAAATCTGGCCAAGTATTTCAGCCAAGCCTTTTGGTTGTGCACTAAGCAGACACTCCTTGTGTTTGCCTCATCTGGATGGTCATCATAGTGATTATCCAGGGAGATTCTTTCCAGCGGATTAATTGCCAATTCAAGCCAACAAACATCCTCATGCTTATAAACGGGCTAGGCGTTCATCCTTGCATACCAGTTCATTTTGTTAGCATTAATTTGTATTGGTGCACTGTATATTTGTCATTACAGTAAAACATTGGTTTAGCATAAATGCTTGTAATCCAAAGCACATTTTTCCATAAGAAATAATGGAAACCCAAATGATTCGTTCAACAAGCATTTATTTATAAGTCTTTCAGTTTATAGCCCATATAAAAAGATTATAGCAATGTGATAAGTTGTGCAACCATAAAATGTCCATCTACAAATTGCAGCCTCCACAAGGGGATTAGAAGCAAAATCCATCAGGAGCTACAGAGCATACAGAGTAGAGCGATCTGAAAGCGAGGCTTAAACCACTCGTGGAAGGGACGACATCAATGGTGGTGCGGAGGATGGTCTATGTGGACAGCTTTACCCCAGATGCCTGCATACTTGGATGTGCCTATTTTAATCATTAACCATGCAAGTACAAGTGTTGTACCTTCATTAAATGTAACCATATTGTTACACTTAGCGATGCTTCTCTTCTGTTTTATACATGGTTGTGACATGACGCGACTCTTATATCAAGACATCGCTTGTATATCAAGTCAAAATTTATAAAAAAATGTTGCACGTCTTGCAAAACGCTCTCAAACCAAGATTTTACTGTATTTGCTTATTACATTGTACATACAGATACAGTTCAAAGACTTCAAATGGGACATCAGAAAGCAGCTCTCTCTTTTTTTTCTTATTGTAGAAATCATTCCTTTACCATATCCATCTTTAAAACAGCCCCACTGCACCCTCACCCAACTTGCATCTATACAGAGAGACTGGGCAAGGTTTGTCCATGAAAAAAAAAAAAAAAGCCCTAAACGGAGGAAATTTTTATTTATTTTTTAAATTGGGGATATTTATTATAGCAAAAAAGAGGATTTTTAAAAACAGCTTACCTGTAAAATCCTTTTCTTGGAGTACATCACGGGACACAGAGCAGCATAGTAATTACTATGTGGGTTATAGAGCCTACCTTCAGGTGATGGACACTGGCAATCTTCAGACAGGAAGTCCCTCCCTATATAACCCCCTCCCCTAACAGGAGTACCTCAGTTTTGTAGCAAGCAATAATTTGTCCCATAAATTCCCCCAACAAGAGGGGTGGGAGCTCTGTGTCCCGTGATGTACTCCAAGAAAAGGATTTTACAGGTAAGCTGTTTTTAAAAATCCTCTTTTCTTTATCGTACATCACGGGACACAGAGCAGCATAGTAATTACTATGTGGGATGTCCAGAAGCAATGCCAACTGAGGGGAGGGAGACCTAACAGGAAGGACCAAAAGATGCCACCGGGCGCAAGGAAACTATAGGGCGGCTCTTAAGACCGCTTGGCCAAAGGCCAGGTCCTCGCGCCTCCTCACGTCCACCTGATAAAACCTTGTGAACGTGTGAACCGACGACCAGGTTGCTGCTCTGCAGACCTGGTCCATGGAAACCTGATGCTGGACTTGCCAAGAAGTCCCTAAGGCCCTGGTTGAGTGAGTCTTGACAGAGGCCGGGGGGTCCTTACCCCTCAGGCCATAGGCCTGTGAGATTATCTGGCGGATCCACCTGGCTAGTGTGGCTTTTGACGCCGCCTGACCTACTCTGGGCCCCTCCGGCAGAACAAACAGCGCATCCGTTTTCCTGATATGGGCTGTGGCCTGTAAATAGGCCTTAATAGCCCTTACCACGTCTAAGGAATGTAACAACCTTTCCTCTCTGGACCCTGGATTGGGAAAAAATGACGGGAGGACCAAGTCCTGGTTTAAATGGAATGCTGAGACCCTCTTAGGCAAAAAGGTGGGCAAGGGTCGCAAGATGACTCTGTCCTCATGAACTATCAGGTACGGCTCCTTGCAAGAAAGGGCCGCCAGCTCCGAGACCCTTCTGTCCGAGGTCATGGCCACCAAGAATACTAACTTCCTTGACAGCAACACCAACGGGATTTGACCTAGGGGCTCGAAGGGGCGCCTCTGTAGGGCCGAGAGAACCAAATTTAAGTCCCAGGGACAAGCCGGGAGCTTGACTGGGGGGTTAATTCGCAGAACCCCCTGTGAAAAGGTCTTGACCAATGAGTGCGTGGCTAATGGCCTCTGAAATAGAACTGACAAGGCCGACACCTGTCCCTTAATAGTGCCGACAGCCAGTCCCTTCTCAACTCTGTGTTGCAGGAATTCCAAGATCCTACCGACTACAAACCTACAGGGGTGCCACCTCTTGGTCTCACACCACGACACATAGTTTCTCCACACCCTGTAGTATATACGCCTTGAAACTGGTTTCCTCGCATTGATTATAGTGGAAAGCACAGACCTCGAGAGCCCCCTCTTCCTTAGGACGTAGGCCTCAGCCGCCAAGCCGTTAAACCCAGCGACTGTGAGGCAGGGTGGAATATTGGTCCCTGCGATAGCAGGTCTGGCCGGAGTGGCAGCGGCCAGGGGTCTCCGATTGACATTCTCACAATTAGGGAGTACCAGGACCTCCGGGGCCACGCTGGAGCCACTAGGATTACGGCCTTGCCCTCTGCCCTGATCCGACGGAGGAGTCGGGGAAGCAGCTGAAGTGGCAGGAAGGCATACATCAGTGAATACTGGTGCCATGGAGAAACCAGGGCGTACGTGCCACAGGCCCGTGGGTCCCTCGTTCTGGATACGAATCTGGGTAGTTTTGTATTTAACCTTGACGCCATTAAGTCCACTTCTGGTGTCCCCCATCTCTGACAGAAGTTTCGAAAAACCTGGGGATGGAGAGCCCATTCTCCTGGCAACAACTGTCTCCTGCTGAGATAGTCTGCTCGCCAATTTTGTATTCCCGGAATGAATACCGCCGAGAGACACTGTATGTGGGTCTCTGCCCACGCAAAAATCTGATATGTCTCCCTCTCCCGCTGCTCGACTCCTTGTACCTCCTTGGTGGTTTATATATGCTACCGTCGTAGCATTGTCCGATTGTATTCTGACAGCCGTCCCCACTAGCTTGGATGTCCAAGCCTTCAGGGCAAACCGGACTGCCCGCATCTCCAAGATGTTGATGGGCAGGTGTTGTTCCGTGGCTGACCACCTCCCATGCTGGGATAGGTTCTCCAGGACTGCACCCCAACCTGTCCGGCTGGCGTCTGTCGTGACTATCTGCCACGGCCCTGGGTTGAAGGGTTTCCCCTTCTGAAGGTTCCTGGGAGTCAACCACCAACTGAAACTCTCCCGGACTACCGGGGAGAGAAAAATGGGTAGATCCAAGGCTTGAACCTGTTTGTTCCACCTTGATAGGATGATCCACTGCAATTTCCTGGAGTGAATCTGGGCGAAGGGCACCGCTTCGAAAGTTGACACCATCTTCCCCAACAGCTGCATGCAGAGTTGCAGGGATGGCTTCCTCTTTCTTAGAATCAACAGAATTAATGTCCTCAAGGCGAGAATCTTTGACTGTGGCAAAAATATCTTTTGTCGATTCGTATCGAGACGCATACCTAGGTACTCTAGGATCCTGGTTGGCTGCAGGGCAGATTTGTCCCTGTTTATGACCCAACCGAAGGTCTCTAGATACCGAACTGTAGCCTGAACCGACCGCGTTAGGCTGGGGGCAGACTGGTCTATCAAGAGGAGATCGTCCAAATAGGCCAGAACCAGAATCCCCCGGGTTCTTAGATCTGCGAGTAGTGGGGCCAGGATTTTTGTAAATACCCTGGGAGCCGTGGCCAACCCAAAAGGGAGGGCCACGAACTGAAAATGGCGTCGACCTACGATGAACCGCAGGAATTTGTGGTGGCCAGAAAATATAGGGACATGCAAATACGCGTCCTTTATGTCTATGGATGCTAGAAACTCTCCTCCATGGAGGACAGCGGCAACTGAACGGATGGACTCCATTCGAAATGACTGGACCGACAGGTACTTGTTTAGGCCCTTTAAATCCAGGATAGGCCTTACATCGCCATTTGGCTTTGGGATAATAAAGAGATTGGAATAAAATCCCATCCCTCTCTCCTGACTTGGTACCTTGACAATCACCCCCTGATCCAGGAGGCGGTCTAAGGATGCCAAGAGCGCCGCCGCCTTCCTTGGGTCGCTTGGTACGCAAGACCTGCGGAACCGGGGTGGGGGAAATTGATGGAGCGGACCCATCTGTCGGAGATCCTTGCTTCCCAGATCCTTGCGAAGTGCTGGAGTCTTCCCCCCACCCGTAAGGATGGGGGCGCCCCTTCAGAGAGACGCTTTAGGGGCGGGTTTCCCCGCTTTGCGGGTCCAGGGTCTTTTGTTTGCTGTAAACTGACCCCGGGACTTGCTCTCCCCGGCAGGCCGACTTGCCGGCCGTCGATACTGCCTAGAGCTGGAAGATACTGGCGCGGGAGAGGCAGGGCGCTTGAATGAGGGCCCTCTAAATCTCCTTTTTATTGGCAACAACGTGCTCTTTCCGCTGGATATCTTCTGGATATATGCATCCAGGTCTTCCCCGAACAGCCTCTCCCCATGGAAGGGAAACCCCGTGAGAAGTCTTTTACACGGAGTCTCGGCTGCCCAATTCTTTAGCCAGAGAAGTCTTCGCATATGAACAAGGGACATAGAGAGGCGGGAGGCCTGCTGGATCGAATCTTTAATTGCGTCGATCGCAAAACAGAGTGCCCTTGGCAAATCTGCCAAATCTTGTGCCTGTTGGGCTGGGAGGTCCCTTAGGACCTGCTTAGTTTGGTCCTTAGGAGCCTGGCATACCCCAATGGCAGCCACAGCCGGCTGGACCACTGCCCCAGCGGTGGCAAAGGAGGCCTTCAACAAGGTTTCCAACCGCTTATCGACCGGGTCCTTGAACATTTGGACATTGTCGACAGGGCAGGTCAGTGTCTTATTAACACATGAAATAGCTGCATCCACCACCGGGACTGCCCACTTCTTCTCAAATTTTTCCTCCATGGGATAAAGTACCGCGAACCTCCTAGGGGGTACAAAGATTCTATCCGGCTTACCCCACTCCTTATAAATTACATCTGCAAGGAGGGGATGGACCGGAAAACACATAGAAACCTGAGGAGCCTTCAAGGACCCTACGGAACCTACCGTACCAACCGGAGGCACCGGTGTAGGTAATTTGAAGGCAGACCGAACCATCTCTGTTAGAGAATGGACCCACAGCTTTTCTGCCTGAGAAGCCGAGAAGGGTTCCTCAATGGTGGATTCCTCAGATTCCCCTTCTTCCAGGTCCTCTCCCTGGAATCCTGAAAACTCTGACTCGTCTGAGGAGAGATCTAAGCCTGGAGCCTGCACTGCAGGAGAAGGCGATCTATTGCGTTTCTTCCCTGGTAGGGAGGCAGCAATCAAGGCTGCAAGTCTGCTTTCCAACCCCCCCAAGGTGGTAGCCAAAACCTCCTCAGTTACATAGACCGGGGGTGGCTGATTAGGGCCAGCTACAGCACCCGCCGGTTCCAATGACTCGGTCTGGAGCCCCAACACTGATCTCTCTGGGGAGGGCAGGGTGACCGCAGCCTGACCCAAATCCTCTGAGCCTGATGGGGATCCTTTAGCCTTCTTTGCCGTCTTAGACCCCTTGGCAGAGCCTGATCCCTTGGGAGCCATCTGTACAACCCCGAGGTACCCCTATAGCACAGCCACTCTGGGGTGATCAGGCCACTGGTAGGAGACTCAGGGATTTAGGTAGCTGTCTAAAGCAGCAACCGCTCTGCTGACCAAGTGTAGAGTCTGTCTCCTCTGGGGGGAAGGAGGTATTAGGGAATATTCCTGCAGCGCCTCTTTTTCTGGCTGAGCAGTGTGTCCAGATTTGGGCTCACAGCCCCTGAACTGGTGCACGTCTGAGTGTCCTGGATCCCTCCTGAAGGCACAGCCCTGCACTCTGTGTGTCCTCCACCGATGAGGCTTTATCCGGCGTCCGCATGCTGCTCCGCCTCCCCCCCCTCAGGCCGCCCCGCCGCGCGCAGGCCGCTGCGCGCACGCCGCCGCGCACCCACGCAAGCATTTCCGCCCAGCCGCGCGTGCGCGCACAGCAGGAAGACGCCACGGCGATCAATGGCGGCCCCCAGGGGAAGCCATGCTGCCAAGCAGGAGGACACCACGCGCTGCCGGGGGAACCAGGCCTACTCCAGTCCGCCACATTATGGCTTCTAGACCTGTAAGCACCCTTCTCATGCTCCATAGACGTGCACCCCCTCGACAAACAAACACCTAGCCAGCTAGGGGAACAGTGTGGGAAAAATAACCATCCTGTCAACAGCAGACCAAGTGGAAAATATTGCCTGTGCATAGCAGCACATCTAGGCTAGCCCACCATCCCCTTTCTTAGGAGAGACTGCCAACAGACCACGTCCTGCAGCCCTCCACTTACCTGTCCACGCTGCAGGGTGTTGCTAAAAGCAAGAGGCCCAGCCTTCACCCCTCACCGTGGGCATAGTCATTGACCTTCAGGGACTGGGGTCCATAGCAGGTCACCTCTCCCCTGGACCTATATAAGCACCCTGGCAAGCAGACAAACATTTGACCCTGTAATTGATCAATGCTCTGGAACCCAGGATCCAGCTCTCAAGAGAGAAGCATTATAGGCAAGACCCCGGTCTTCTAAACGGGGCCCGGGTACCGTCCACTTTGGCACTGCGGCACTTTGGACGGATCCGGTATGTAGCTGGCCTAGCCACAATGGACCAGGCCTTAACCGTGACCAACACCTAGACACAGGTACTCCTGTTAGGGGAGGGGGTTATATAGGGAGGGACTTCCTGTCTGAAGATTGCCAGTGTCCATCACCTGAAGGTAGGCTCTATAACCCACATAGTAATTACTATGCTGCTCTGTGTCCCGTGATGTACGATAAAGAAAATAGTTTTTTCTATAGCACAAAAATAAGAAAAACGCAGAGGTGATCAAATACCACCAAAAAAAGCTCTATTTGTGGGAAGAAAATTGTTTGTGTACAGCATTGAACAACCCAGCTCAATTGTCAGTTAAAGTGACGCAGTGCCGGGGGCGTGGCCAGCACGGCATGTGAGCAGACGCTTTAGCACAGAGCTCCCGCACATTACCCTACATTGACCCATTTTCCAGCGGTGTATTTTGCCCGGTTCTGGCCCGAGGAACGACCGGATTACTTGCTGCATACCCCGAGTGCCTTGTCGGTGGATAACAGGCAATGATGACCCGGGGAAACAAAGGAGAAGGTCCGAAGTCGGATTTCCAACATGGCGGCGTTCCATCCTCTGCACAGAAGGCTTGTGGGGGAGACAGGGCCAAGGAGGGGGTAAGCAAACTAGCCAAGGATAAGTCCGGAAAGGCTCCCAAAGACATGCGCTATTATGCGCTGTAAATGACTGAAAAGGCTGACCTCTCGGCCCCGTCAGGTACGGAAGAGGGACGCAGTGACGAGAACGTGGAGGACGGTGAGGCGGGGTGGGAAGTGCCGGCCATACTAGGGCAGTCAGGCAGCGCTGCTGAGGACATGGAGGAGACAGCACCTATTGAGCAGGAGGAGGGTGAGCAGCCGACCTTAGCTGTTATCCTGAAAGCCATTAACAAATGCACGGCCTCAGTTAATAACCTGCAAACCCGCTTTGGGAGATTGGAGGAAAAGGTCAGCTTGGTCAGGCAGGATCTGCAAAAAATAAGGGATAAACTGCCGGCCATGATCAGAGAATCTCAGGACACTTCCCGCCTGGCTAAAGCCATTCACCTGCGTGCAGAGGATTTTGAAAATCGCATGAGACGCAATAATGTGCGAATTGTAGGGATGCCTGAGAAGGTGGAGGGGCGGGATCCGACTCAATTTGTAGAGCAATGGCTACTCACTGTTTTTGGCAAGCATTTACCCATCTGTATGCAGTGGAGCGCGCCCATAGAGTCCCTACTAGGCCATTACCACCGGGCCACCCCCCGCGTCCGCTGCTGGCAAGGTTACATAACTATCGAGACAGGGAAATCATTCTACGGCTGGCGAGGGAAAGCAGGAACGTGCAATTTAACGGGACACGGATCTCCTTCTACTCGGATTTCTCGGCCGCGGTTCAGCGGAGCAGGTCCCGATTTTCTGATGTTAAAAAGCGCCTGCAAAGGCTGCGGGCCACCTACGCAATGTTGTATCCTGCAAAACTCCGTATCACCTCAGGAGGTCGTGCTCACTTCTTTGAGAATGAAAAGGATGCCTCAGAGTGGCTGGATGCAAATGAGAATGCTATCAGGCAGGCGCGGGAACCAGCGGCAGATGAAGACTGAGTACCACGTCGCCTTGGCATTTGCTGTTGTACGCCCTTGAGTTGCTCCCCCCCCCCTTTTTTTTCTCTTCTTACGGGGCAAGTATGCTGCTGGAAAAATACATCGATCTACTGTTCCTTAAAATGCGAGATCGGAACTGTGTTTAACTATGACATTCCCTGGATTGTTACCTATGTTTGGACTTTTTTTCTTTTTGTTCTTTTTTGCTGCGCATAGCAGCCCTGTGAATGGTATCGAGGATACGTTGCCCATAAGTTGGCAGAAGATGTTCGGGTTAACTCAGTGTTTAGGCATACAGGTGGTGAGGGATCTGCACAATGTTGGGCCTCCTCGGGCCGCTTTACCTCTCTGTGATGCCGCACTGCAACAGTTTGGAGCACCGTTGTGCTCGTTGAGCCTGTATTTTTGTTTTTGTCTTTTCAGAGCACTGGAACGATCGAATTATGCATACATGGATGTTCTCTTTTGGACTGACACGGCATCCGAGCCTCACCTGAACTGGCGGGCACGGATCTGTGGGACCGCTCCCCCTGTTACCTAAGGTAGTTCATTACCTAACAATTTACCTGCGAACATTTTTGTAGATGGCTACTGTACCACTACTTTCTTGGAATGTCAGAGGACTCAATGATCATTTGAAGCGTAACATGTTATCCACTTTGCTGCGTAAACATTTGCCCGCCATTTGTGCCTTGCAGGAGACGCATCTGGTTCCTGACTCGGTTGTCTGTCTGGGATTTCGGTGGGTGGGGAGGGCATACCACTCCACTCACACCTCCTTTTCCAGAGGTGTGAGTGTACTGGTTCACAGCTCTCTTGATTACGAGGAAATTGATTCGGTAATAGACACTGAGGGGAGGTACATTTTCTTAATGTGTCGTTTATACTCACTTACATGTATTCTTGCCTTTGTTTATATCCCACCACCTTATAATAATTTGACCCTTAGGGCACTGCTGGAATTTCAGGTTAAGTACCCGGAAGTCCCCCTATATGTTATGGGGGATTTTAACTGTTAAACAGACCCAGTCTTGGATAAACACCCGCCGGTCACGGCTAGGCGGGGGACCAAACGTACTGCACTGAAAAAATTTGTGGATGAGGTGGGTTTGGAGGGATCCGTGGAGGGCAAAACACCCAGAGTTGGAGCAGTTTTCTTGTTTTTCTAAGAGCCATCACTCATTATCCTGTATTGATCTATGTATCTGCTCGTTCGCGGCAGAAAGGTATGTGGCGGAGGTCGCATATGCTCCGCGGAGTGTGTCAGACCACACAGTTGGAGGTGCGTTTGCCTTCGATTCTGGCACGTGCCCCGTGGAAGATGAATGCTTTCTGGCTCCAGCTCTTCCCCTCCCATGAGCAGATTGGGACACAAATTGCAGATTTCTGGGGGATTCATGAGGGGGGAGCGGTGGATACTGGTATTGCCTGGGATGCCTTTAAGGCGATGCTTAGGGGAGTCTTCATTAGGGAGGTACAGGCAATCAAACGACACACTGGTGCTCAGAGGGAGGACGTGGAGCGGCTGGCATGCGACACAGAGAGGATGTTTGTGGCGGACCCCTCAGACCATAATAGGGAGGCGTGGCTGGCGGCCCAGGCGGCCTTGGGCCATGTCACTGCCTCGGCGATGGAGAGGAAGAGATTTTTTAATAGGTTGGCCTTTTATGAGGAGGGGGAGCACACGGGTCGCCTCCTAGCTAAAATTGCTCATGCCCATCAAGTGTCCCCTTCTATTGGGGCGTTGCGCACTGACGCTGGGCGGGTGACTAATTCTCCCCCTCAGATAATGTCCACCCTAGTTGATTACTATTCGTCTCTCTACGGTCTACGCAGGCCTACACGACTGACGACCTACACCGGTACCTTGATGCGGTGTGGCTTCCCCAGATGTCCTCTTCCTCTAGGATTCTATTGGATGCTCCTTTAACATTGAAGGAGTTGCAGTTGGCGACTGGTGCGTTCCCTAACTCTAAGGCCCCGGGTGACGATGGGATACCTATAGAAGTTTACAAACAATATGCAGATTCTATACTACCCAGGTTGCTGAAGGTATTTAATGAGACCAGGGAGAGAGGGAAGCTTCCCCAATCTATGTCCAGAGCTACGATTGTGCTACTATTGAAACCTCATAAGGACCCCCTTGACCCGGGCTCATACCGTCCTATATCCCTTTTGCAATCTGACGTCAAGATCTTGGCGAAGGCCCTGGCGCTCCGTCTTAATAAGGTGATTGCCACGATTATCCATTCGGCTCAATCTGGATTCATGCCCCAAAAATCAACGGCCATTAATCTGCGCCGGCTTTTTCTCAATATCCAGTCCCGGGCAGATAACGGGGGGGACCGGCACTACTGTCCCTAGACGCCAACAAGGCGTTTGATAGCATTGAATGGGCCTATCTCTGGGAGGTTATGCTCAGATTTGGGTTTGGGGATAGATTTATATCATGGGTTCAGTTGCTTTACTGCTCACCAGTGGCCCACATCAGAGAGGGAGGCCAGTTGTCACCAAGTTTTGAACTACACAGAGGTACGAGACAGGGTTGCCCCCTGTCTCCTCTTCTGTTCGCTTCGGCCATTGAGCCTTTGGCCGCCATGGTCCGCTCTAATACAGCTATACAGGGGTTTAAGTACGGAGAACTACATGAAAAAATAATGATGTACGCGGATGACACGATGTTGTTCCTGGGAGATACTTCTATTTCCCTTCGGGAGGCTATGAGGGTGATAAGGGAGTTTGGGGTGTATTCCGGTCTAGTTATTAATTGGACCAAGTCCTCACTGATGTTGCTGGATGAGACACCGGACCCGTCAGTGCCGACCTTATGGGATATTCCGCTTGCGACTATATTGGACTTAATTTGACCCCCTTGATTAACCGCTGCCGGGATAGTGTTAAGGTTTGGAGTAAACTCAAGCTGTCCCTTACAGGTCGGGCAAACCTTATAAAAATGATTATGATGCCGCAATTGCTCTACGTCCTTCACAATACCCCGATGGTCATCCCCCTATGTAAATTTTGTATTATAAACTCGATTTTTTTCGGTCCTTTCTCTGGCAGTCAAAACCGGCCAGGATAAAACTGGAGCAGTTGCAGCGCCCAAAAGATGCTGGAGGACTGGCGTTGCCCAATCCCTGGCTTTATTACTTAGCCACACAATTACAACACATTGCGAGGGCAGTTAATCCCCAGTCGGAAGTGCTTTCTGAATCTGCTGGACTCCACGCCGGCGCTCCTTCGATTCACCACAGGGTCGGGGGTGGCGGATGGTCTTGAGGCCCTACGTTTTAGTAAGTCTAATAAGTTATTCCCCACTTATGTACTTATGCAAACAAATTGGAACAAGGTCAGAACTATGCAGGGGGTGCAGGGATTCACTAAGTATAGTCCCATATGGGAAAATAATTGCTACCCAGAACTGGAAAAGTTGCCCTATGGCTCCAAGTGGCTACAGTTTGGAGTATCTCATATGACCCACATTTTCCAAGAGGGAAAGTTGAGGCCTTTTTCGGAGCTTAAGGAGGCCTTCCGACTCCCTACCACAATGTATTTTTACTACCTGCAGCTTCGGCATGTGATTAGGGCCCAGGGGGAGGGGGGCCAGTGGTCCTTGGATTCCACCCCTATTTTAAATTTCATGTTTGCTATTGATACATACAAGGGCTTTATCTCCTACAGCTACACAATGCTCCTCTGCCTTTTTCATAGGGACTTTCCTCTCAAGGTAGTGGAACGGTGGGAGCTGGATGTTGGTGCTTTCGAGGAGGAGCAGTGGGAGGAGGCCTTGCAGGCTGTTCCCCTGTGTTCTCTTAATGTGGCTCAGCGGGTTTCGCAACTATATATTCTTTTAAGGGTGCATTATACCCCAGCTAGATTGGCTCGCATGGGGATGAGGGCGGATGCCGAGTGTACCAGATGCAGTAGGGATCATGGAGATTTGATTCATCTCCTTTGGAGGTGCCCGAAGCTCCATCTTTATTGGTCACAGGTCCTGGATACCCTTACTAGAGTCTTTCAGACAACTATCCCTGCCGATCCTAAACACTGTTTGCTGGGTATACTTGATACGCTGCCATTAGAGGATGTATATAAACAAGCTGTGGTGAGGGCTCTCTTCCAGGCTCGAAAGCTGATCCTGAGGCACTGGAAATCCACGGAGCCCTCTGCTTTGCAGGAATGGATTGCCCAAATGGGTGACACGATCCGCTTAGAAAAGTTGATTTACCAACGCAGGGGGGCGAGAGGTAAATTTGATAGCATGTGGGCCCCATGGTTGAATGTTCCCGGACTAGCCCCAGTGGATCTGGTTTATGACCGATTGTTCTAGGCCCCAGTGCGGTTATTCTTGCCTTGTTTATCACGGTGGGTGGGGGGAGGAGTGGGGGGTGTAACTCTTGTAAAGGAGAGTGGTTCTCCAATGTATGTATGTTTTTTTTATTTTATTTTATCTTTTCCGGTCAGTTATAGATACTGGGGTAGATTCATGTAGATCAGCGGATCTTTTGATCCGCGTGATCTATCTTGTTTACGATCCGCCTGCGCCAGTTTTTGAGGCAAGTGCTGTATTCAGAAAGCACTTGCCTCGTAATTAGCCCTGGCGGATCGTAAATCCCCCGGCGGAATGCAAATTCCGCGGCTAGGGGGAGTTTACTATTTAAATCACGCGCGTCCCCGCGCCGATCGAACTGCGCATGCGCCGCCGGCAAAATTTCCCGACGTGCATTGCTTTAAATGACGTTGCAAGGACGTCATTGTTTTCGTCGTTAACGCTATTAACGTATGGCCGTATTCCCGGACGACTTACGTAAACGACGTAAAAAATTCAAAACTCGACGCGGGAACGACGGCCATACTTAACATAGGATCCGCCGCACTTACCCCGCATATAGCAGGGGTAACCATCCGCCGGAAAAAGACGAACGCAAACGACGTAAAAAAAAAGCGACGGCCGGGCGTTCGGTTCTGAATCGGCGGTTCTCCTCATTTGCATATTCATCGCGTAGAAAAAAAGAAGCGCCACCTAGCGGACGGCGGGAGAATGCAGCCTAAGAACCGACAGTGTAACTCACTTACACCAGTCGGCTCTAAGGGAGATCTATGCGGAACCTGATTCGAGGAATCAGCCGCATAGATCCGAGCGTCGGATCTCACAGATCCGACGGTGTATCAGTAGATATACCGTCGGATCTGTACATGAATCTACCCCACTGTGTTGCTCTTATGTATGCTGAATCCTGCAGTTTTTGGTCTGTATATGTTTCTTTTACTCTGAATCATGTATGTGTGTTTACTTTTTGTGCTCAATAAACACGTTTTGTTTGATATTAAAAAAAAGTGACGCAGTGCCAAATTGCCAAAAGTGCTCTGGTCAGGAAGGTGGTAAAATCTTCAGAGGCTGAAACGATTAAGCTGGAGATCTGCTTGAAGGAAAATCTCCCCAAAAGGGGCACATGGAAAATGCTAACATTTATTCACTCTCAATTAGTTATTTGTTAGGAAATTAAAAATGTACCTGTTGGGTGGAATGAAAAAATTATGGTTTGGGTATTTGGTTACTGGGCATCTAAAGTCCCATTAACGCCAAATGCATTGGGCTGCACTTGGCAGAGTTTCCCACTACAATTCCATGGCATAGACAAGGCAATTTGCCCTATGTCCTATAAGTTTAGTTCACAACATGTTCCAAGTTGGTGTGCTCCAAACAAATTAGGACATGCTGAACTTGTACACAGCACAGCATGTGTAAAATGTGTTTTATACAGAATTTCAACTGACCTACTGAAAATGCACCCCTTGTGTGGCAAACCTCTTAGTTCAACAGTTCTTGAGCAGGAAATCCAAGTCATTTTGGCTAGATACAGAGTTTCCTGTAGAGCATAATCTGAAAATCTCTTATTATTTATTATAATCTGTATTATTTATTAATTACAGGTATTTATACAGCACAATTTTTTTTTGCAGTGCCTTTTATATTGTACATTCACATCAATTTTTGTCCTCGGGGGGCTAAGAACAACATGTATACTAAACTATGGGGCAAGATAAAAGGTGGCATTTGATCCTGGGCATGCAAAAGTGGAGGCTAAATAGGGACCATTGGAATAATTGGTAGAGTGGCTAGAGCATGGCTGCAGAGGAGTATGGGGCAAGATACATTTAGATGGGGGGAGAAAGGTAGGGTAGACGTGACCTTGAGCATGGGGGAGAGGCAGTAGAGTGAGAACAAGTGTTAATTTTGCCAGCAAATTTCGATTTAGTTTTAGTCTTAGGACTAAAATAGCATTTTAGTTTTAACCCCATTGTAGTCATCATATTCTAGCCGACTAAAATCTCCAGTACATTTTAGTCTAATAAAATCATTTTAGTCAACTAAAATCTAATGTGTTTAGTTAACCACTTTGCAACCGCCCTATGCCGAAAGTACGGCTCTAGGGCGGTTGCTGTATTCTAACTGGCCGTTAATTAACGGCCTGTCAGAATCGCGCTCCCGCGCGCCTCCTGAGGCGCGCACACGGGAACATCCGTGACCGCCGGGTCCAGAGGACCCGGCGGGTCACGGATCACGGTAAATCGCCGCTGATAGCGGCGGTTTACCACGTGATCGCGCCGTCCAATGACGGCGCGATCAGATGTAAACAGACCGGCGTCATTTGATGACGCCGGTTCCTCCCTCCTCTCTCTGTACCGATCGGTACAGTGTGAGAGGAGAAGGGAGGGAGCGGATGGCAGCGCCAGTGCTGCGGGCTGGATCTGTGACAAATGCAGTCACAGATCCATCCATCCCTCCCTCCCTGCTCAGCCATCCCTGCTGCATATACTCTGCAATACTCACCTGGGCATACTCTGCAATACTCAGGCATACTCTGGCAATACTCTGGGCATACTCTGCAATACTCAGGCATACTCTGGGCATACTCTGCAATACTCAGGCATACTCTGGGCATACTCTGCAATACTCAGGCATACTCTGGGCATACTCTGCAATACTCAGGCATACTCTGGGCATACTCTGCAATACTCAGGCATACTCTGGGCATACTCTGCAATACTCTGGGCAATACTCTGGGCAATACTCTGGGCAATACTCTGGGCAATACTCTGGGCAATACTCTGGGCAATACTCTGGGCAATACTCTGGGCAATACTCTGGGCAATACTCTGGGCAATACTCTGCAATACTCTGGGCATACTCTGCAATACTCTGGGCATACTCTGCAATACTCTGGGCATACTCCGCAATACTCTGGGCATACTCCGCAATACTCTGGGCATACTCCGCAATACTCTGGGCATACTCCGCAATACCCTGGGCATACTCTGCAATACCCTGGGCATACTCTGCAATACCCTGGGCATACTCTGCATACTCCGCAATACTCTGGCAATACTCTGGGCATACTCTGCAATACTCTGGGCATACTCTGCAATACTATGGGCATACTCCGCAATACTATGGGCATACTCGGCAATACTCTGGGCATACTCTGCAATACTCTGGGCATACTCTGCAATACTCTGGGCATACTCTGCAATACTCTGGGCATACTCCGCAATACCCTGGGCATACTCTGCATACTCCGCAATACTCTGGCAATACTCTGGGCATACTCTGCAATACTCTGGGCATACTCCGCAATACTCTGGGCATACTCCGGGCATACTCTGGGCATACTCTGGGCAATACTCTGGGCATACTCCGCAATACTCTGGGCATACTTAGCAATACTCTGGGCATACAGCAGCCCCTGTCCCCGCGAGCTCGCATGCAGAAGCGAACGCATACGCAAGTCCCGCCCACATATAAAAACGGTGTTCAAACCACATGTGAGGTATCTTTATATCATGTTTTGGGGTTTTATGTATTTTTCTAGCAAATAAATGATGATTTTTACATGTAGGAGAGAAATGTCAGAATTGGCCTGGGTGCTCCCTGCATGTTGGGCCTCTGTATGTGGCCGCACTGTGTAAAAGTCTCACACATGGGGTATCGCCATACTCGGGAGGAATAGCAGAATGTGTTTTGGGGTGTAATTTGTGGTATGCATATGCTGTGTGTGAAAAATAACCTAATAATATGAAAATTTGATGAAAAAAAAATAAATCTTGATTTTGCAAAGAATTGTGGGAAAAAATTACAACTTTAAAAAACTCACCAGCCTCTTTCTAAATACCTTGGAATGTCTTCTTTCCAAAAAGGGGTCATTTGGGGGTATTTGTACTTTTCTGGCATGTTAGGGTCTCAAGAAATGAGAGAGGCTGTCAGTACTTCAGGTGTGATGAAATTGATCAATTTTCAGGATTTGGTACCATAGCTTGTAGACCCCATAACTTTCACCCAGACTAAATAATATCCAACATTTTTTATTTTTTTTACCAAAGATATGTAGCAGTAACATTTTAGGCCAAATTTATGAAGAAAAATTACTTTTTTTGCAAAATTTTATAATAGAAATGAAGAAAAATTATTATTTTTTGCAAAATTTTGTTCTTTTTTCATTTATAGCAAAAAAAATAAAAACCGCAGAGGTGATGAAACACCACCAAAAGAAAGCTCTATTTGTGGGAAAAAAAGGACAAAAATTTCATTTGGTTATAGTGTTGTATGACTGAGTTATTGTCATTCAAAATGTGAGAGCACCGAAAGCTGAAAATTGGTCTGGTTATTAAGGGTGTTTAAGTGCCCAGTGGTCAAGTGGTTAAATTGTAATACATTATTCAACCATTGCTCTAGAATTTCCAAACTCATTATATACTCTGGGAGTAAACAAAAAACAAATATCATGTTATTTATGGTATTAAGGTTTGAACAAACTTACAGATACAGATTTAGTCACTTTGGACAGTTTGTGGAGGCCTCCAATACTGCACAGTGCTCTGGACGGTGGTCTGAGGAGGCCAGTAATGCTGTACAGTGCTCTGGACAGTAGTTTGAGGACGCCTGTAATGCTGCACAGTGCTGGATGGTAGTCTCAGGACTGACGGATGGCCTGTAATGCACAGTGCCCTGAATGCCACTGACAGTGGTCAGAGGAGGCCTGTGTAATGCACACACAGTGCTTGATCGTGGTCTGAGGGGAAGCCTCAGGCCTGCTGCAATTGTAATGTACTACACACTATTGCCCTTGACGGTGGTCTGAGGAGGCCTGGAATGTTGCATAGTGCTCTGGATGATTGTCTGAGGAGGCCTCTAATGCTGCACAGTGCTGGATGGTAGTCTCAGGTCTGACGGATGGCCTACTCTGCTATGAACTTGGCTGCCTGGCTAATGGTCATCTCGTGAGTTGAGACTCAGGAGTGGGACAGTCTCATCAGGACTCGGGAGGCCTGGCTGTCTGTAATGCACAGTGCTGCTCTGGTCTCTGACAGTCACGGTGCACACAGTCGCTTGCTTGCTGGGAGCGGAACTAGGCAGAGCTCCATGAAAAACAGAAGTTAGTCCATGAGGGTAAATGTCCCTCCTTGCCATTTGCGTTCTGTTTTCGTTCGTTAACAAAAACCGATTTGATTTCCGTCACAGTTTTCATCAGTGGACAAAAATGTGCTGTACTTTTCATTTAGTTTTCGTCACTGTAAAAATGCCGCTGACGGAAACGTTTTTGTTGTCGAAATTAACACTGGTGAGAACTGATTGCTGAGTGAGTGAATAACTTATATAGCGCTACAAATGCGAACTGAATTGCCTCAAGGCGCTTGGTATCCATTTTCCTTCTGTTTAACTCTCAGGATAGGTGGGTCTTGAGTTTTTTTCTGAAGGCCAGGTGATCAATTTCCGTTCGGATATTAGTTGGTAATGCGTTACAGAGTCGAGGTCCTTGGACTGCAAATCGACATTCTCCTTTGGTCTTTGGGGATTTGTAGTAATTTTTGGTTAGTTAGAAGAACTCGACTGGGGTTTTGGTATTTTATTTTCTCACTTAAATATAGGGGCGCGCATCTGTGTACACATTTGTGCGTCAGGCATAGGGCCTTGAATGTGACTCGGTCCTTTATGGGCAGCCAATGGAGGGATTTCAGGGACAGGGTGATTGATTCCCAGGATTTTTTCCCTGTTACCAGTCGTGCCACTATGTTCTGGACTAATTGGAGACGGGCCAGCTGGTATTTTGGGAGTCTGAGGTAGAGGGAATTCGCATTATCTAACCTAGAGTTAATGATTGTCCCTACCACTACTGCCATGTCTTTTTTCAGGATGAAGGGAACAACTCTTCGTAGGAGACTTGAAGATGGTGGGATCCGCTGACTACTGATCCTATTTGTGCATCTATTGTCATGTCCGAGACTTTTGACTTTGGTACTTGGGGTGATGGTTTGTCCCAGAATGGGTGGTGGTGTCCAGGTAGTCCTGGCCAGTTTCCTTCGGTTTGCATGGAGTTGAAGGAGTTCTGTTTTTGCTCCATTGAGTTTGAGGTGACTCTCCTTCATCCAGTTGTCCGAGTGAGGCATTGTTCTAATACGTGGTATTGGTTCTTTGTGTCACTAATACAAAAATAAAGTTGCGTCTCGTCAGCGTAGGAGTGATAGAGAAGGTCTTGATTGATGCTGAGGGGTGATGGGGAGGAGAGGAGTGGAAGTTGAAATTCCACTGGGAGAGGATACAAGATAGAAAGTGGTCATAGACAGGAGGTAGAAGAAAGAAGGAGAGAGGAATTTACTTTTGGCCAGCAGGGAGGGTCATACTGTATATGAACTATTATTTCTCCCTCCTGCAGAAGGTCATGAGGTATTGCAGCTCTTTACACTACACCTGACAGTTCTGACAAAAGGTTGAGTCAAAGAGGTGTTGATTGGTGGACACATGCTTTAGAAATTGACTTCTCTGTGTTAGCCAGAGGACAGTGTTTAGCGACCACATTGGGGGGTGGTAATCTGGCAATGAATGTTGTATGGCAGGTGGGTGGGGGGTAATGAATGCTAGAGAATGTAGTGTGGCTAGTAGAAGTGGGGTTGTGGAGAAGCATGTGTAGAACATGTGTAGAGCATCTTCAGGAACTTAATATATACAGTCTGGAGGAAATAGGGCAAAGGGGAGACATGACTGAAACCTTTAAATACATCAAGGGGGTGAATAAGGTTCAGGAGGGCAGTTTTTTCAATGAAACCAAAATCAAGAACACATGACCTAAAACTAACTGGAGGAAAGTTCAAAACTAATCTAAAGGCCCATACACACGGTCGGACTTTTTGTCAACAAACTTCAAAATCAGCACGTTTTCAAACTAGTCAGACCATGTGTACGCTCCATTGGACAATCAGGCAAAAAGTTCGGTCTGCAAACGAACAAACTTTCCGGCAACAAAAGTCCGATGGTGACTAGTGCGACCGTTTGTACAGCAAGCCATCGGACTTTTGTACAAAGTGCAAATACGCATGCTCAGAACCAATGTTAAAATCAACCAATAGCAGAAGTTAAAGAGCAGAAAACCATGTGATGTTGGGAAAGTTTTAGAAAAGTTTGCAGAAAAGTCTGAGCGTGTGTATCCTATGGGTGTGACCGGACAACTCCCTTCAGACAAAAATCCAAGGGAAAGTTTGTTTGATGTCTGACCGTGTGTATGAGGCTTTAGAAAGTATTATTTTACTGAACCGGTAGTTGATGCTTGGAATAAACTCCTAGCAGAGGTAGTAAGACTATCAACAGTAAATGGTTTAAAACATGCTTGGGACAAACATAGATCTATACTCGGACCTCAGACAAAGTTAACAAAAAAAATATATAATAATAAAATAAAAATGGGCAGACTCGATGGACCACTAGGTCTTTTTCTGCCGTCACTATTCAATGCTTTTATTAGGCAGATAAACATATAGAAAATATGTGTAAATACCGGCCTTCAATACACAGCTCAGCGCCAGGCAGAATCTTATTGCTGATCCCAAGTAAAACCCTCCAAGGGGTATTAAAAAACCGATAGTAGATACAATTGAAATTTTCCCATGGCTGAGAACAGCCAAACAGGAAAAAATTGGACTAGCAGCTATTTAAAACAAAACAAAATATGGAAGATAAGTGCTGTTGTTGGATGGAATAAAATAGTGGCCAATACCACCAAACAGTTTATGATAGATAAAGAAGACACACAAGTGTTTCAGGCAGTGTCTAAACGGAGGTCCTAAGAGGTTGAAATGTGCACCCTCCACCAAACTCTCAAGATCCACAACGGGTGAACACTCTCCCCATAGGGGTTCAAACTCACCAGAAAGAATTTGAAAAATCAACCTTTCAATGAAATGAATTCACCAAACGAAAGATACTGGTGTCTGTATCTATCAGGGAGCCACTTGAATGGATAGAACGACTGATAGATTCTTTGACACGCCTGACAAGCCGCAACTATTTAACGAATATATAGTGCAACCTGTACGATCTATCCGGGCTGCTCCTCTCTATGGTGACTCCTCCATGAATATAGCTGACTGCTGTTTACAACCCGCCTGGTGGTGTTGGCCACTATTTTATTCCATCCAACAACAGCGCTGTTTTGTAATCTATGATTAGGACATATTCTGTATATGCTTTTAGTTTTTTGATCATCTTCCAAATCAACATAAATAATAAGAACATAAAGTCTCTAGAAAAAACAGTTTGTGCTGGACACCTGTCAGTCCTCTGATGTAATAATGTGGAAGGGGTCAGACCTGACAAGATGTTTCCTTCTACATTCATTTCTAGTGTCTCGTGAGCAGCTAGACATTGATAGCAATAAACACCTATGAAGGTTTTAACATTTTGCTACATTATCCCAAAAAAATAAAAAAAATAATCAGTTTTGGCCATATACTTTAAATTAACAAATAACTCTACATGTCTACCTTTACTAAAACCATCTTTAATTGGCTAGGTCAGTCTAAAATTATTTTCTGCATATACTATGATAAAAAAATAAAAAAAACTGTAATTGACAGAATTTCCGAATTTTGGAAAACTGCAGAAAATAAAATACTTTTTTTGTAATAAAATAAAGTCTTTCATGTGAGATAACTTCTAAAAGTCATTGTGACCAAGTTATAGTGCCCATTGATAGATAGAGATATATATCTAACTGCTTTTATCACTGTATAACAACATTACATAAAATCCCATTATTTTAGGTATAAAATTAGATTCCATTTTCTTTAAGGCATATAGCAGTACAGAAGAGATTCTATTAAATTCACACATTTTCAAAATACCTTTTTCGGAAGCAGGAAACGATTCACAAAAACTGATTGACATTGCCCTGAGTGAGGGAAATTGTGTTTTTTTTCACATTACTGCTGAATGCTGGTCCAGACAAAATGGCAAAACTTTTGTTGTTCAAGCTTCAGGAAAAGCTTGTGGGCTTGACCTAAAATTGGACCCAAGGAAAAAGCTCTTGAGAATTGAAGCCTCGTGGATCTGCAGCAGAAGTGTATGTCCTGTCATGCTGACCTTTTCTAATGACTTTACCATTAGTAAAAAAAAGCATTTCAAGTACAGTACTAGTATTTTCACGGCTGATCCCGAATTAAGCTTGAATAAAAGTTTGGACATTTTGGTGACTGGACCTGAAAGAAAAACTATTTTGATATCTGTACATGATCATGCATGAGGGTTTTTAGCTGCTTCTTCACTGACATAGCTTGCTGTCTACTAAAGCTTATTGCAGGAGAGAGGGGAATTCAGCAGATTACAAACACACTTCTGTGCAGATTAAGCCCCCAGAGATGAGCTGCAGATACAGACACACTTCTGTGCCGATTAAGCCCTCAGAGAATAGCTGCAGTGCTTACCCTCTCTACATTGCAACCCGAGTTCAGCACAGAAGTGCACAGGAGTATATGTGTGGTAAGCTTTACCCTGTTCAAATTGGAAAAGAAGCTAAAATACAGACATGCATGAATGAATCCTTACGTATAATGGTTATATAATGGCCATTTCTTTCTTCATTTTGGTTTAAAGTGTATCTAACCCACACAAAAAATTATATATATTTCAGCTACTACAGCTAAGAACCCTTATCTCTATTGTGTAAACCTCTAATCCCATCAATCCACCATGTAATGGACATAAAAAAAAAAAAAAACAGACAGGAAATGTGTTATTCACAGGATTACTAGATTAAAAAAGAAATCCTGAAAAGGGAAAACTAATGATAGACACTGCAACTAAGCACTAGTAAACTGCAATATATACAATTTTAGTTAATTGGGGCTGTACAGGATGCCAGGGATGGATGGCAGGTATGTGTCTCCTCTGTATGGTCTCTTTTAGGGGGATGACAAGAAGCATTTTTGAGTATATAGGGATTCTTACCCATGCAGGGTGGGGTGACCCAGTAAAGGGGGAAAACGTCAGTTTTCCAAAGATTATTAAATATTCGTATGGGTCCTGGAATTCAGAGACCCAGGAAGATCTTGGGTGGGGACTTTGGTTCTGAAAGGTTTACACCACCCTTGAGAGGGGGCTGAAGAGGGCAAAAAGCAGCCTGCAGATGTCCATGAGGGCCATGGACTGTTTATCCGCTGAGCCGCTGCTGGGCTCCTGTGATCTTTTTCTGCACCCCTGAAGCAGGTGGGAGCATTAAACCCTGTGGTGGGACAGGTTTTTGCTCACGGTGACCCAAACCTTGTGTTGAACCAGAAGTTTAGGGGTGTTTTATGCTGAAGAAAATGTTTATTTTTATTTATGCTTTTACAAAGATGGCTGGCTAGTGACCTGGACTACCAAATATCACAATATGCTCTAACCAACTTTTTTAAATGCAAAAATTATTAGCTCTAATTCACTTATCCTTAAAACACATCTAAAGCCAAGTCTTTTTCTTTTTAAAGGTAAAATATATTGTTTCTTTCCATGTTGTTGTCACATTAGGGAATTTTTTTTTGATTTCCTGTTCCACCAACAAGCACAGTATAAAGTCTTTCCAAAGTGAGGGAAATCTCCTTTTAATCAGGTGTCACCTCAACAATTGTGTGTGGTACCTAAACACTGTATTTACGTGCTCTGCAAGAGGTATTGCTAGGTGGTATCCCACAGCAATCCACTGGCAGTGTGACAGGTGGAAATGTTGCTATAATACCCTTTGGTCAACAACAGAAGAGCTGTATACATCAAAGAAAGAGATTTTATGGCATGTTACTTGGTTACAGATGTAGATTGTGTAGATCTGATCTGCAGCACCCTTTTTGTTCTACTTCGGAGCCGTGTAAAAAAAAAAGAAGGGGCCCTCTCTACTTTGCAGAGAAGAGAAAGGAGCTGTGTGTTAGTGGGCGTCCTGCTCACTCCCCCCTCAAGAGGCTTTCTCCACACCAGGGAAAAAGCCTTGCATTACTGTGTGGAGTTACAGACAGAAGAACAGGAAGTGAGGGTTTCTCAGAAGAAATAAGGACATTTAAAAGCAAAATCAAAGGATGAGGTAAGTAAAGGAGGACTGTACCGGGAAAACTCACGACTGGACAGGACAATCCCTCCTACACTCACACCTCCTGAGGAAAATTGTAAGCGTCATTGTCATTTCTGTCTCACCCTGTCAGCACAGCAAGTGACCTAGACAGTACTATTTAATAACTAACCTAAGAGGGGAGAGGAAGAAGGGGAAAGAAAAAAAGGAAAAAAAAAAGGGAAAAAGACTCTGAGGTATCTGCAAATACAGCAGCTCATATGTGAGGTAATTTCCACTGGAGATAACCACATACTGCAGATCCCTACCAGGGGGGATATCACTAGTCTCTGTCAAATCTCCTCAGGACACTCTTTCACACTGAGAACCCCTGACTAGCCCTCACACCTGGCTAGATTAAGGTGACAGCATAAAGGATTAATATCATCTGATATTTTATCTTTCATCAATAGACTTTACACAATAGGATTCATTCCTTGTCTGAGGCCTCCCCAGCAATTCAATCTGAGTGGATACAATACACAGAGACAGGGGACTAGTGGTTACCTCAGCATCGCTCCTCAAGACCCTCAGTCCATAACCCGCCCCCCCTGTCAGAGTACATTACAGCCTCTCAGATTAAGGCTACCACCTGAAGAAATATACACCAGATAATTTTAAGGCTGCAACCTTAAGAGGAAAACTTTCATTCAACAATATCTTACTTAATCTGCAATAATCGCAAGTCATTTACTATAATTCATTTCAGGGATACTTTTAAGGTGGCGACTTAGGGAAGACCCACCACTCACCGTCGGGTGTCTGATGACAAATTTTTTTGAAGATCTTAGATCCCCCCCCCATCTACAGTAATGACACCCACTTATTATATTAAACAGGGACTCCACCTATAACAGATTTTGTCAGTTTTCACAGTTTGACTACAAGCCCTGGTACCCAGGTATGAACTGAACACTAAAATATCATGCTCCTCCCAATGGTTGATTAAGGATACTTAATAAATCTGCCGACCCTAATATTCACTTAGCTTTGACTCATGTGGGTGCAAATATTCTGCTACACATTCAATACATGAAGGGAAAGCGAAACAAGAAGAACAAGAATACTATTAAAACTTTAGCCGTCAAGGAATCTCTTAAAAACATGGACTCCAAACTCCAGACACATACGCTGGAAATTACCGAAAATTCTATGTCTGTCGAACAAATCTCACCTCACCTGTTAGCCATCTCACCACCCCCTTCATCAGACTCTATATCACATACAGCGCTATACTCGTCTGTTGTTAAAGAAGGAATAATATCCACAATGTCGGGTCAATTAACCCCTTCTGAGGCCCCTTCTCAAAACCCTATCTACATCCATTCTAATACTGAACGCTCCCCTGAAGCCCCCTTCAATGTTACTGACTTATTCAACAGGATATTGGAAATTCTAGATAGGGGCCTCGCCCAGAACGCTGAGAAAATCACTAAGGACATCAGAGCCGACTTCCAAAGTCTTGGAAACAGGATCGAATCCATAGAACGGAAACTGGATATTAATGTCTCTAGAATCGAACAAAATACTGACCACATACAACACCTGCATGAACAACTGGAGGTGGCCCAGGCCAGAATAGATGATTTGGAGAACAGATCAAGGAGGGATAATTTCAGGCTCAGGGGGCTACCTGAGTCCATCACAGATGTACACTCAGCTATACAGGACATCATAAAAATCCTGATCCCATCCATACCTATTCACAAAATGGAATTAGACAGAGCACATAGATCCCTAGGCCCACCAAGAAAAGACGGCTTACCGAGAGATGTGATAGTAAAGCCTCACTATTACTCCACCAAAGACGAGGTGATGAAAAAATCTCGACAACAAGAAAACCTTCAATATCAAGGTGCAACGATTCAAATATTTTCAGACATATCTCCCTACACCATTAAGAAGAGGAGAGCGATGAAACCACTACTTTCTGCCCTCATGAAAAAAGACATTAAATACAAATGGGCCTTCCCATTCGCCTTAAAATTCAAATATAACGGCAGACTCCACGTAGTACACAACTTTCAAGAAGGTGAAAGACTATTACTAGACCTGAAAATTATTTCACATGAACCAGCCATGGACACTTTACCACCGCAACAAACCTCAGCTAAAAGAAATACACCCAATAGTCCAACCTCAAATCCCTGGAATAGAGTCAAACACAGGAAAGTCTGAAATAACTCTACTAAACATCAACTGAAATGATTTAATCTTAGCTCCGGTGGTGTCCATCCCCCATTCATATAAGTTGTTGTGTTCTTTTTTTTTTTTTTTTCTCCCCAATAGGCCTTCTTTTAATATGAATTGTTTCTCAATTCTTGATCAAATTACTTATAAGGATTTCTGGTAGTGTAAGGCCCCATACACACGATCGGATATATCCGATGAAAACGGTCCGCGGACCATTTCCATCGGATATGTCCGATCGGGAGTTTGATCCGATGGCGTGTACACACCATCGGATCAAATTCCCCGCCGCCGGACGGCGCGGTGACGTGGCGATGACGCGGCGGTGACGTTGACGCCGCCGCGCCACCGCCACGTCACCGCACCAGGAAGTAAAACACTTCCGCGCATGCGCCGAATCCATTCGGCAGCGGCGCGGCGGCGGTGGGAGCCGACATGTCTGCTGGTAAGTGTACTAACCAGCAGACATGTCGGGCGGACAGATTCCCACCGGATAGATTTCAAAGC
Source organism: Rana kukunoris (assembly GCA_029574335.1). Lineage (NCBI taxonomy): Eukaryota > Metazoa > Chordata > Amphibia > Anura > Ranidae > Rana > Rana kukunoris. Next base: position 145,484,179 of record CM056054.1, on the reverse strand, counting down.
TTGCTTTGAAATCTGTCGGGTGGACAAATCTGTCCGCTAGCCCATACACACGAGCGGAGATGTCTGCTGAAACGGTCCATCGGACCGTTTTCAGCGGACATATCCCCTCGTGTGTACGCGGCCTAAGAGTTAATATTTACTGGCTCACTTATATAATTTATTTATTTATTCTTGTGGTTTTTCAATATCTACTTACCCATATGGTTCTACAATTTTAATTTTTTCCTATGGTATTAAATAATATATATATATATATATTTTTTTTTTTAGGGGGAAGGTACCATCTCTTCAATTGTTATTTTTGGGGGATCAACCCTTTGTTTTTCAAAATGTAATTCATGAACTTTTTGATTGTCGCTGACAGTCGGCGGTGAGGCCCTGAGCCTCAACCTACTTCTTGGAGCGACACTTTGTCGCCCTGACAAGTAGGAAGTTAGTCCTCTAAATGGACTACTCTAATAAATTCTGTTTGATTGAAGGAAGGAGCAAACTTCCCTTCCTTCAATCTGGGTCATGGTTTGACCTTTTGCAATACTACATCTTGCTTTGTTGTTACCATTTTTGCCTTTATTTCCATGTATCTATTCTCCCCTTTTCCCCCTTTACCTTCCCACCCTCCCTCCCGGCCTACCTGCCATCACAGGTGTCTTCTGAGCTATGGACTCAGTCTTCAAGACACGATCTGTCCATAACACTCTTTACGACCCATGGCTGGCTCAAATAACACTACTAAACCCCTGCGTGTTGTGACACACAACACCCAGGGGTTGAACTCTCCTATTAAAAGACGAAAAGCCCTCCAGGCATACAAGGCACTTCATGTAGATATAGTGCTCCTGCAGGAGACACACTTCCCAAGGCGGTACTCCCCCTCATTCCTACACTCCCACTTCCCAGTATTCTACTTATCCAACGCGGAAAACAAGACGAAAGGAGTGGCTATCTTGTTATCCAAATTTTGTAGTTTTAATTTACTAAAGGAATATAGAGACCCAGAAGGCAGATTTATTTTGGTAAAAGGAACTCTAGACGAGAAGCTATACACGTTTGTCTCCTATTACGCCCCCAATAGGGGACAGAAGAAGTTTTTCTCTCAGATGCTTGAAGTCCTCCATCCTCTTATGGAGGGCATCATTATTATGGGAGGAGACTCCAACCTAGCTTTCGATTCGGGTTTAGATAAATCCAAACCAAATAATAATAAACTCATAAGGCCAACCAAAATTAGCACACAAGTAGCTCGCATGCTTCATCAATCCCGATTGACCGATATTTGGATATTAAATCCGAAAACTAAAGATTACACCCACTATTCTAATCCTCACAAATCATACTCCCGCATAGACCATATATTAATATCCAACCATCATGTCCCAGCAGCCTCTAAATCCATTATAAAGGATGTCCCTTGGTCAGACCACTCCATGGTTCTATTAACCTTGAGAAAAGAGGACACAACTCATAAAATGTCTCACTGGACACTTAACCAGTCGATCTTAAAAGATCCCACTCTCATGGCAGAAATTGAACAATCCATAAAGGAATATTTTGAAATTAACGATACTAAAGATATATCCCCCGAAACCTTATGGGCTGCCCATAAAGCTACAGTTAGGGGAAAAATAATACAAATTGCAGCCAAACTTAGAAGACAAAAGAAATTGACCATAGAGAAATTGGAAGAGACCTATTTAGAGTTACGTAGAAAACATAAATTAGACCCTCTCAGTGTTCCCACCCACGATCTTGACGCTGCTAGATGGGCCTTAAACCTAGCTCTGACAGCAAAATCAGAAAATGATCTAAAATGGACAGGTGCCAGGTTCTACCATTTAAAGGATAAAATAGGTCCAATGCTAGCACGCAAACTATCTCCCAGATTTAAATCGAGAACCATCCCTAAGATAAAAATGGCAGATGGTACCCTTACCCTAAATCCTCGGCGGGCGATGGGGGCCTTCCACGACTTCTATTCCAAGCTCTACGCTAAGGATAGTAACTTTTCTTCGGACAAAATAGGTGAATATTTGAACAGCCTGAATCTTCCCAGCTTGACAAAGGTTCACAAGGAGTTGATGGAGGCACCCATTTCAGCTGAGGAAGTTATGTCAGTGATCAAAAACTTAAAATTAAACACAGCTCCTGGCCCTGATGGATTCTCAGGGTCTTATTACAAAACATTTCCTATCATTCTATCACCCTACCTAGCACGATTTTACAATCATTTGACTGAGGGCTCCCCTATAGATAAACAACTTAATTTGGCCTATATTTCGTTGATACCGAAACCCGATAAAGATCATAGCCTAGTGGAGAACTATAGACCGATATCCCTCATTAATAACGACCTAAAAATACTTACTAAAATAATAGCTAATAGGATGTCTGCCTTCTTAGGTCAATACATATCCAAAGATCAAGTAGGTTTTATCACAGGGAGACAAGGCCCGGACCAGATCAGGAGAGCTATTGATCGTATCTCTTTAATGTACTCGGGGTGGTCTGGAAGCACTAGACAAAGAGGTATGCTTCTCTCACTTGATCTCCAGAAAGCCTTTGATTCAGTATCTTGGCCATTTTTGTTTTCTGTTTTGAATCGTTGGGGGTTTGGTTCTAAATTTTTAGGAATCATCTCCGCTCTCTATTCCTCCCCTGAAGCTAAAATCCGGTTACAAGGCATATTCTTGGAATCTATAAATATCCAAAGAGGCACAAGACAGGGCTGCCCTTTATCTCCTCTGATATTCGCTATTGTTATTGAATCTCTGGCCATAGCCATCCGAGATAACTCGAATATCAGGGGAGTTCATTGTAATAAAAAAGAACACAAATGCGCATTATTCGCAGATGACTTGCTACTCTTCGTGACCTCTCCTATCTCCTCCCTTCCGGAATTTTTTTCCCTGCTAGACGAGTTCTCTAAAGTCTCGGGTCTCACGGTAAACATGCCTAAATCTAGGGCCCTTAATATTTCTCTTTCAGAACCCACAGTGTCCCTCTTGAGAAACAAATATACTTTCAAATGGGACTCTACGTCTACTAACTATTTAGGTATCAACCTGACCCCAAATTTCCAGAATTTATACTTAGCCAATTACCCTCCTATGTATAGGAAACTCGAGAAGGACCTTACCGAATGGGGAGCGCAGAAAATAGGCTGGATCGGCTGAATTAATTCTACCAAGATGACTCTCCTCCCGAAACTCCTATATCTTTTTCGATCCCTTCCGATCCCGATAATAAAAAGCCATTTAAAATCCTTTCAAGGTAAAATCACCAAGTTTATCTGGAACAAAAAGGGACCCCGTCTTCCCTCTCGTAGTCTGTTTAACTTACCTGAACAGGGAGGTCTAGGAGTGCCAAACTTGTTATGGTATTATCAATCCGCGAGGTTAGCGCAATTATCGGAGGTTTACTTTAAAAATGATCGCCCAGATTGGATAGAAATAGAAGAACAGGCTTCCCCATTGTCCACAATTGAAGAACTCATGTGGCGCACTCCTAAAAGTAGACCCCCTATACTATCCCCCACCCTATCACAAGCATTGGTATTATGGGATTCACTTAAAAGCAATCCACTCTTAATTTCTAGAGGCAAACCCTTGTCAAGTATCTTTCTCGACCCATCTTTCTGCCCCGAAACGGAAGTGGACTCCTTCAAATGGTGGCTTGATAGGGGGGTGTACCGCATTGGACGTTTCTTTCAACATACAGGTCCTCTTCCTGAGCAATTCCTTATAGACAACCTTTGCCCCCCCCCCCTCTGAAAGATCCAGATTACACCAAATACATACCTTTGCTCAGAAACTTTGGAACGATAAAACAATTTCTGGCCTTTTGACCCCATATGAACACAAATGCGAACAAGCTCAGAATAGGAAAGGTAATATCTCTATCATCTACAAATCTCTTGCATCAAATAACATAAAATTACCTCATATGCTAGCTTGGGAAAGAGAGCTTCAAGAGGACTGGGACTTGGTGGACTGGCAAAAAAACTACTCTAGATCTCTTAAGGGTTTTAAGAGTCCATCCCTCATTGAAGCTAATATAAAAAATGTCACTAGATGGTACTTGGTCCCATTTAAATTGGCCACCATGTATCTGTCATCCTCACTACTATGCTTTAGAGGTTCTCAAGGAATAGGCACCATGATCCATACTTGGTGGGAGTGCCCTAGGATACGGGGATTCTGGAACAGGGTATTCCAGATTATCAGGAGAGTTACCGGTTGTAACCTCCATCAATCTCCTGCAATAGCCTTATTGAATGGACTAATACCACAGAGCTCCAAGGCCATTAGACAGCTGATTCTATTTATACTGACTGGCGCCAGAATCACTTTAGCGGCTGCATGGAAGAAACCGTCGGTTTCCATTTTACACATGAAGAGAAAGGTTACATGGATTATGGAACAAGAAAAAAGAATTAACTCTATGTTAGATACCTCTACCCAGTTCACTGAAATTTGGTAACCTTGGTTGATTTACATGGGAATCTCCCACAACATGTAAGTTTAGTTTTGGCTCTGGACTCAGACTGATGTAATCCTATGGCAGGTAGGCCCACCCTCCCTTTCCCTTTTCTCTCCTTCCTCTTTCCTCCTTCTCCCCCTCTCCTTTTCTTTATTTTTATTCTTTCTCTTGAACAGGAGATATTCATTACATATCATATTCTCCACTGGTCTCAGGTAGTGCTGATTTAGTTTAACTGGATGTATGTATTAAATTCCATTTGGATCTAATTTTTTTGTCATCAGGGGGGGCTGCCCCCCCCTCCTCGACACAGATTGCTCCCGGTGGGGGTGTCGAGGGGAGGGGATGCCCGCGGAAACCTATCCTCTCCACGGTTCGGTATGATTTATTCCTTACATATATTTTAGTTTTATGATCTCAGCTTATAATAAAAGTTTTATAGATTACTTAGTAAACAGGGAATTTTAGCCCTAAAATGTTGTCGCTACCTCTACTGATTCCCATCCCTCCTGATTATACACGTTTACACTCCCATGTTAGACTTACCAGGTATATAGTTGGGACATTGGGGGGGGGGGGGGGAGGGAGGAGAAGGGGAAATCTAGTTAAGAAATGTAATCTATTGTTTACTACTATAATTGTCAACACGATGTTTCCTGATGCATTTATTAAATTACGTTTATTAAAAAAAAAATAAAAAATGGTGCTGGCATTGAGGAAAGAGAGGAGTGAAATGGCTGTCAAAGACAATTATGCTGTTTTGACCTCCTGTGGTATAGAGGTCCAGGTTACCAAGTGAGGGCATTACCAAGAGCATGTGATGTGGAAGGGCACCATGGATGAAGAGTGTTTGCATATACACCAGAAGAATGCATTTTGTTCACTGGACTTTATCATGCCTATTAATGTGATATTAATGTGCACAATTTTTATACGGAATATTTGCATCAAATATTAATCACTATAATTCTGTTGGGGATTATATATATACATACACACACACGTAGATATTTTTCTTCTTTGACGCATATTGATAGGTTTTGAGTATAGTTAAGAGCACTGAATTTATTAATTGATTTTGTTTGCTTGTGTTAAGCACAATTTGGTGTGAGCAGATCTCAGTTAAGGCTACACGTGGAGAATAAAAAAAAAAAATGTTTGAGATGACCACGTGATAATCTATTTATTAGTACACATCTTTCGAGAGCTGATCACGACAGTGAAAATAATTGAAGGGACAAGCACGAAAATGTTTCTCATCCGATAACGGAATAAATAATTTTTGTGTAATTAGTATAGTATTTGTATGGAAAAAATTTGTGTGACCAAGACCATACATGCTTGGAAACAAAAGAATACATTACAATTCAATACATTACATCATTGCAGAAAATTGGATTCTGTCTTCGGAGAACTTTCATAAATTTAGTAACCTATTGGTCTTTGATGAGGCTAGTATGCAAAAAATATATATATATCATTTGTCCGATATTCTCATTGTGTGTACTAGGCTTTAAAAAATTAATGGAGTTGAACATAGCAGTGGGGCAATTTGTGTGTTTTATTTTTTATTTTTTTTATTGTATACAATGGAAGACTCCCTCCTCTTTTTCTGCCACAATGATAATTAAAAAATATGCATCTTTCCTAGCTTTTAGCCCTGGTGACCATCATTACCAGGGCGAATGTATAAATTAATCCCTTCACTGAGGGGCTTTCTATATTAAAAATAAATAAATAAAAATAGATATGTAGGTTTTGCTTATAGACATTGGGTGCCTGCAGGAGGGGTTGCCTGCTATGTTCAGTCACCTCAGGAGGTTTTTCCCAATTTTTTAGAACTTTCAGAGGTAAATGCTTAGGCTTATCCACAATACTACTACAGTAAATCTTCTTTTTGATGCATAGAGAATATGTTTTCACTCTACGCTTTCATGTCAAATGCGACCACTAGCCTAATACCCAAATACTTGAGCCCGCCTTAGCATCCCCTTTGAGGTAGTTGCTGTTAAAGGGTAGAAAACATAGGGTGAATGAACAAATTCCCATTTAAAAGAGGAACAAAGGAACTTGCAGGGCTGTATTCTGAATAGACAAGCTCCCTGCTTATCTACCTCTATGCTCCCTCCGTCCAAGTTATCTCATGTGTTGGAGAACTTGTCAGAAATAACTCATGCTGATAACAGAGGAACGAAGCACCAGAGAGAAATGACACTTAGGCCTCGTACACACGAGGGGATATGTCCGCTGAAAACGGTCCGATGGACCGTTTCAGCAGACATCTCCGCTCGTGTGTATGGGCTAGCGGACAGATTTCTCCACCCGACAGATTTCAAAGCATGCTTTGAAATCCATCCGGTGGGAATCTGTCCGCCCGACATGTCTGCTGGTTAGTACACTTACCAGCAGACATGTCGTGCCCCACCGCCGCCGCGCCGCCGCGGAATGGATTCGGCGCATGCGCGGAAGTGTTTTACTTCCTGGTGCGGTGACGTGGCGATGACGCGGCGGCGTCAACGTCATCGCCGCGTCACCGCGCCGTCCGGCGGCGGGGAATTTGATCCGATGGTGTGTACACGCCATCGGATCAAACTCCCGATCGGACATATCCGATGGAAATGGTCCGCGGACCGTTTTCATCGGATATGTCCGATCGTGTGTACGAGGCCTGAGAGCTTTCACGAGAGATAAGTAAACACTACAGATACACATGCTTAGTTACAATTTCATGAATGGGGTTTATGAATGGGGCATTAACCACTTTAATGCCAGAACAACCATGTTCTGTTAGGCCACGTACACACGATCGGACATGTCCGATGAAACTGGTCTACAGACCGGTTTCATCGGACCAGTTCGATGGTGTGTGCGGCCTATGAGGCCGTTTTCCATCGGACCAAAGTTTTAAAACCTGTGTGATGGAACATGTCCGTCGAACAGGTTCGATGGTTGGTACACAAAAGCATCGGACCAAAAACCTGCGCATGCTCAGAATCAAGTCGACGCATGCCTGGAAGCATTGAACTTCGTTTTTTCATCACGTCGTTGTGTTCTACGTCACCGCGTTCTGGTCTGATTGGATTTTGGTCCGATGGTGTGTACACACATCAGACAAGTTCAGAGTTGTCTGATGAAAACGGTCCGTCAGACAAGTCTCATCAGACATGTCTGATCATGTGTACAGGGCCTAAGAATAATGTTTTGATCCATTTTCTATTATGAGAACCAGCTGAACAAATATATCTTTGATAATAAAAATATTATGAGCACTTTACACTAGAATAGTGTTACCTACCCTTTCTAACCAGTTTATGTGACTAGTCCTAGCCTTCTGTTTATTATCCCTTATTTATATATTAACAGAGTGTAATTATTGATATGTGAATGTAAGTGGTTACTTATTTTTTTTGTTGCTGGAAAAAAAAAAAGAAAAAATAGTTGGTAGCTGCTTACATGTAGTCATGTGTTTATTTTACATTCACAGAGATACAACATAGTTTAATTGTCCAAGAACATAACTAGAGGGTTGAAATGTTGTGTAACACCACATTTTAAATAATGTAATCCGATCACCATGATCAATTTCATGTTCATAGACATTCAACATCTGCCTTGGCACATTTCATGATGATGGTAATTGGATTAGGGTGACTGTTTCCCATGTGGGTAGAAATGCTGGGCTACCTTCCAGACACTTTGCTTTGAACAAAGGAAGCCATTTGGACAAGCCTTGAAGCATTTTCAGCATTACAAAAATATGTTGATTTGAATGCTATACCATGACCTGGATGAATGAAAATCATCACAAACATATGCAAAAATAACTTGACTGTAATACCTTGTTAACACATTTTGCTAATAAGGGTTAGTATATATACATACGATTGTTTGAGAGCCATTTCTGCTCTGATTTTGCTCATCCATACAATTGCATAGAAAATGCACTGTAAACACATGTAAAATGCTCAAACGGGCATTCACATTAGCCCCAAAACCTGCAGCACCTTCAACTGCATATCCTCCTACAAATTAGAAAATTGTCGTTAAAAAGAAAAATGAACACTGCAGAAATGCTTTTATAGCAATCTGGCACAGGTGTCTTAATCCTATACTCATTGACTGTATCCTAATTATTTGCCAAATGTTGTTTATAACTGGGTACATAATTATGCAGCCAGCCAGATGGGCCTTTAAAAAGCATGCATTTTCTTTGTGTATTGAAATCCATTTCAGATGTACTCTTCTAGCTACACTAATAGTTTTCTTGCCATCATTGCTCAGCACAAGATCCTTTGATTTTGTTACAAAGTCTACAAACTATTGCCTAGTATTTCATGCTTTTCCACTGCGGACCGTGATATTTCCTATACTGTGCCTTTTAAAGGTATAATCCTAAATGCTAATAGACCCAAATATGTGCATTATATGATTAAGTAAAATGAGATGAAATAATAGTTCATCTTAACCACTTAAGCCCCGGACCAATATGCTGGTAAATGCCCAGAGGCGTTTTTACAATTCGGCACTGCGTCGCTTTTACAGACAATTGCGCGGTCGTGCGACGTGGCTCCCAAACAAAATTTGTGTCCTTTTCTTCCCACAAATAGAGCTTTCTTTTGTTGGTATTTGATTGCCTCTGCGATTTTTATTTTTTGCGCTATAAACAAAAACAGCGACATTTTTGAAAGAAAATCAATATTTTTTTACTTTTTGTTATAAAAAAATTGAATAAACTAAATTTTAGTCAAACATTTAGGCCAAAATTTATTCAGCCACATGTCTTTAGTAAAAAAAAAAAAAATCGCAATAAAAAAAAAAAATTAGCTACCTAGCGGCAACATCGACACTAATACAGCGATCAGAAAAATGATCGCTTAGTGACGCTGGTAATAGGGGTGAAAGGGTTAACACTTTATAAGGGGGGGGTACGGGGCTACCCTGGACCTAACACTAACTGCCTATCACAGTAACTGTCACTAAATGCAGTGATCAGTAAATATATGATCACTGCAATCAGTGACAGTGTGACAGGGGGTGGGGGTTGATCGCAAGGGGTTAAATGTGCCTATGTGTACTGGTGTCAGTGCAACTTACTGTGAGTCTTCTCTCCTCTCGGCGGTTTGAAAATACTGCCGAGAGGAGAGCTGCATCACTTCCTCTGCCAGTGACACAGCGGAGGCTCACGGGATTGGCTGGGAGCGATCACGAGGGGGCGGACAGAATCGAGCAGCCGCCCCCTCAGCACAGATCGTCCCCGAAGGTAAGCCACCAACCGCCGCGGAGGGGGTCCCGATCGGACCCCCGACCCGCTAGAAGGCAGGGACGTATATATACGCCCATCTGCCTGTACGTGCCATTCTGTGGACGTACATAGTCGTGCGGCGGGTGTTAAGTGGTTAAGATGTAACTTTTTCTTTCTATTTTTCTTGCGTCAACGAAACTTTATTGAAAAATCAGTGGCACACTCTTTTTTCTATGTTTAAATAGAGAATGGTTAAAGGGGTTGTAAAGGAATTTTTTATAAGCATCCTTTACCTGCAGACATTCCTCTTTTCACTTCCTCATTGTTCGTTTTTGCTCAGAAGTTGCTCTATTTCTTCTCTGTTCTGTTCACTTCCTGCTTGTCTTTTTTTTTTTTTTTTCCACTTCAGACTTAACCACAGCTTGAGACCTGCTCGTGGTTGCATTCAATGATTATGTCTCGACTTAGGTTTTGCATCATATGTGGAGAATATATGTGTATATATACATTTTTTTTTTCCCCTCTCTCCCTCCCCCATCCACCTCTTCCCTCCCCCTCTCCCCTCCCTCCCGACCTCCCACTGATCCCCTCCCTAGACCTCTATCTTCTTTTCCATTTAATAATTTGAAGGGAAATCGATAAGGGAATAATCTCAAGGATATATGAAATTCTGAAAGCCTTAAAAAAACAAAGCGTACCCCCATTCATCAAAAAATGGGAAGAAGAAACGGGCTCATCAGTAAATGAATTTGAAATAAGACAGATAATAAATAGAGTCCATGTTACCTCTATTAACAATAAAGTAATGGAACAGAATTATAAATGTTTGGTAAGATGGTATCTTACACCAGATAAATTATACTCATCCCAAGGAAATAATTCGAGATTTTGTTGGAGAGGCTGTAGAGAGGTAGGCACAATGACACACATCTGGTGGTCTTGCCCAAAAGTAAAACATTTTTGGTCAAAAATCAGACAAAAAACGAAAGAAATAACAAACATAAATATACCAGAGGACTTCTGGGTCTGCGTTTTGCATGGGGCTCGAATGCCAACCAAAAAATATCTAAATACCCTAATCCCAGATTTTCTAAACGCCGCAAAAATTCAGATCTCGAGCAAATGGAAACAAGAAGAGAGCCCTACATTAAGAGAATGGGGGGAAAAAGGTTGACGAAATTTATTACAATGAATATTTAAGATATAGAGAGGAAGAAACTTGGGCAGACTTTGAAGACAAATGGGACCCCTGGAAAAAATATAAGGGTAAGATGGAATATGCAGAAATGATGGAAGCTTAAGTAATAAAGAGGAGAGGAAATTATCAAATTATTCCTGCTTGTCTGATTGTTACTCACCACCGTGCAGGGAGGCTTTACTGCGGTGGTCAGTAACATGATCGCCCACCTCTTGGGAACTACATCTGTGTGTAAGGACGCGCTCTACGTGTTAGAGACTTCAAGGAGGTGTGAATAACTGGGCATGCCGCAATGAATATTGGGAAATGTTCTTACATGAACGAGCGCCGCAAAGCAGGAAGTGAATGAGAGAACAGAAACTAGAACGCTGGAGGTGATATAGATGAAGGAATTTAATAGGTATTTACTCATTTTTTAACAGAATCATTACACTATTCTGTCTGTCTACCTTGCAGACATTAATTTTAGGCAAAAAAAATGTTTTCCTTTACAACTCCTTTAACCACTTAAGACCCGGACCTTTATGCAGGTAAAGGACCTGGCCACTTTTTGCGATTCAGCACTGCGTCGCTTTAACTGACAATTGCGCGGTCGTGCGATGTGGCTCCCAAACAAAATTGGCGTCCTTTTTTTCCCACAAATAGAGCTTTCTTTTGGTGGTATTTGATCACATCTGCGGTTTTTATTTTTTGCTCTATAAACAAAAATAGAGCGACAATTTTGAAAAAAAATCAATATTTTTTACTTTTTGCTATAATAAATATCCCGTTTACACACAGCTCTCCCCGTTCTTCAGATCCGGGGACCGATCGCGGGACTCCGGTGGCGATCCGGTCCGCGGATCCCGCGACTGGGCACTTAAAAAGGACGTACAGGTACGTGCTTGTGCCCAGCCGTGCCATTCTGCCAACGTATATCTGCATGAGGCGGTCATTAAGTGGTTAAAGGGGTTGTGAATATTAATGCATTATGGTGAAAAAACACCTTGCACTGTCCAGCAACCCAGCACCCCCGTTTACTTACCTAAGCTCCAAATTTCAGTGTGCGCGATCCCACATCGCTCTCTTCACTGCTCCTCAGCTCTTCATTGGATAGATAGATAAATAGATAGATAGCAGCGCAGCCATTGGCTCCCGTTGCTGTTAATCTAATCCAATAACGTGGGGGCTGGGCCGAGTAATAGACTCGGCGGTTATGGACGCCGATTGTATGACATGGAAGCACGCCCGCAAGGTAACCCCTCAGGAGAGAGCCGCCGTGGGACCCCAGAATAGGACAATCGACCTGCACAGTGAAGGCAAGTATGACAGTGAACCTTTAGTGTCACTTTAAGTGTTTTTTTTTGTTTGTTTTTTCAGTCTGTGTTTTATTGGTTAATTATCTCAAAGACGCAATTAAGATATCACCTCATTAGAATGATTGCTTACAAATCCCTGTTGTGTCATATTGATGTTTGTTTAATCGCTGGGGAGATTCAACCTTTCTATTTTTGACCAAGACAATAAGTGGTAGAAAATGTATTGTACAGTTATCACCAGAACAGTGGCTGAGAGGAAAATCTTCCAATTGGGACATTTGTTTCGCAGACAAGAGTCTACGGGGGATTTTCTCTTATTTTGGTTAAATTTATACTTTACCTACAATTTTATTTAAAGCTAAACTCTAGGCAGCAACTAAAATGTGCTTCCAACATTCATCTCCCCATGTAGAGTGTCCTCCTTACTTTATCCATGGGAGCAAGAAGGAAGGGTCAACAGGGCCTACTATGTAATCTCTAGTAAACCAGGGCACCTGGCAAAACTACATTTACCATAAGACCTATGCATACAAACTGTGCAGTCTTTTGAGACTAAACAGGTGTGTGGGTGGTGACAGAGGAGCAGACAACTCCACTGTGTTTGCAAGGACACGTTTGCTGGCAGCACAGGCACGCTTGTCATAAAAGGAATTAAAAAAAAAAAGAAGCAAACAAAACACATTACTAGGAGAAGAAAGAACGAGTGTTGCAGTGTTCTCTCTGCTTTTGTGTGTCTCTACGCTCTTAGCTCCAAGACAACTAAGAGCTGTGGTATGCTAAACTATGGAGAGAAGCGGGCAGAAATAGAGCTGGTGCTGGTTAGTGATGAGTAGTGCTGGGCTTTATTGTTAGGGGTAAAATAACAGAAACAATCTGCAGTAAGGGCCTATTTTACACCATGTGCTTTGGGCTGCTTTCCCACCACACTCGGGATCGGCAGCTACAGGGACAAGACGTGGATCTGTGTGTGTAAACACAGAGATCCATGTCCTGTCAGGGGAGAGAGGAGACCGATCTGTGTCCCTTGTACATAGGGACATAGATCGGTCACCTCCCCCAGTCAGTCCCCCTCCACACACAGTTAGAACACTATGCAGGGTACACATTTAACCCCTTCCTCACCCCCTAGTGTTAACCCCTTCAATGCCAGTCACATTTATACAGTAATTAGTGCATATTTATAGCACTGATCGCTATGTAAATTTAAATGGCGCCAAAAATGTGTCAAAAGTGTCCGATGTCTCCGCCATAATGTCGCAGTCACGAAAAAAACGCTGATCGCCGCCATTAGTAGTAAAAAAATAAAATAATAAGTCTGTCCCCTATTTTGTAAGCGCAATAACTTTTGCGCAAACCAGACGCTTATTGCAATGTTTTTATTTTTTTACCAAAAATATGTAAAAGAATACGTATCGCCTAGACTAAGAATTATTATTATTTTTTTTTTAATTGGGCTATTTATTACAGCAACAAGTAAAAAATATTGTTTTTTTTTCAAAATTGTCGCTCTATTTTTGCTTATAGTGCAAAAAAAGAAACCGCAGAGGTGATCAAATAACACCAAAAGAAAGCTCTATTTGTGGGGAAAAAAGACTTCAATTTTGTTTGGGAGCCACATCGCATAACCACGCACTTGTCCATTAAAGCGACGCAGTGCCACAAGCTGAAATTTCACCAGGTCAGGAAGGGGGTATAGATGCCCAGTAAGGAAGTCGTTAATGTGCTGTATTGGGGAGCGCAACAAAACAAATAAAAAGTAGGACATGCTGTATTTTAAGCAGTGCAGCTTGTTGTGACAAACTACACTGCACAGCAGTGCACTGTTGTCAATCAAAAATGATTGTCAATTTGTGGTATTAAAAAAATAAAAAATAAACAGTAGGATGAGTCGCAACAACGCATTGAGTGAGTAACTTGTATAGCGCTACAAATGCAAACTAACATCGCCTCAAGGCGCTTTTTGCATCCAGTGTCATCCTGAACCTTCAAAAGAGGTGGGTCTTTAGTTTTTTTCCAAAAGCCAGATGGTTTTCTTCCATGCGGATGGTCGTGGGTAGAGCGTTCCAGAGCCGAGGTCCTTGGACTGCAAATCTTTGTTCTACCTTAGATTTGTAGCGGGATTTAGAGGAGGTTTTGGTTGGTTGACCGCGATTGGTGACGTAGGGTTTTATTTTCTCGCTTAAGTATTGAGGAGCGTTTCCTTGTGAGCATTTCTGAGTGAGGCAGAGGGTCTTGAATGTGCCCTGATCCTTTACGGCTAACCAATGGAGGGTCCTCAGCGATGGGGGAGTCTGGCTGCCGTATCCTGGACGACTTGTAGATGCAAAATCTGGTATTTGGCATTGCACCATCCCTACACAACAAACAACTGTTGGCATGCATTATATAAAGCACGCCAACTGGCTTGAAAAGACCTTAAAGTGGTAGTAAACTCTATTTTAATACTTATACCTACAGGTAAACCTAAAAATACTGTGAATATCTCTTAAACTTGCACTGTTTAGGAGATATTCAGCGTGCATACAGCCAGCGTATGCTCTCATGTCGGACCTTCAGAGTCCATGACATCATCACGCCCAGGCCACTCATGTAGCTGGAGGACGCAAACCTGGAAGGAAGACTGGGGGAAGATGAAAGCCCTCTCAGTGGTGACAGCAAGGCGCTGGAGAGCTTCATTTTAAGGTCTCTCATAATGTGCTAGCATGCAATGCATACTAGCATATTATAACATTGCCTTTCAGAGAAATTTGTATTTTATTTTACCTTAAACTGCGGTTAACTACCGGAGATCACCAGCCAGCCATGTATGTAAAAGCAGCACTTTTTATTTTCCAAAAGGTGAAAACTGCTTGCTTCAGCATGTAAAAACAAAAAACAGCCCATACCTCTGGCACATACAAATATATTTTCAGTTCACAGCTGTCTCGGTCACAAGAGAACATCCCACACTTCTCACACGGCTGTCTCCTCCTTCACTCCATCTTACAGACACCTGCTGACTGCTCCCTGTTCCTTTTCAGGTCTCTCCTGCAGGCGGGTTTAACCCTTTCAGGACCAACGTCCCTGTAATCAGGTTTTCCCACAAAGTCTCTTTAAAGCTAAACACCATCTTTTGATATACTCTACATAGTTATTTGGGCCAGCTTTGCCCAAACAAACTATGTCCCTCACCAACATGTGAGGCCGCTGGATGTGCAGTATAAACTGTAGCTGAGGTTACATAGAGCATACAGAACTGTGTTCCAGGATCGAGCCAAGATTTCTGTCTCATAGCTGGGACACGATAGAGTCAGTGTTAATATCGTAGACTAAAATAGAAAAAATACTATTTTAGTAGGCTAAAATACGACTAAAACTAAAACATTTCAGATGACTAAAATACGACTAAAACTAAAATGACATTTTAGTCAAAAGACTTAAACATGAACTAAATTAAATTTATATCACGGCTAAATCTGTGCCTGTAGTGCGTGCTTAAACCTTAAAGAGGAAGTTACCCCCCTCCGAAAAAACTGGGAAAAAAAACCCTGCAAGTCAAAGGCATAATCAGCTAGTATGCATAGCATTATGTATTACTTACCTCAGAACGAAGCCCGCGCATCGGTCCACGTCTCCCCCTCCGGCCACCGACATGTTGTCCCAGAGTGACTTCCGGGTATCACCGCTCCGGCGCTGTGATTGGCAGGAGCGGCGAAGACGTGACTCCACGCACAAAAACGGCATATGCTGGGGAAGAAACGGCACAGAGTTTTGTTTCCTCCAGGCGCATTGCCGGCGGACTTCAAGTAAAATATCTCCTATAGATGGTGGAAATATGTCCTAAATATGTCCTAAACGTGCACCGTTTAGGACATATTTCCACCATCTATAGATAAGCCTTATTCTAGATTTACCTATAGGTAGAAGTCCAAAAAGTGGGTTTATAATAAACAGGTTATTAGATTTTTACTCCAGGAGTATTTAATGTTTGGCAATTCTAAAGAAATAATGCATTAAAATTTAACGAAACCTATTAGATTTTAGTCTACTAAAATGTACTGGAAGAGAAAGACGAACTAACTAAATCAAAATTTTATGTCAAAATTAACACTGAATAGAGTCTATCAAAGTGGCACTCAGCCATTCAGAGAAAGTGATGTATTTAACAATGAATACAGCAATGAATGAAGAGTCAGAGAGGCGGGCTGATGATGTTCCAACCTCTGACTCAGCCAATCAGAGAGAGCTTTATATTCATTGCTCAAATTCATTTGTTTCCCATTTCTAACCAGAGCTCCTCACCTTACATGGGTGAGAACTTCTGAGTACTCCAAAACCGTATTCACATTGTCTCCCTTAAAGGGACCACAACCCAAACATTAGGGACACATCTATCTAGGACCACCCATTTCATGTCTTTGTAAGTGGACAAGCATACAAAATCTGCAGGGGATAAAATAATTATTTTCCCCACTGTGAGAAGCTCTAAATGTGCAGTAAAATCAGACTAAGCATTTACAGCACAGGGGTGGAGCCTTTATAACTGAGTAAGACTGAAAGTAAAGCCTAGTATACAGTAAATCGCTCGGGAAGAGATCCGATGCACAACTATCTCCCCCACTGAGCTTTTGTGTGCTGACAGATGGACTGCCCTCTCTGCCAGAACACACCGATCAGCATTCTCATCCATTGGCTGAGAGCACCGATCGGATGCTGATCAGCAGACCTTTTTTGGTCATGCCCCTTTGACAGAAGCCAGACGTTTGGCTGGCTTCTGCTGGACCGGCTGCCGTACACACAGGCTGAATGTTGGCCGGTTTCTCTTGAACCGGCCAATACCGCCTGACATTCAGCCTGTGTGTACAACCCTTATAGCTTGAGGTCTTGCAAAAAAAAAATGTAGGCAAAAGTGCATTCTACAACATTTAGCCCTGTACACAAGATCGGATATCTGATGGAATCTAATTCGATGGATTTTTTTGTCGAATATCCGATGAAGCTGACAAAAATCCGACTGTGTCCAACACAGTGACGTAAAATGCTGAGAAAAATGAAGTTCAATGCTTCTGAGCATGCGTTGACTTGATTCTTAGGCGGCGTACACACGATCGGACATATCCGATGAAAACGGTCCGCGGACCATTTCCATCGGATATGTCCGATCGGGAGTTTGATCCGATGGCGTGTACACACCATCGGATCAAATTCCCCACCGCCGGACGGCGCGGTGACGTGGCGGTGACGTTGACGCCGCCGCATCACCGCCACGTCACCGCACCAGGAAGTAAAACACTTCCGCGCATGCGCCGAATCCATTCGGCAGCGGCGCGGCGGCGGTGGGGGCCGACATGTCTGCTGGTAAGTGTACTAACCAGCAGACATGTCGGGCGGACAGATTCCCACCGGATAGATTTCAAAGCTTGCTTTGAAATCTGTCGGGTGGACAAATCTGTCCGCTAGCCCATACACACGAGCGGAGATGTCTGCTGAAACGGTCCATCGGACCGTTTTCAGCGGACATATCCCCTCGTGTGTACGCCGCCTTAGAATGCGTGGATTTTTGACCGATGGACTTCCACACAGACGATCGTTTTTTCCTATCCATAGGAACATTTTAAAACATGTTCTATTTTTTTCACCGATGGAAAACAAACCCATGGGGCCCACACACGATCGGTTTGCCAATGAAAACGGTCCATTGGTCTGTTTTCATCAGACAAACCGATCGCGTGTACAGGGCTTTAGTCTTCCCTACAATAATGACATGATACAAGGGCAGAACTTGTACAAAAGCCTTGATTGGGGCACAATCTCATATCTTGGTGATAATGCCAGATTCTTGACCAATTGTTCTCTTATCTGTATGGTGCAACTTTACTCCACTGAACTTTTGCTTTGTATTTTTTACTCATCACCATTAAGTATGTCTAACTCCTGTAAACATCTGTTTGTAATTTGACTTGCTCTTGAGCAAATTTGTTTGCCTTCTGCTTCCTAAATACAGGGGTCATAGTGATCGGTGGTACTGATAATCTATGTGATTTCAATGCAAAGGGCAGTGTAAGTCTGTGAATCCTGTAAAAAAGGGATTTTTAAATACAGCTTACCTGTAAAATCCTTTTCTTGGAGTACATCACGGGACACAGAGCGGCATATTCATTACTATATGGGTTATATGGAGTACCTTCAGGTGTGGACACTGGCAATCTCAAACAGGAAGTCCCCTCCCTATATAACCCCCTCCCCTAGAGGGAGTCCCTCAGTTTTGTAGCAAGCAGTATGCCTCCCAAAATGGTCACCCAAAAGAGGGGTGGGAGCTCTGTGTCCCGTGATGTACTCCAAGAAAAGGATTTTACAGGTAAGCTGTATTTAAAAATCCCTTTTTCTTTCTCGTACATCACGGGACACAGAGCGGCATATTCATTACTATATGGGATGTCCGAAAGCAATGCTTTAATGAGGGGAGGGAGACATCTTCCAAAGAAGGATTTAATTTTAGAGGTATACTCAGATACTAGTAAATCCAACTTAAACGAGAAATGTAAATCTCAAATCAAATCAAGGGAGCCCCCTCAGATCCTGAGGAGCTTGAATCGCGGCCTGTAGTACTGACTGCCCAAAGGCTGTATCCGCATTCCTTCTTACGTCCACTTGATAAAATTTTGTAAACGTGTGGACTGATGACTACGTTGCTGCCTTGCATATTCGAGCCATAGAGATCTGATGATGTGCTGCCCAGGAGGTGCCCCTGGCCCTGGTAGAATGGGCCTCAGCCAACGGCTCAAGAGGTTGTTTCTGTAGGGATGCCAGAACAAGATTTAAGTCCCATGGACAAAGTGGTGACTTGACAGGAGGATTAATACGCAAGACCCCCTGTAAGAAGGTCTTTACCAGCGAGTGGGTGGCCAGCGGCCTCTGAAACCACACTGACAGAGCTGAGATCTGTCCCTTGATTGTGCTTAGTGCCAGGCCTTTATCCACTCCTAGCTGGAGAAAACTTAACACCCTATCAATAGTATATTTGCGGGAATTCCATCCTTTGGATTCACACCAGCCTACGTAGTTCCTCCACACCCTGTAATAAATCACCCTGGAGACCGGCTTTCTAGCCCTAATCAGGGTAGGGATTACCTGCCTAGACAGACCTCTACCCCTGAGAATCAGGGATTCAGCCTCCAGGCCGTCAAATTTAGACGCCGTAATGTAGGGTGGAGGATCGGGCCTTGTGAGAGTAGGTCTGGTTGTAGAGGAAGAGTCCAAGGGTCTCCCACTGCCATCTTCAGGACTAGTGAGTACCAAGTCCTCCGGGGCCAAGCCGGAGCTACTAAAATGACTGGCTTGTGCTCCACTCTGATCTTGCGCAACAGGCGAGGGAGTAACTGTAGCGGAGGGAATGCATATAGAAGTTTGAATTGATGCCAAGGGCAAACCAACGCATCGGTTCCGCAGGCCATAGGATCCCTCGTTCGAGACACGAACCTGTCTAGTTTCTTGTTGAACCTGGATGCCATTATATCTACGTCTGGCATTCCCCACCTCTGGCAGATTGTCTGAAAGACCTGGGGATGCAGAGACCACTCCCCTGGCGACAGACTCTGGCGACTTAAGAAGTCTGCCTGCAGGTTGTCCACTCCGGGAATGAATATCGCCGAAATGCAGGGTACATGAACCTCTGCCCACTGAAAAATCAAGCTCACCTCCCTCTGAGCGGCCCGACTCCTGGTTCCCCCTTTGGTGGTTTATGTATGCCACCGCCGTGGCATTGTCTGACTGGATTCTCACCGGGAACCCCTTTAATCTGGAGGTCCATGCCAGAAGGGCTAGGCGAGCAGCTCTGATCTCCCAGATATTGATGGGGAGCTGCCTCTCTGCTTTCACCCCAGTTCCCTGGCGAGAGGACCCCTCGAAGACCGCCCCCCCCAGCCTGCCAGGCTGGCGTCTGTGGTAACTACCTTCCAGACAACAGGGCTGAAGAATTTTCCCTTTAGAAGATTCTGGGGGTTCAACCACCAGGCCAGGCTTTGTCGGACCCTTGATGATAGCGTCAAAGGGGACTCTAAGGCATGTGCCCT
This sequence comes from Rana kukunoris, assembly GCA_029574335.1. Taxonomy (NCBI): domain Eukaryota; kingdom Metazoa; phylum Chordata; class Amphibia; order Anura; family Ranidae; genus Rana; species Rana kukunoris. The sequence goes on along the minus strand of CM056054.1, from coordinate 145,463,914 downwards.
CTTGCCCCAGGCTGCTAGAATGGCTGCCTGTAGGACGCGAGTGTGGATCTGAGCGTATGGTACTGCCTCGAACGTGGCCACTAGCTTGCCTAGTAATCGCATACACAGGCGAATAGTTGTTTTTTTCTTGTTTAGAACCAACTGAACCAGCCCCTTGATAGCCTCGATCTTTACCAGGGGCAGGAACACTCTTTGCTGTTCTGTGTCTAACCTCATGCCGAGGTATTCCAACTGCTTTGTAGGCTGGAACGCTGACTTTCCCCGGTTTAGGACCCAGCTGAATTCTTCGAGGTACCGAACCGTGAGGTTTACTGCCTTTTGCAGACCCGGTCGTGAGTGATCTATGATTAAAAGGTCGTCCAAGTATGCTAGGACTGTGACCCCTTGGATCCTTAAATTGGCCAGAACTGGGGCTAGGATCTTCGTGAATACCCGGGGGGCCGTGGCCAGCCCGAAGGGGAGCGCCCTGAATTGGAAGTGTCGCTGCCCCACCGCGAAGCGTAAAAATCTTTGATGCGACTGAAAGATTGGTACATGAAGGTAAGCATCCTTTATGTCTATGGAGGCCAGAAAATCGTCTTTCTGAAGCGCGGCGGCTGCTGACCGGATGGATTCCATCCGGAAGGAACGAACCTTTAGGTAACCGTTTAACCTCTTTAGGTCCAAGATTGGCCTGACATCGCCGTTGGGCTTTGGTATGACAAAGAGATTGGAATAGAAACCTAGCCCTTGCTCTTGGGCTGGCACCTCTATTATTACGTCCTGGTAGAGCAGGTGATCCAAAGCTGCCAGCAATGATGCCTTCCTTGCTGGATCCCTTGGTAGCCTTGATTCTTGAAAATGAGGCGGAGGATACCTTAGAAACTCCAGTCTGTAGCCTGTGGTTACAGATGCCCGGATCCATTTGTCGGGGATCTTGGCTTCCCAAACTTCTGAGAAGAAACTAAGCCTTCCCCCCACCCGCGAGAGTGGGGGCGCCCCTTCATAAGGCAGACTTAGGGGCTGTCTTTGTCGGCTTGCGATACCATGGCCTCTTACCCCCAGGGGCCTGTCCCTGCGATCTACTGTTAACGTTGGATCGTGCAGGCGGCCGTCGATACTGCCTGGAATTTGAGGGCCCCGAGACAGGAAAGAGCTGCCTTTTAAATGTAGGACCCCGGAATGTCTTTTTGACCTGTAAAAGGGTACTCTTGCCATTTGAAATAGTCTGAATATATTTATCCAGATCCTCTCCGAAGAGTCGTCCTCCATGGAAGGGAAACCCTGCCAGAAGCTTTTTGCATGGGGGCTCCGCCGCCCAGTTCTTCAACCATAAGAGCCTTCTCATGTGCACCAAAAATAGTGATAAACGAGAGGCTTGCTGGATGGAATCTTTTATAGCATCTACAGCAAAACACAGAGCTCTGGGAATGTCAGAAAACTCTTCTGCTTGTTGGGTAGGCATGTCCTTTAACATTTCTTTTGTCTGGTCTTTTAACGCCTGACAAACACCAATTGCAGCCACAGCTGGCTGTACCACTGCTCCTGCCGTAGCAAAGGATGCTTTTAAAAGTGTCTCTAACCTTTTATCAACCGGATCTTTAAACATATGTATGTTTTCCCCCGGGCAAGTTAGTGATTTATTCACACATGAGATGGCTGCATCCACTATTGGGAGCCTCCACCTCTTGGAGAATCTTTCCTCCATGGGGTAAATGACCGCAAATCTTTTCGGTGGCAGAAAAATCCTGTCCGGCCGTACCCAATCCCGAAAGATCAATTCCTCCAAGAGAGGATGGACCGGAAACACTGCGTTGCTTAACGGAGCTTTCAAAGAGCCCAGAGAGGATACCGGAGGAACCTGAGGCTCTGGCAATGGTAAACTAAATGCCGAGCGGACCATGTCCGTCAAAGACTGTACCCAGAGTCTTTCTGTCTGGGAGTCTGAAAATGGTTCCTCAGAGGCAGATCCCTCAATCCCTGAACCCTCTTGGTTCCGGTCTAGTTGATCCTCCTGTGATTCCAATTCCTCCGGAGAGAGAATCTCAGCATCTGAGGATACACCTCTTGGTGATGGGGATCTAACCCGTTTCTTACCAGGAATAGCTCTAGCGATCAATGCTGCTATTCTCTCTTCTAGCCCCCCTAGGGATACGGCTAGCATCTCCTCTGTGATAAACACAGGGCTGGGCTGATCTGGGCCAGCCTCCGCACCAGATCCCCCTAATGGCTCATCCAAGGAGCCCTTTATGTTAATAAGTTGTGGGGAAAGTATCGGCATATCATCAGAATCAGAAGGGGAACCCCTTTGTTTTTTGGTCTTTTTTGTACCCTTTGACCCCGAGCCTTTGGAAGCCATAATACAAAATTGAGGGACTCCGCCCACACAACAGACTGTAGTGGCCAGGAGTACAAAACCAGAGTTTAGGGGACAATAGATCACTAATGCCCAAAAACTGATGGGATCTCGTATGTTTTTCTCTTTTTTTTTTTTTTTTTTTAATCCCCAAACTTAGTTTGCCAGCCTCCAACCTGTATGCAAAAAGGGGGATTTCTTGGCTTAACAAAAAAGGCATTGGAACAAAGTCCAGCATGTACTACCCCTCTTCCGCCACCGGGAGTCACTGTTCTGCCGCTCTGCGTCCTCTCTTTCTGAAATCAGCCTCAGACTGAGCACTGAAATTGCCTGCTGATCTATAACAGCACAAGGCGCGCCCCTGTATGACGCCGCAGGCACGCCCCCCCCGCCCTCCTGTCTGAACGGCGCGAAAAACGTCTATAAGACGCGCGCGCGTATGCCGGAACAGGAGGAACATGGAGGAGCCGCGCTGCTGGAGACCCAGGACTGCAGAAACAGGCGGCAGATTCAAACCCCCGGCCAGGTAGGACTCCAAAAGGCCCCTAGGGATCCTTACTAGTCCTAGGAAGAAAGCAGCAGGTTAGCTAGCAACACATTCTTAGACAGGGGAACCTAGTGATGGGGGAAAAAGGTGTCATCCTGTCTCTCTTAGACATAGTGAGCAAGGTTGCCCATGCAGAGCATACTTAGGCTGTCCCCCCTTTTAGGTTACCCCGGAGAGCCTGCTGTCGAACCAAGTCCCGCAGGCTCCCCCTTACCTGCTCCATGCTGCAGGATGTTTGTCCAGCAAACTGATCCAATCTTCTCCCATCTCCGTGGGTAGCGTAGTAGACCTTCAGGCCCTGGGGTCCTATGAAGGTACCCACTGTCCTGGACCTATATAGCACCCTGGCAAACAGGAACTTATGGTTTTTACAAACTCCAAGTCCTGGGCCCAGGGTCCAGCCCTCCAAAGAGGAGCATTATAGGCAAAACCCCACGGTTTGGGGCCCGGGTACTGTCCACTTAGGCACTGAGGCTCCTTGGACAGATCCGGTTAGCCCGCCCTTAATCCCAAGGATGTGGAGCAAAGCTATTCCGTGACCAACACCTAAGACACTGGCGAAAAAACTGAGGGACTCCCTCTAGGGGAGGGGGTTATATAGGGAGGGGACTTCCTGTTTGAGATTGCCAGTGTCCACACCTGAAGGTACTCCATATAACCCATATAGTAATGAATATGCCGCTCTGTGTCCCGTGATGTACGAGAAAGAAATACTTATTGAATTGCTTTACGAAGAGGAAGTCAGTCATATTCAGAAGATAGCAGCCTGAAGGATCAGAACATTATAAAATACTAGTGGTTTTATATCAGAATTTGAGCAGGTTAATAATAGCCCAGATATATACCATCCAATGTTTTTCCTGGTGCGTCACGTTATAATTAGCAATGAATATTGATTTATAAGTAAACCAAATGATGACACCCATATGTTATACAAGTACTCCGCACAATCTGGCTTGATTTTTTCAGCAATTTCCTTAGTGCCACCTAGAGTTTTGTGTTTAGATATCAGCTAGCACTGCAGTTCCCTGCCAATGTAAACTTGTCCTAACACTCTGAGAATTGCATACACAGTCTCAATGAAAAAAGATTGTATGAACTTGTCTGGCTATAAACTTTTGAAGCATTTTTTGGAGAATACATTTTATAAAACATCCAAGAAGAGAGTGAGACCTCTACATCATGTTTACAATATGTGGGTGAAGCCGAGTGTAGACAAATGCCAAGGTCTCACCCCTGAAAGGTTTTAGAGATATAAGAAGCCATCGATGAATGACTTCATAACCACCTACTAAAAAAAAGTCAAACGGAGGGGCGCCTCTGGGTGCAGAAATATAACAAGTTTAATAGCACATAAGGTGAACGACTCGCATTTAGGAGGTAAAAATTCCAATTCTGGAAAGGAAGCGCAGTATCCTCTCCATCGCCGCTCACTACTGCTCTGCTGTTGTGGTGGCTGGACGCGGTGGAGAGGGGCTCAGAACGAGGCCTGGAAGGCTGGGTGTATGCAGGACGAGGATGGATGACGTCACTGGCAAGCAACGCATTTCCTGAGCATGCGCACGGCGGGTGAAACGGCAGCCGTGCTCCTTTATCAAACTTATCAAGGTTAGCTTGATAAAGGAGCACAGCTGCCATGTCACCCGCAGTGCGCATGCTCAGGAAACGCATTGCTTGCCAGTGACGTCATCCACCCTCGTGCTGCATACCACCAGCTTTCCAGGCCTCATTCTGAGCTCTTCTCCACCTCATCTGTCCCCCACAAAAAAGGAGCAGTAGTGAGCAGCAAACGAGAGGACACTGTGCTTCCTATGCGGGATTGGACTGTCTACCGAGGACGGTCTACTAGGCTGTGATTAAGCACTAGTCAATAGTCCGAAATGCGTCAGTTGTTTATCCTTGTTGTTCTGCTGTGATTTGTAGTGCGGTTTCATCCTTTTTTTTACAATAAAGACAACCTACAAAGGTTTTTTGGAGTGCGGCTGTCCATACATTTTTCTGTTCTATTAATTGTCTACCGAGGACACCCTCTTCCACTCCCCACTGTGCTGGGACAAAAACTTCATACCTGTTTTTTTACCTCCTGAACGTGAGTCGTTCACCTTATGTGCTTTTAAACTCATTATACTTCTGCACCCAGAGGTGCCTGTCCCTTTGTCTATTTACAGTGTACTGGAACATGGTTTCTATTCCCATAAGACGGCTGCCCTGAGCAGTGGATCCCTACACCCTCCTCATCATCTGTGGACTTTTCTTCCATACCGGCTGGACACTTACATATATCATTGCATCCCCCCCCCCTTTAACTTATATGCCTCTTTACCTGTGTGATAATTTGTGTTCAGTTGCTTGCGCATATACTTGTCTTACTAAAAAAAAAAAAAAAAAAAAAAAAAGAAGAAATGCCAATACTTTGTGGAGTGATCCTCTAAAGCAGCGATTCCCAACCTCGGTCCTCAAGTATCCCCACAACAGGTTATTTTTGTAGGACTTTCTTTACCTTACACAGGTGCTTTAAATCAGTGTCAATTGCTCGCTATTTATTAGAGATATTTTATCTTAGGCCACGTACACACGATCAAATCTATCTGCTGGAAACGGTCGGCCCGACCGTCCAAGCAGACAGATTCGACCGTGTGTACGGGCGAGCCGATGGATTTGGCCACCCGACAGATTTCAAAGCATGCTTTGAAATCTGTCGGCTGGGAACCCGTCCGCCCGACATGTCTGCTGGTTAGTACGCTAACCAGCAGACATGTCTTCTCGCACACGTGCCGAATGGTTTCGACGCATGCGCGGAAGTGTTTTACTTCCTGGTGCGGTGACGTGGCAGCGTCAACGTCACCGCCACGTCAGCGCGCCGTCTGGCAGCGGGGATTTTGGTTTGATCGTGTGTACACGATCAAACCAATATGTCCCCAGCAGACAGATTTGTTCAAATCGCTCGGCCCGACCGATTTGAACAAATCTGTCTGCTCGTGTGTACGCGGCCTAAGAGATATTACCAAAACATGGCCTGTTGGGGAAACATGAGAACTGTGGATGGTAACCACCGCTTTAAAGGCTAACAGTACTTTTAAGGAATTGTTCATATAACGCTTTTAGATGTTGCTGGGGGTGTGCCATTTATTGGATAAATGCACTAAAATGATATTGATAACTGTAATAACAGGGCAATGAAAGGAGACATTGTGCAGGGCTAGCCAGTGAAAAAAATTAAAGCACAGCAGGTCACTGAAAAGTAAGACAAAGATCAGAGTGGGGCAATGACAAGAGATGTAGAGCACAATATGTCACTGATAGATCACATGGAGCAGATTGGGGCAGCGACAGGAGATGCAGAGCACTGTGGGCCACGGATAAGAGAGCAGAGCAGTAGAGAGTATGGGGCAGAGTAGGTCAGTGAAAAGAAATGCTGAGCACAGTGGACAACTGATCGGAGACATGGAGCAGAGTGGTGCAGTGACAGGAGATGCAGAGCACAGTGGACAACTGAACGGAGACATGGAGCAGACTGGTGAAGTAACAGGAGATGCAGAGCACTGTGGGCCACGGATAAGAGATACGGAGCAGAGTAGGTCAGTGAAAAGTTATTCCTCCTTGCTGTGAATCACAGGTTATTTAAATATCTCATGCACTAGCCTGGAAAGAGGCATTATTTTTTAATTCCCACCCCCACTCCTTTCCTAAGGCCGTGGTTACTTTTCTGGATTTTGACTGGATGTTAGTGATCATAGCAGAATCTAGTGTAAAGAATACACAGGACAAAATGCATGTTGACAAAGGGAGTGTAAAGGTGGGCGGGGAGTCTACTGACTTCACGACTCCACCCACCGAGCTCCAGACAACAGATCCACCCACAGAATCTGCAATTTTCAGTTCTTATAACAAACAGAGGGGAGACATTTGACTGGTAAGGATACATGCAGGAGGCATATATATCCTTATAGATCAGCACTATGGCAGTAGTTTAGAAAGGATTAGAGTGGGTTTACATCCACTTTATTAAGAGACATGGTTCAGAGTGAGACAATGTCAAGAAACGTAAAATACAGAATGCCACTTGTAAGTAATATGGAGAAGAGTGGTGCAGTAATAAGAAATGCAGAGCCCATTGGGAGAAGAGTGTGGCAGTGATTATAAGATTTAGAGGTGGAATTAATAAGAGGCATGGAGCCGAGTGAGGCCATGACAAAAGAGGCAAAGCACAGCATGACAATGGTATAAGATATGGAGAAGAGTGGGGGTAGTGACAAAAAAAAAAAAAATGCAAAGCACTGGCCACTGATAAGCAACACAGAGTAGTTTGCAGAGCCTGCATATGCAATGTGCATATACAGCTGCCTGATGTAAAAATAGTACATAATTATAACCTAAATACATGAATAACGTTTTATTCTTAGCTCACATTAATGATTACTTACAGTAAGCTGAGCTCTTATGTACACTATATCTAAAAATATGTCAAATGTAACTATTAGCCAAAACTCCCATTTGTAAGCCTGAACTATATTGTAGTAGATGAAGTAATAATGTGTGAGACTGCAACTATTACAGATCGCAAAAACTATCTGGCATCTGTCAGACAGATTTACACATTCACTGACACAGTGGTAATTTAGCATGGTTAATATTAGACAAATGTGCCCAAGTGCTACCAACTGCCTTATGTGCCATAATACTTGACCATCTGTTGCACTGGATGCTGTAAAACTTACAATTAGACATATGATAAACACTCATTTCCTAACAAAGACAATTCTGCTGTCATGACTCTAGAAAGCTTTTAGTTTAATTTATCCAACTGATGTCTCCATTAAGTACAAAGAAAGCATTTTTCTACTTTGCCAGAAAGTACATCAAAATGCCGGCTGCACTAAAAGCCAATAAAGAAATGGTAAAAGGACTGCTTAACGAGCAGGATATACACCAGACTGTTTCCAGTTGTCTTGGATTGGGCTGTCATCCCCCACTGTGTTTGTGAAGTGGGCACAATGAAACATCCAAGAAATGGTAGAATGAAACATCCAGCAAAAGAAATATAAATGTTAACTCTAAAGTTAGTACGTAGATAAAGGGGAACTCTGCCTGAATAACCCAACGTTCATAAAAAGGTTTAACGGTACACTCCTGTCAAACCTAATGTCTCAAAAGTAAAATGAAGGATGACGCGGTCCTCATGTCGGGGCGGCTAGGATGTGAGCTCCAGCAGGTCCCGCGGCGCTGCGATGGCTATGCGGATATGGCAGACGACCCCGTAAGACCCGCTCTAACCCCGCTCTCCCCGCTCTCCTGTTGACCCCTCCGCTCCCCCTCACTCCCTCCACTGCTGAAAATTACCTTGTTGGTGTCTCACTTCCCTCGCAGTGCCTTTGTCCGCAGTCCGTCTCTGTGGTAGGTCACGTGGACGCGCCGTTTCCGGCGTCTCTGGCTGCTGCGCTGTGCCTGGCTTGATTGCGGGGAGCTGCACGGCGGGCTGGAGTGACAGCGGAATCAGAGGAGTCGCAGTAGCGGTGGGGGTGCCCCGGACACCGGATGCACGACGGCGGCTCTCCTGAGCGGTGCGAGAGAGGCGAGTGGGGAGTTAGCCACTTTGTAAACTAGAGAGGGGTTGGTGAACTGCGGTCACGGACAGCCCTGTATATCTCAGCAGTTTGCATACCATCGAATACAGCTCAAACCACCAACTTACCACCAACGACCAAAATTCACAGAAAACCAGCAAAGCCAGCAATACTGTAAGTACAAAAAAATATATAAAGTATTTCAGTCCCAAGAAAATGGACCTGGACAGGGACTTAGGACCCTGAAAGACCAGTACAGTATCTGACACTGCTGACAGTAAGTAAAATCATCGCTTACATCATTTACATCACTCCTTTCTGAATTATTGCTGAATTACTGTGACATGGATTATTGTGACATGGAAAGCATGAGCATGATTTGAAACGAAATAATGTGAGATTATTGAAATAAGTAAAGTTGGTGAAGTTGGTAAAGTTGGTGATGCAAGCAGCATAATAAGACGAAAGAACTAGCAATCTATAGGTAAACTATAGGTAAATTACTTAAGTAAACTACTTGGACGCTGGAAGAGTTATTGCGCTCTCCTTCCTTTTTTGTATTTTCCTTTTTCCTCTTTTTTTTTATTATTGGAGACCACAACAGCATTATCGTCACAATATGACATAGCTGACCATTGCAGTGAAAGTTGACGAAACAAACAATCATTAAAATACTATATTGTACTGTACTCTCTCCCCCTTTAAAATCTGAATTCTTAGCCACACTTTCAAGTGTGGCTAATTTACATTCACCCAAGTACAATCAAGTACTTTACATCATTTGTATCATCTATGGCTGAACTATTGCTGAACTACTGTGACATGTAAAGCATGAACATGAATATAAGTTAAAAACGAAAATAATTTGAGATCAATGAAACAAGTAAAGTAAAGTTGGTAAAGCTGGTGGTGCAAGCTGCAAAATAAAATAAAGAACTGGTAATTTATATGTAAACTATATGTAAACCATCTGGGTGCTGGAAGAACTGGAAGAGTCATTGTGCCTTTATTTTTTTTTATTTTTTTTCTCTCGGAGTGCTATCAATACAGTACTATCATCACAATATGACAAAGTTGACCATTGCAGTGAAAGCTGACGCAACAAACAATCATTAGAATACCTTTTCGGTATTGTACTCTCTCCCTCTCTAAAACCCGTACTCTTAAGTGTGGTTAAATCTTATATAAGCAAGTGCATCTAAGTACTTAAATATCTCCTCAGCCCTCTAGCCCTAAATAACTCTTCTGAATAGTGAGGGGAAAAAAGGAAGAGAAAGAAAACCCCAACGTAAGGGGAGATCGTTGTTTATATTTATTGTATTATTCTCAAAAATTTTTTTATAGAGAAAACTATAGAGATGAGTACAAGGGCAAGAGGGGCCAGAGGGGGGGCGGCTTCGGCCCCCCGTCTGAGCCAAAGTCCGGGGCCAATGAGCAGATATGTAACACAGGGGATAAATGAGAGGGAGAAGGAAAAAAAAAAGGAAAAGATAAAACCCACCTCAATCAATCCAAACAGCTCAGCAAACCCTGACACTCTATCAGAGACAGCAATAGAGCTCGAGACAGACATAATACAGGACGAAGTAGAACAAACAATAGGAATGACACTACCAACTAAGATCGATATGCAGAAAATGTTTGCTTCATTAGAAAAAGCGTTAACAACACAAATGGAGAGAATGGAGAAAAATATGGGATCTTTGCTGGAACGACTAGAAGAAGTTGAAAAAAAAACAGACTACAATTTTAATACTATCAAGAAACTAGAAGAGGAAATTCTAGAAATAAAAAAAGAGCAAAGGGAACAAGCGTATAAGGCAGAAGATCAGGAAAACAGAGACAGACGGAAAAATATTAGGATACGCGGAGTTCCCGATTCCGCCCAGACAGAAAACCTTCTAGAAATTATTCAAAAAATTTGTAATCCTATTTTGGATAGACAAACAACTTCCCCATTAAAAATAGAATGAGCTCACCGGATTAGGAGACCTAGAGAGATCCCTCAAGACATCCCTAGAGATATCATAATAAGGTTTGAAAGTTGGGAAGAGAAAAATTTATTATGGAAAAACCTGAGAGGGAAGTCCCCAATTAAATTCGAGGACAATAACATTCAAATATTCCAGGACTTATCCCAAGCAACGTTAAGAAGAAGAAGAAATCTGAAACCACTACTACGGGAGCTACAAGAATTAGGAATACAGTATAATTGGGGATACCCGGCATGCTTGATTGGTAGAAAGAGTGGGGTTACGGCGAAACTAAGATTTGTGGACGAAATACCTGAGTTTTGTCAAAAATTAGGAATCCCAGTACCAAAGAGTTAGTAAAGAGGGGCGGTGAGGGAGGGGTGGTGTGGAGGAGGGGAGGGGAAAGGGAGAGGGGGGGGTCTTAGAGACATAAAAGAAAACATGTAGCTAGGCGCGGGGCGGCGGGGAGACCGGGGGACTGGAGCTCATGACTGCCTCGAGGTAATTCCCCTGGGAACAGGGGAAGGGAGGTAGTGTCGAATTGTACTCCGCCTCAAGCCGGGGAGCACTCTTGCACAAGGGGGTGTAAGAAAGGAGGCCCCCAAAGTAGACCGTAGAGTCATAATTCCATATTGGGAAAGGGGGGAGGGGAGGGATGAGGGAGGGGGAAGGGGGGAGGAGGAGGGAGGGGGAGAGAGGAAGGGAAGGGGAAGAGAGGGGGGGCACGGGGAGGGAGGATGGGGGGGAGGGGGAGGGACAGAGGGGAAAAATAGAAATAAAGGGACGGTCGACCGCCAAATTAAAACAAAAAGAGGGTACAGAGGAGAGGAAAAAAAGGGTAAAGGGAAAAAAAAAAAAAAAAAAACATATGTCTGATGTAAATTTCGTTACCTTTAACGTGAGGGGACTAAATTCGCCACGGAAAAGACACATGACCCTAAAAGAGATCGAGAGACTTTCTGCAGACGTAGTGTTCCTTCAGGAGACGCATATAACTCTGGACTCGAGAGTTAGGTTGTACTCTCGGGCAATTCCAACATGGTATTATGGTGATTCCCCCCAGAAAGGATCTAGAGGGGTAGCTATAGGGATAGGGAAAAACGTAAGCTTTATAGTAGAAGACAGGATAGTAGATGCAGATGGGCGTTATCTTTTTCTTAGAGGAATCTTACACGGTAAACGGTACACGCTGGCCAATGTATATTGCCCTAATAAACAACCCCAGAGATATTTAAAGAAGATCCTAAACAAATTAATGGACTTTAAACAAGGTAATGTAGTCCTAGCGGGAGACTTTAACTTCACCTTAGATCTACAGTTAGATAGAGTGTCGACGATAGATAAAGGGAACAGTAAGCAACAACAAATAGTGAAAAAAAAACTCTCTAAAAATCATTTACTAGACGCATGGAGAATCACATATCCAAATAAAAGAGATTATACATTCTACTCTCCGGTACATAAAATGTACTCGAGATTAGACTATATAATGGTAGACCATGATATTTTAGAGTACGTAAACAATGCCGCGATAGGGGTGATGTCAATTTCAGACCACGCCCCCGTCTCGGTGAAAATACACTTCGCAGAGGTGGAAGAGAGGAGGGGGACTTGGAGCCTGAATGAGGAGTTAATAGATGACATGGAAGTTTGCGACACAATAAGAACAGATATAGGTGAATACTTTACAGCAAATAAAACACCGGATGTGAGTATATCAACTACATGGGAAGCCCATAAGGCCTACATCCGAGGAAAACTTATTTCCTTAGGTGCGGGGGAAAAAAAAAGAGAAGAGAAGCGAATAGAAACAGGATAATTAGAGAACTACAAGAATTAGAAGTTAAACATAAAAATCAAAAAGATAATGAAGTCTATCAGGAAATCATAATAAAGAGGACCCAATTAAGAGATCTAATGGAAATAGAAACCAGGAAAATATTTAAAAATGTCTCGAAAGAAAGGTATTTATGGGGAAATAAACCGGGGAAATACTTGGCAAGGATTTCAAAAGAAAAAAGAAATAGAAATCACATAGAAAAAATAAGGGATCAGGAAGGCCAGATGAGGTACAAGACGTCCCAAATCGCAGAAGCCTTTCGGACGTACTATACCACCCTATATACAATCAGGAAGGGGGAGAAGCGAGAGGAAAAGGAGGAAAGAGAAAGGAAAATAAGTGAGTACCTAAAGGAAGCAAAGTTACCAAAATTAATGCAAGAAACAGTGGAAACTCTGGAAGAACCAATTACGCAAGAAGAAATAAATCAAGCGATTCAAGAAACACCTGGGGGGAAAAGTCCAGGCCCAGATGGACTACCAATCAAATACTATAAAAAATTTAAAGATCAATTGACCCCAGAGATGTACATCTATTTTAACAAAATAGGTGAAACAGAAGAAGTAAGGAAAGAATCACTTCTTGCTAATATTTCAATTATAGCCAAAACAGGAAAGGATAATACCCTTTGCTCTAATTACCGTCCAATCGCACTATTAAATGCTGATATAAAATGTTTTGCAAAGATACTGGCAACAAGAATTAAGCCATTTATGCCGGAATTAATAAATTCCGATCAGACGGGATTTGTAACAGGCAGGGAAGGTCGAGACAACAGCCTAAGAACGATCCTTCTACTACAGGAAGGGAAAAAGAAGAAACCCCCAGTCGTACTCATGTCATTAGATGCTGAAAAAGCATTTGACAGAGTCAGTGATATGTGACTTCCTATAGGTGGATAACAAAAATATGAGCCAACAGATAACACAAAAATATATCAATCATGTGACTTGTGAAAAAAGTGGGTTGCAGATTCTATGCCAATCTCCACTGCATTTTTGAAACACTCCATCAAAGGGGGAGAATTGCTGTTTTTGTCCTTTTTTCATTTTTATATTCATTTACTTGTTATGATTCTACACGAGTGTGGTTTTTTAATACATTTTTTTGTCTGATTCCTATCACATTGTGTGTGACTTTGGACTGTTTTTAATTAAAACTCAACTTTTTTACGCTATGAGGAGCTTTTGTTCCCTTTTTTTCTTTTCTATTTTCGTGCTTGAGAGTTACTGCTGTGCACTACCCTAGTGTGAAATTTCAACCTGTGGACACAGACGCACCCTGGGAAACCACTCATACCTATGACCACAAACTTGATGTTATCCGGATCAGACAATCGGTCTGTGAAAGCTCTTAAGACCCCCCGCCATATGGTGTGATGAGGGTCCACCTTATCCGGTAAGGTTACCCATCTATATTTGTGCAAAGTGTGGAGAGTATTGCTTGATCTATATACTGCATCTAAGGTGATCTTGAAGGAATACTTACGTGTCACTCCTATTAGATGCTGGGATTAAAATCCTTACGTTCAGTGACCCTGCAATATCCACAGAGGACTTTTTGTGCCATAGACACTCTCTTGTCGCAGGACTTTTTTCACAAGTCACATGATTGATATATTTTTGTGTTATCTGTTGGCTCATATTTTTGTTATCCACCTATAGGAAGTCACATATCACTGGTTTATCACTTACCTTTTTGATTGTTTTTTTGTTTTTTTCCCAATGTCGGTCCGGACTGATTGATTTGAATATCTATTAGTCTTAAGGACATACACAGGGACCACTCTAAGGTTGATACAATTTTTTATTATTTTCATTTCGAGTGTGTATGTTCTCACATCCTCACAAGGAGAAAAATTATTTTCTGACTGGCATGGTTTGATTACTATTTCTCATATCACATGGGGACACCTTGCAAGTGACCCCCTTATTAGCGCTACACTTTTCACTCATTTTTCTCCACAAATTATCCAATTTTGTTGTGTTGGCGGCTTGTTTTTTTTTTTTTACCTTTTGTTTTTTTTTACCTTTTGGTTTATTCTGGTTAGCGCAATATATCACTATATTATATAATGTTTCACTCATTTGACAGAGTCGACTGGGGGTTTATGATGGATACTCTGAGAAGCGTAGGACTGGGTCCCAGATATATGAAATGGGTGGGTAATTTATACAAATCCCCAACGGCAAGAGTAAAGGTCAACGGGAGCGTATCGTCGATGCTAGATATGATGAACGGAACAAGACAGGGTTGCCCACTCTCGCCTCTCCTATATATAATAGCTCTGGAACCATTATTGTGCAAGATAAGGAACAACCCAGACATAGGGGGGGTGAGAGTGGGAGAGGAGGAACATAAGGTGGCAGCATATGCCGATGATATGCTCCTATACGTGACCAAACCAAAAATATCTATACCTAAAATATTAGAGGAAATAAGAAGATACAGGGATCTTTCAAATTTTAAAATAAATCCAGTAAAAAACGTAATCATGAATATAGGAATAAAGATAGAGGAAAAGGCGGAATTACACAAAGCATTCCCCTTTACGTGGGAACAAAAATCATTTACCTATCTAGGCATAAAAATAACCCCCAAAGTAGAAGATCTCTATGAGGCCAATTATATTCCTTTATTAAACGAAATAAGACGAGACGTAAAAAAATTAAAGAAAAGACAGATTTCCTGGATGGGGAGGATTAACGCGTTTAAAATGATGTTGTTACCTAAGATTATACATATTTACCAAATGCTCCCAATTAACATCCCACAAAGCTTTTTTACGATATTAAAAACCATAATTATAAAATATATTTGGCAAGATAAAAAACCAAGAATAAGCTATGCAACCCTTACCCGAGAAAAAAAAAGAGGAGGATTAGCCCTCCCCGATACAAAAAGATACTACCAGGCAGTAATCCTAGCAAGACTTGTGGAATGGACAAATAGGAACACGTTAAAAAAATGGGCACAAATGGAAAAAAAAATAAGTAAGCAACAATTAAATACAATAGTTTGGATACCACCAAAATTTAGGATAAGTAACACAGACACTCATAGCATCACAAAGCAGGTCCTTAAGATATGGGACTTAATGTGTAAACAGGAAAAATGGGAATATAATTCCCCATTAATCCCACTAGCTAACACAGATTTCTTTGCACCAGGAAATAGGACTAAATTGGGAAATAAATTAGGTAGTCTAAGGTTGGGGGAAATAGTCACACAAGGGAAAAAAAAAAAAAAAAGAAGATATACTCACAGTAGAAGGGGCTCAAAACATAACTGACTGGGAATACCTACAATTGAAGCACTTTGTTAGTACACCGCCAGCACCAGTAAGAGGTGACACAGCACGGAATCCAATAGAAAAACTCTGTTCCACCGGAAAACCATTACAGCATGGAATTGCGGTGATCTATAAAATATTGATAGAACTAGGGTCAAAGGGAGCAATACGAAGCATAGAGGAATGGGGGAAAGACATTAGGGAAAAGAACGGAGACACACAAATGATTAAAGCTACTTTCGGCTACGCTAAGGATATTACAACAACAGAAGCAAATTATAAATGCTTGATGAGATGGCATCTGACCCCGGTTAAATTAAACAAAATACATTCAACTAATTCCCCTCTGTGTTGGAGGAAGTGTAATCAAGAGGGAACTACGTTTCATATTTGGTGGGAATGCCCGAGAGTACAGGAATACTGGAAAGAAGTCCTCGATTTAATAAAAGAAATTACAAAAGAAAAGATCCCTCTAGACCCCCAGACTTGTCTGTTTCACGGACAAGGGATAGTAAAAGGAGAAAAGAAATATAGTTCGACACTGGTCCCAGTAATTCTAAATGCAGCAAAGGGTTTAATCCCGAAATTTTGGTTACACCCGCAGAAGCCCCCTATAAAAGAACTGATACACCGGGTCGACTATATCTCGGAGATGGAGTATCTGAGAAGGGCCGACTTAGGGGAAGAAGAGGAGGGGAGGGGAAAAAAAAGCTGGGACCACTGGAGATCTTTTAAAACAACCAAAAGTTTCGTCCGAATAACATCAGAAACAGACAAGTAAAATCTCTCATGGAAAAAAAACAAAAAAAAACGGCCTGACCCAAAAAATGTAAACGCCTGAGAAGCGGGAGGGGGGTGGGAATAACAGGGGGGGTAGAGAGGGGGGTGGGCAAGGGGGGGGGGAAAGAGGGGGGTAGGGGGGAAGAAATAAAAATAAATTTAAAAAATGGTGAAGCTAGGGATATCGAGACAGAGGGGAGCATTGAGAAATGTTTACTGTATATGAAAGGTTTAAAAATTGTTATGTGACCCCTCTCAATATGTAACTTGTATCACGTTACCCCTCCCCCATGATGGGATACGAGAGGAGGGAAAAGGAAAAAAAAAAAAAGAAGAAAAGAAAACGATAAATAAAACACAAATGATGCGATACCGAAGAGTAAATGTGAAGAGAAGAAGGGCGGACAAAAATGAACTCTTTATAAACTACTTAACCTCTCGGTCGAGACTGATGTGTATAAAAAAAAAAATAAAAAATAAAAAAAAATAAGGAAAAAAAAGAAAAAAAAAAAAGTAAAATGAAGCCCTTGAAACGCGTAAGCGAAAATAGCTCATCTACATTCAAGGCTTCAGTTTTTCAACTTATTGACATGAAAGCACCCACACCTTTCTGTCTGATATCTTATTCGGAGAACCCATTTTGTACACCTGCTTGTCATGTAGGAGGGAAATTCTAAACATTACTCACTATAAGCCTCCTTATACAAAGTACCAAAGTGTCAGAGCTAAAGCACATTCTCACAGCCACCTGCCAGATTCTGTCTTCAAGTTTCAATCTGATAATACACATGGAGAAGCGTGGGACATTGCACAGAACCAAGAAAGTGGAGCAGTTAAAAATAAAAATAAAAAGGATTACATGAATATTAAACTCCGATCTCTGCCCCACTGTGGAGACTTTCATAAATACTTGAATTGTTTTAATATTCAATACTATCTGGAGTACAAATCAATCAGAAATTTAAGCATTAAAATAGTAAAGAAATAATGTCGCAATTTGATCAATATGCTTGATCTGCTCTTGAATTCAAGGCATGAATTATGCTTTAACCACTTAAAGAACAGAAGGATTTACCCCCTTAATGACCATTTTTTGGGATGCGGCACTGCCCTTTAACGGACAATCGTGTGACACTGCACCCAAACAAAATTGACGTCCTTTTTTTTCCCCACAAAAAGAGCTTTCTTTTGGTGGTATTTGATCACCTCTGCGGTTTTTATTTTTTACACTATAAACAAAAAAAAGATGATACATTTTGAAAAAAAAAAAAAAATGTTTTACTTTTTGCTATAATAAATATCCCGCCCCCAAAAAAAATGTCTTCTTCAGTTTAGGTCAAAATGTATTTTTCTACATATGTTTGGTAAAATAAAAAAAACTAAAATAAAAAAACGGAATAAGTGTATATTGATTGGTTTGCGCAAAAGTTTTAGCGTCTAAAAAATAGGGGATAAATTTATGGCATGTTTATTCCAATTTTTATTTATTTTTTACTAGTAGTGGCGGTGATAAGTGATGTTTGCGGCAGACAGATCACACACTTTTGTGGGACCAGTGACATTTATACATTGAACAGTGCTATAAAAAATGCACGGATTACTGTATAAATGACACTGGCAGGGAAGGGGTTAACACTAGGTGGCGATCAAGGGGGTAATGTTTTCTAGGGAGGGGTTTCTAACTCTGGGGGGGATGTGACTGACTGGGAGTACAGAGAGATCGCTGTTCCTAATCACTAGGAACAGACGATCTCACTGTACTCTCCTGACAAAATGGGGATCTGTTTGTTTACATTAACAGATTCCCGTTCTGGCTCTCTGTGGAGCGATCGTGGGTGGCCGGCAGACATTACGGCCGTCAGCCAAGCACATCAGCTTCCCCGCCATGCCCGCTACAGCTTTTAAAGGGACAGCCGTACTGGTACGGAAATTCGCGGGAACAAGCCGACCTGCTGCATTATAATAATGGCGGCTGGTTGACAAGTGGTCAAAGTACATCTAAAACCATGTTTTTTTCCAGTTTGGATAGGGGAGGCAATGGCTAAAGGACTTTTTTTGTCATCAGTGTCTAATTGGAGACGTTTCCCTTCACTTCCTGTCCTGTCACATTTCCCTTTCACTTCCTGGACAAAAAGGGAAAAGAGAAAATTTCACTGAGTGAGGTAAACCCTCTCTTTAGTTGTCACCGAAACGATTAGGCCCCAAAATGGAACCAGTGTGTGCGCAGCACAGGCACCTATTGCTTCCAAGTGGATTCTTCCCGGAAGGAATTCATTGATCGTATAAACAGGTTTAAACACCATCAATGCAATACGTGGCTCTTTAGTGGTCAATTCATCACTCTGGATAAAATAAAAAAATAAATAAAAATGTGGATGCAAAAAGGTAGAAGATATGTAAAATAAAAATATATGTAATCAGCCCCAGACCATTTGGCTGCCCAAAGACCAGAGCACTTTTTGCAATTCTGCCCTGCGTCACTTTAACTGACAATTGCGCGGTCAGGGCAAATAAGATGAGCGAATCTCCAAAATTGGACACATCTTGCAATAAAGGCATATTAGGGATTTTTACACTTAACCACAATATATCCAAAATTAAAAAATATTGGTTTTAGACACACTTTAATCTGGTAGAACAAACTTCACAGGATCACCTCAGGGTGGATTGTATGTCTATTTTTTTCTGTGGTCAATTTCAGAAAAACTGAAAAAAACAATGTTATACAGTGTTTAACCACTTAAGACCCGGACCAATACGCTGGTAAATGACCCAAGGTGTTTTTGCGATTCGGCACTGCGTCGCTTTAACAGACAATTGCGCGGTCGTGCGACGTGGCTCCCAAACAAAATTTGCGTCCTTTTCTTCCCACAAATAGAGCTTTCTTTTGGTGGTATTTGATCACCTCTGCAATTTTTATTTTTTGCGCTATATACAAAAATAGAGCGACATTTTTGAAAAAAAAACACTATTTTTTACATTTTGTTAAAAAAAAATCAAATAAACTAAATTTTAGTCAAACATTTAGGCCAAAATTTATTTAGCCACATGTCTTTAGTAAAAAAAAAAATCGCAATAAAAAAAAATAGCTACCTAGCGGGAACAGCGGCACTAATACAGCGATCAGAAAAATGATCGCTTAGTGACGCTGGCAATAGGGAGTGAAAGGGTTAACTAGGGCGGTGATCAGGGGGTTAAAACTTTATTAGGGGGGGTGGGGGGGCTATCCTGAACCTAACACTAACTGTTTTTTACAGTGCCTGTCACACTGACACTAAATGCAGTGATTAAATCACTGCATTCAGTGACACTGTGACAGGGGGGTGGGGGGGGCGATCACAAGGGGTTAATATGCCTATGTGAGTGTGTGTCAGTGTTGTGTTGGTGCACACTTACTTGTGATGTCTTCTCTCATCAGCAGCGCTGGGAAACAGCGCTGCGATGAGAGAATACATCATTTCCTCCTTCCTGTGTAAACACAGGAGGAGGAAGTGACAGGCTGGGAGCGCGCTCCCATTGGCTGGGAGCGATCGCGGGGGGGGCGGATATCACGGACATCCGCCCGCAGATCCCGGATCGCTCCCAGAGGTAGGGGGACCCCCGCACGCCGCGGAGGGGGTCCCGATGGGACCCCCGAACCGCACTCAGGCGGGGACGTAAATTTACGCCCTTGTGCCTGTACGTGCCATTCTGTGGCCGTATATGTGCGTGCGGGGGTCCTTAAGTGGTTAACAAGTATGTGCAACCATTCCCTGTACCATAAAAGGAACTCACATTTCAATGCCTGCACCACACTCTTATGCCGCGTACACACGCTCAGATTTTCCGACAAAATTTTTTCGATGGGAGCTTTTTTTTTCCCGACAACAAAAATTTGAGAGCTGGTTGTCAAATTTTTCGACAACAAAATCGGTTCTCGGAAATTCCAACAGTGTGTGGACAATTCTGATGCACAAAATTCCATGCATGCACTGAATCAAGTACGAGACGGAAGCGCTCGGCCTGGTAAAACTAGCGTTCGTAATGGAGATAGTACATTCGTCACGCTGTAAACGGACTGAAAAGCATGAGGCTGAAAAGTGCGAATCATCTCTCACCAAACTTCTACTAACACGACTGGTATTGAACTTCCCTTTTCTAGTGCCCTTGTATGTCACCGCGTTCTTGAGGTTCGCAATTTCTGACATTTGTGTGACCATGTGTATGCAAGACAAGTTTGAACTAACATCCATCGCAAATTTATCCACGGTTTTGTTGTTGGATTGTCCGATCGTCCGTACGCGGCATTATACAAACTAGTGGAAACAAAAGTACCAAAATATTTTTGGGTTCTGAACAGCAGCCAAAGCACCCAAAATAGACAGCACATAACAAACAAAAGTAGAACATAAAAAAAAATCCATGTTCATGTTGTCCCATGTGGGATTAGAACCGAGAATTTAAAGCTCCATGCACATGTGGGAATTACGTAGCTACAAGTAAATAGGCAAACAGATACTCAAAACAGTTTCTTACCTGGACTAAAGATGCTGCCCTCCCTCTCTTCATTTCAGCCAATGACTGGCAACCCGTCCGACCTTTACTAGTTGAATGACATCGGTAACAGATCCAGTGACTCTGTCCACCAACTTCAACCTTACAGTGCTTTCCCGTCAGGCAGAGGGAGTGGTATAAATGTCCACAGCTACAGAACAGAAACAGTTTCTAATAAATATATTTCTAAAAGTCAGTCAATTGCAAAAGTCAAACTTACAAAAGACATATGTAAAGAAACTGCAAGAAATAGACTTGTTCTTTTTCATAGCATCAATATGTTTTTTTTTTATCTGAATCCAATCTGGAATGCACCATCTACCATTATTATCCACAAGTCTTTTGAACATCAAATGGTAAACTACCGTATATACTCGAGTATAAGCCGACCCGAATATAAGCCGAGGCACCTAATTTTACCACAAAAAAAGGGAAACCGTATTGACTCGAGTATAAGCCTAGGGTGTCCATCTGCATGCCTCACTGTGCCCATGCCCCACTGTGTCCATGACTAAACTGACGCTTAACATGGGAGTCTATGGGTGTGCCAAGTTCCGGATCCAGGGGACCTACGACCAGCCGGTACCAGGTCCCCAAATTCACCAGAGAAATTACCGTTTAACATGGCAGTCTATGGAAGGGGTACACGGCTTTGAAAAAATTGGTGCTCCCTGGCTGTAGATCCCCGGGACAACAAACTTTGCACACTTGTAAAAGTGTGGCTACATGTGTGCCAAGTTTGGGGTCCAAGGGACCTACAGCTGGTCGGTACCGGGTCCCCAAACTATGGGAGATTAGGCACAAAAAGGTGACGAGTATAAGCCGAGGAGGGAATTTTCAGCACAAAAAAATTTGCTAAAAAACTTGGCTTATACTCGAGTATTTGTGTGGAAAAGTGTAGCGCTAATAATGACACAAATAATGATAATACAATAAAGATTAAATCATGCAACACCACATGTGAATGAATGGTATTCAAAAGTCCATAAATGTTTTGAATGAATCGGTGAGTCGGTTTCTTTGAGTAAAACAGATACACAAAATCCAGTGCATAAAGAAGTGAAAAATCCACCACCGCTTATGACAAGGGGCTTACCGGACCGATTGGACCTAGACAGGCATATACCCACTAGGCCAATCAAGCTTTGTTAAAGTTGATATACTGAAGCGGGTACACCATACACGTCATGCGATTCGGTATCAATGAAGGCAAACCTCAGACAGATGATTCAAAAATACTTCCCAGCAAGCAGCAACTCTCAACAGATCACTCAGAGGGCATATCAGTACTCCAACCGATAAGCATGAAAAAGAGAAGGCAAGGCGTACATAGCGTAATTCCGTAATAAAAATCGATATTTATTATAAAGAGAAAAACTCACATTTTGCAATGGTCAATAGAGCTTATAGAAAAAGGGTAGCAGGAACAACAGTAGTCCATCCCGACATGTTTCGTTACAAAAAGAACATCATCTGGGGTGCTGTCATCATGCTACACTTACCCTTATATACAGCAAAAGGTCCCCACACTCATATCAAGGCTCCCATAGGCAGCTGATGGTAATAACATGGCACTTCCTGTAAATTGCAATGGAGGATATGGTGTGCGGGTCAAGCCTTTCTTTCAGTACAGGAAGTACATCGAGAGGGTAATTATTCAAACCAGACCTCAAAGAACAGAGCTATAAGCTCATAAAATGGCATCCGCTCTGATAAAGCGGAGAATTAGCCATGCAGGAAAAAATAAAAACACAGGCACCTGTATTGATAAAAAGATGTGCACTCCAAGCTCAAACAGCATGTCACAGCACATCACATGATATTAAAACCAAGCCTCGTTCTGAGGATGAGAACGAATCCACATTATTTTCCCCCTATTGGTAGATTGCGGTCACATGACCGCACTACCAAGCCTCATAGTGGATCCCGGGCTATGTGTTCCACAGCAGGCTAAAAAATAATGAAAAAGCCACACTGTGGAAGCACATTGAGAACGAATCAGCATTCTCTCCCCCTGTTGGTAGATTGCGGTCACATGACCACATCACCAAGCCTCGTAATGGATCCCAGGCTGTGTGCTCCACAGCAGGCTAAATGATATTGAATAGCCACACTATGGAAGCACATTGAAGCAAGAGGCACAGAAAAAATGGATTGGTTTAAAAACAGCATAATGGAGGCTGAATCCAAAACGCATCATTGTGATAGACACAGTGTGTATGTTAAAAATTAGGGATTAACCTATAATTAAAATAACAATATGGTGTTAGATGACATAAGTGACAAAAAATTGTGCACATCATGTCAGAAACCTAAATAAATAATTTTATGTAATTTAAATTGTATTACATTTTGGCAGTAATAGGAAAATAATTAAAATTATAAAAATGTCTTAATTAACCCCCTATGATGAAAATCAGGGGAAAAAAAAGGGACATGCATCCTATAGGAGCCAAGATTGAATATAGGTTTACAGAAAACACTCATATCATAATGGTAAAAAACAATAATAATATATTGAATAGAATCAATTTTAAGACTGGTTAATGAATGCGTTAATATCCCACTCTACATTCATACCCTGGGGAGAGTGGGATTGCAATTCATATATCCAGTAGGTTTCAAGTCTGGATACTCCTCTAGTCTTGGCTCCCCCTCGCCAAGGTGGGATATATCTGTCAATGATCAAGAACTGCGACCCCTTAGGATCCCGACTGTGACAGGATCTATAATGTCTAGGTACAGTATGTTTAGTGTCACCTCCCACAATCTTGGCTATGTGCTCACCTACCCGCACAGAAAACGCACGCGTCGTGCGACCCACATACTGCTTCCCGCATGGGCAAGTGATCAGATAGACAACGTGGGTGGTAGCACATGTACAAAAGTGTTTGATCGAATAACTCTGATTGGTCACTGTAGATTGAAATTCTAAAGTTTTACGTCTCCCACACAAATTGTACTGACAGACTGTGCATTTTTTACATGGAAAGTATCCCTCCATGTTTTGAAAAAAGGTGGGACGCACAGGGGGGTCAACCGTATTTGGAGCGATACTATTCCTCAAAGAAGGAGCACCTTTAAAGATGATCCTAGCCTGTTCCGGTAAAACTTGTCCAAGGATTTTGTCCTTTCTTAACACGTTCCAATGACGCTTAAAGATGTTTTTTATATCTCTATGTTGGTTGGAATAAGTTGTAAGCATAGAGTAACGGAAAGAATTATCGCTAGCGTTTTCTGTGCGGGTAGGTGAGCACATAGCCAAGATTGTGGGAGGTGACACTAAACATACTGTACCTAGACATTATAGATCCTGTCACAGTCGGGATCCTAAGGGGTCGCAGTTCTTGATCATTGACAGATATATCCCACCTTGGCGAGGGGGAGCCAAGACTAGAGGAGTATCCAGACTTGAAACCTACTGGATATATGAATTGCAATCCCACTCTCCCCAGGGTATGAATGTAGAGTGGGATATTAACGCATTCATTAACCAGTCTTAAAATTGATTCTATTCAATATATTATTATTGTTTTTTACCATTATGATATGAGTGTTTTCTGTAAACCTATATTCAATCTTGGCTCCTATAGGATGCATGTCCCTTTTTTTCCCCCTGATTTTCATCATAGGGGGTTAATTAAGACATTTTTATAATTTTAATTATTTTCCTATTACTGCCAAAATGTAATACAATTTAAATTACATAAAATTATTTATTTAGGTTTCTGACATGATGTGCACAATTTTTTGTCACTTATGTCATCTAACACCATATTGTTATTTTAATTATAGGTTCATCCCTAATTTTTAACATACACACTGTGTCTATCACAATGATGCGTTTTGGATTCAGCCTCCATTATGCTGTTTTTAAACCAATCCATTTTTTCTGTGCCTCTTGCTTCAATGTGCTTCCATAGTGTGGCTATTCAATATCATTTAGCCTGCTGTGGAGCACACAGCCTGGGATCCATTACGAGGCTTGGTGATGTGGTCATGTGACCGCAATCTACCAACAGGGGGAGAGAATGCTGATTCGTTCTCAATGTGCTTCCACAGTGTGGCTTTTTCATTATTTTTTAGCCTGCTGTGGAACACATAGCCCGGGATCCACTATGAGGCTTGGTAGTGCGGTCATGTGACCGCAATCTACCAATAGGGGGAAAATAATGTGGATTCGTTCTCATCCTCAGAACGAGGCTTGGTTTTAATATCATGTGATGTGCTGTGACATGCTGTTTGAGCTTGGAGTGCACATCTTTTTATCAATACAGGTGCCTGTGTTTTTATTTTTTCCTGCATGGCTAATTCTCCGCTTTATCAGAGCGGATGCCATTTTATGAGCTTATAGCTCTGTTCTTTGAGGTCTGGTTTGAATAATTACCCTCTCGATGTACTTCCTGTACTGAAAGAGAGGCTTGACCCGCACACCATATCCTCCATTGCAATTTACAGGAAGTGCCATGTTATTACCATCAGCTGCCTATGGGAGCCTTGATATGAGTGTGGGGACCTTTTGCTGTATATAAGGGTAAGTGTAGCATGATGACAGCACCCCAGATGATGTTCTTTTTGTTACGAAACATGTCGGGATGGACTACTGTTGTTCCTGCTACCCTTTTTCTATAAGCTCTATTGACCATTGCAAAATGTGAGTTTTTCTCTTTATAATAAATATCGATTTTTATTACGGAATTACGCTATGTACGCCTTGCCTTCTCTTTTTCATGCTTATCGGTTGGAGTACTGATATGCCCTCTGAGTGATCTGTTGAGAGTTGCTGCTTGCTGGGAAGTATTTTTGAATCATCTGTCTGAGGTTTGCCTTCATTGATACCGAATCGCATGACGTGTATGGTGTACCCGCTTCAGTATATCAACTTTAACAAAGCTTGATTGGCCTAGTGGGTATATGCCTGTCTAGGTACAATCGGTCCGGTAAGCCCCTTGTCATAAGCGGTGGTGGATTTTTCACTTCTTTATGCACTGGATTTTGTGTATCTGTTTTACTCAAAGAAACCGACTCACCGATTTCATTCAAAACATTTATGGACTTTTGAATACCATTCATTCACATGTGGTGTTGCATGATTTAATCTTTATTGTATTATCATTATTTGTGTCATTATTAGCGCTACACTTTTCCACACATTTTCTATTAGCAATTTTTTGATCTCTCTTGCTGTGTTAGCGGCTTTTTGTATTTTAAGATAGCGCAGTATTTTTTCTTTTTCGATTTTATACTCGAGTATTTGCTGGTGGCATCTGGCACGGTGGACTGACCAAAGCATACAATGGTTTTCTGACAAAACCACTGGTTGCAAGCCAGTCTGCCAAATAACGTACACTTCTGCAACACAATGGGGTGGATTTACTAAAGGCAAATGGATTGTGCACCTTGCAAGTGCAGTGGCATTAATTTTTCCCAGAGGTTATTAAGTGTGGTAGACTCCACTGATTTCCATCAACCAACCATGTGCAAGCTTAAATGCTTTTTTTTTGTTTCAATTTTCCTTGCCCCTAATTAGGTATTCTTTAGAAAGTTAAGATTTACCACATTTACTAAAGCCCTGTACACATGACCAGGATTCCCGACGGTATAAAGTCCGCCGGGAATCCCCTTACCTGCTTGGTAAGTCTCCCCGTGTACACGCGGCCGGGATATCCCATCTGGAAAACTGCAGGGAGAGCTTTGGCCAGGAATCCCGGCCGTGTGTAAGCTCCCTTGCAGTGTTTCCCGGGTTTAAAACCGCAGCGAATCACGGCGGGAAAATAGAGAGCAGGTTTTCTATTTTACTGACGGGATTCCCGGCAGTTTTACTTTCGGGAAAACTGTGAGGAACCATACATACATTTTTTTTTACCGGCCAAAAGCTCTCCTAGCAGTTTTCCTGGCAGGAAAACCGGTCATGTGTACGAGGCTTAAGAAAAATTTGTGCAACTGCACTTGCAAAGTGCAGTCTATTTTCCTTTAGTAAATCCAGCCCATGTCCTGATTTTTACAAACAAACCATGGGAGGTGCAGACCCCTCCATGGTACTACACACCAAAACATAACAGGTATCTGAAACCTGTTCCTAAATACCACCATCAGTTAATGTTATGTAGACAATCTCGTATGCATGCAAATGCAGAGGTTTAGAAAACCCTGGTCAAATAATATATTTTTTAATTTTCTCACTAAAGACTAGTATCTACAACATCTGCTGGGGATTCTACAGATTGTAGGGCCCCTTTCACACTGGGGCGTCTGTGGCAGTAAAGCGCCGATACCATCATATGGTTATTCAGTCGCTGAAAAAAACACCCGCAATGCGCCGCTGCATGGCTTTGCCGGCGGTATAGCCGCGGTGCCCATTTATTTCAATGGGGAGGAGCAGTATACACACCGGTTCTTTCACCGCTCCAAAGATGCTGCTAGCAGGACTTTTTTATCATCTTGCTAGTGCACCACTCCAGTGTGAAAGCCCTCGGGCTTTCACATTGGAGAGACAGCGCCGTCTCTTTCAGGGCACTGTACAAGCGCTATTTTTAGCGTTCTAGCACCTGCAAAGCACCTCAGTGTGAAAGGGGTCTAATGCACCATTTATTATACATTTTCTTAATTTATCAGCGTTGGCAAAAACAAATTAAATATGCAACATATAACACATAACGACATTGTCAATTATTACTTTGTAACAACATTTAGGCCCTTTTACACGGGGCGGTTCAGTAATGATCCGCCCCGTGAACCTCCATATGCTCAGCGGGGATCGCTCAGTTGATCCCCGCTGAGCCGGCGGATGACAGGGCGGTCTCCTCACACTGTACAGGGAACGCCCTGTCTTTTCTTCACTCTCCTCTATGGGGGGATCGGATGAACCCTGACCGTCTGTCCGTGTTTATCCGATCCGATGACGGAAGGAAAAATAGGGTTTTCTTCCGTCTGCCGTATCGGATGAATGCAGAGGCGGGTGAGATCAGGTGTCAGCAGGTGTTCATCCGCTGGCATCCGCAATCTCATAGGGACAAATGTATGTCCCTTTTTCATCCGCAGACGTATGGATGAAAAAGCGGACATCTGGTCCGCAGGTGTGAAAGGGGCCTTACAGACATCAAAGAGTCCAAATGTTTTTTTTTGCATCCAGCTAATGGTGCACATACATTTTCAAGCATAATAATGCACAGTACATTATGGAAATTGACAAATTGGTAAAAAGATATAATATACATAGAATTTTGTGTACGCACATACTTAGCATATGTTTGTGTGTCTATATACCCTGGATGAAAGATGTCTGGCCAAATGCTAGGCACCATACTAATAAAGAGGCCTACTGTCAGTTCAGGTGACCGTGTTGATAGGAGGTATGTAGGGGAGTCATGAACATATCAGGGACATGTATAGATGTTAAGGGTCTTTAAAATAGGCCTAAAAGTTCAACTTACCTTAGTAGACTTAGGGGCAAACCCCATCAGCTACCACCTTCACATAAATGATGATGCATTAAAACATTACAAAACATCTTACAGCTCAACTACTTTACAAAGCCCAAATGGTTTTCCATAATTACTGAAATCTGGAAACTGGAGATGCTATTCTTTACATCCAGTGGCGGCCTGTCCATTAGGGGCACATGTGCGTAGCCCCCCCATCCATGCATCCAGCCTCCTGATCTATATGCAGGGCGCCGGACCATATATTACAATTGAGGGAGGGGGGGTTGTTTTTTGAAGCATGTGATTAGAGCCAGAGGCTTTAAAAAGACTTCAAAAAAGGGTTGTGACAATAACAAATGAATATTTTTGCCATCGCCACATTGATCCTCCTCCCGGGCCAATCAGGAAGCGTGTCTTGAGACCAGTCACCTGATTGGATAAAGGACAGGCAATCCTACTAAATGCCTAGGAGGAGGAGATGCACTGTGGAAGCTGCCGTGATGCAGAAGAGGAGGAGGAGATGACACAGGAGCTGCTGCCCATCACCTGCTGACACAGAAGCTGCTGCCCACCGCCTGCCAACAGAGGAGCAAACACCTGCTGCTGTCTGCCAGCAACCTAGATGAGGAAAAGTGTCGGACTGGACTGACCAGGGGATGTGCAGGTGACCAGAGCACTTAACCAAAGTTTACAACTCAGAAAAGACAGCAAAACACCTGGCTCTCTTGGCTTCAATTCTCAGGGTCTCCCTCGTATTGCACAATGACCCCAGAAGACTCAGTCCTGCCATCCTGGTTTTCCTAGGTTGTTCCTTTGAATTTAATCCTTGTACCCTTTTTCCAATTCCAATTCCCCCTGTGTTTTCTCAAACACATTTTTCAGCTGATAATTACAAAACTGAAGTTCCCCATTATATATATACAGTACAGGCCAAAAGTTTGGACACACCTTCTCATTCAAGAGTTTTCTTTATTTTCATGACTATGAAAACTGTAGATTCACACTGAAGGCATTCCAACTATGAATTAACACATGTGGATTTAAATACATAACAAAAAAGTGTAAAACAACTGAAAATATGTCATATTCTAGGTTCTTCAAAGTAGCCACCTTTTGCTTTGATTACGGCTTTGCACACTCTTGGCATTTCCCTAATGAGCTTCAAGAGGTAGTCACCTAAAATGGTCTTCCAACAGTCTTGAATGAGTTCCCAGAGATGCTTAGCACTTGTTGGCCCTTTTGCCTTCATTCTGCGGTCCAGCTCACCCCAAACCCAATCTCGATTGGGTTCAGGTCCGGTGACTGTGGAGGCCAGGTCATCTGGCGCAGAACCCCATCACTCTCCTTCTTGGTCAAATAGCCCTTACACAGCCTGGAGGTGTGTTTGGGGTCATTGTCCTGTTGAAAAATAAATAATGGTCCAACTTAAAGCAAACCGGATGGAATAGCATGCCGCTGCAAGATGCTGTGGTAGCCATGCTGGTTCAGTATGCCTTCAATTTTGAATAAATCCCCAACAGTGTCACCAGCAAAGCACCCCCACACCATCACACCTCTTCCTCCATTCTTCACGGTGGGAACCAGGCATGTAGAGTCCATCCGTTCACCTTTTCTGTTTGGACTCATCAGACCAAAGCACAGATTTCCACTGGTCTAATGTCCATTCCTTGTGTTCTTTAGCCCAAACAAGTCTCTTCTGCTTGTTGCCTTTCTTTAGCAGTGGTTTCCTAGCAGATATTCTACCATGAAGGCCTGATTCACACAGTCTCCTCTTAACAGTTGTTCTAAAGATGTGTCTGCTGCAAAAGGTAGCTACTTTGAAGAACCTAGAATATGACATATATTGTCAGTTGTTTCACACTTTTTTGTTATGTATATAATTCCACATGTGTTAATTCATAGTTTTGATGCCTCCAGTGTGATGCCTCCAGACTCTACAATTTTCATAATCATGAAAATAAAGAAAACTCTTTGAATGAGAAGGTGTGTCCAAACTTTTGGTCTGTGTATATATATATATATATATATATATATATATATATATATATAGAAAGTTACTGTTATTATGTTACAAAGTTAGATATCGTATGCTCAAATCAACCTCTTTCTGTAGACATGTCTGAAGTCATTGTGCTCTTCACCCCCCCCCCCCATGTTTGATGATGTAACCTGAAATAATCTTTTTGAACAAGTCCACATGTCCATAGGATCCCTGTTATGATTTACCATATATACTGGTCACATTGTTGCATGTCTTGTACTATATGTTGAGATGCATATCTAATAAAAAATAAATAAAAACAGGCTGCTGAGAAGTGTGTACTTATGATATTAAAATGAAGCAGACAGCTAAGAAATAAGTCATCAATTCATATTTTGATTCATTTTGTTTCATTTCTGTTTGACTTATAAGTCAAGCATGTTCTCATTGTCAGCTAAAAAGTCTGAATATATGTTATAGATTTGTAGAGCTTTCATGAAGTTGTTAAGCCAAGTCGGACTTGAAGCATATGCATGTTAAAATGTATTCTGTATAGACTATTTTCTGAGTGCTGACAACTGTAATTGATTCAACATTCATGAATCAATTCTCATAAAACTGTCTAGCACAAGAACCGTGACAGAGAATATTCAAATATTCTTAAATAGATGCTACATGACCATTTAAAAAATATACAAAGGCAGACAAAGGAAAACTACTAATGGTATATGCAGACACATTTTAGCTTCTTTCTATATTTTGACATTTGTGTTTTTTAAATTGCTGCATTACATATATTTTGGGCATTTTAATATAATCTTGGTTTTACAAAAAAATATTAAAATCGTGATGTAGGATTCCCAGAGCATGGTGGACTATTTAGAGAAACAGAACATCGGCTATCTTTGCAGCTCTATTTGTCTGCCTGACTCTGAACCGTTTAAAAAGGGTTGGATCACTGCTGATGAGTAACTCCGAGGCAGGATTGTATCGAGGCACAAATCTGGGGAAGCGTACAGAATTATTTATGCAGCATTGAAGGTCCCAAGGAGCACAGTGGCCTCCCTCATCTGTAAATGGAGGAAGTTTGGAACCACCAGGACTCTTCCTAGAGTGGGCCACCCGGCCAAACTTAGCAATCAGGGGAGAGGGGCCTTAGTCAGGGAGGTGACCAAGAACCCGAACATGGCTCCAGCATTTCTCTGTGAAAAGAGGAGAACCTTCCAGAAGAAAAACCATCTCTGCAGGACTCCACCAATCAGGCCTATATGGTAAAAGTGGCCAGACGGAAGCCACTTCTCAGTAAAAAGCACATGACAGCTCACTTGGAGTTTGCCAAAAGGCACCTGAAGGACTCTCAGACCATGAGAAACAAAATTCTCTAGTCTGATGAAACAAAGGATTAAACTATTTGGCCTGAATGGCAAGAGTCATGTCTGAAAGAAACCAGGCACTTCACATCAACAGGTCAAGACCATCCCTACAGTGAAGCATAATGGTGGCAGCATCACGCCATGTTTTTCAGCGACAGGAACTGGGGGACTAGTCAGGATGAGGGAAAGATGAATGCAGCAATGTACAGACTAATACTTGATGAAGACCTGCTCCAGATCTCTCTGGACCTCAGAGTGGGGCAAATGTTCATCTTCCAACAGGACAACAACCCTAAGCACACAGCCAAGATAACAAAGGAGTGGCTACGGTAGAACTCTGTGAATGTCCTTGAGTGGCCCATCCAGAGCCCAGACTTGAACCTCGTTGAACATCTCTAGAGAGATATAAAAATGGCTGTGCACCGAGGCTCCCTCTCCAACCTGATGGAGCTTGAGAGGTCCTGCAAAGAATGGAAGAAACTGTCCAAAAATAGGTGTGCCAAGCTTGTAACATCTTACTCATAAAAACTTAAGGCTGTAATTGGTGTCAAAGGTGATTCAACAAAAGTATTGGGCAAAGGCTGTAAATACTTGTACACGTGATTTTTTTTCATTTTTAATAAATTTGCAAAGATTTTTAAACAAACTTCTTTTACGTTGTCATTATTGGGTATTGTTTGTAGAATTTTAAGGGAAAATAATGAATTTACCGTAATCAATTTTGGAATAAGGCTGTAACATAACAAAATGTGAAAAAAGTGAAGCGCTGTGAATACTTTCCCGATGCACTGTAGGTTGTTCCAAACATCTTGGAAAACTAACCACAGATCTTCTGTGGATGTAGGCTGCCTCAGGTCCTTCTGCCTCTTTATGTAACCATAGACACAGTCAATGTTGAAGTCAGGGCTTGTTGGGTCCAAACCATTACTTTCAGGACACCTTGTTGTTCTTTACACTGAAGATAGTTCCAATTGACATTGGCTGTATGTTTGAGGCCATTGTCCTGCTGCAGAAAAAATTTGGGGCCAATCACACACCTCCCTAAAAGGTATGGCATGATGGATAAGTATCCGTCTGTATTTCTCAGTATTGAAATAGTATTGAAAACATAATTGAACCTGACCAAATCCCCATTTCCAGAAATGCAGCCTTAAACTTCCCAAGAACCTCCACCATGCTTCATTGTTGCCTGCAGACACCCATTGTACCGCTCTCCAGCCCTTCAGCGAACACACACAAGTTTTGACTCATCAATCAAGAGCACCTGCGGCCATTTTTCTGCACCCCGGTTCTTAGGTTTTTTATATATAGTTAAGTGGCTTAGCCCTATTTCCTTGTTCTATGCAAGAAAACATGGGAACTGGGGTACAGAAAATGGCAACACTGAAGCATGGTAGAGGTTTCTTGCAAGTTTGGGGCTGCATTTCTGCAAATGGAGTTGAAAGATTTGGTCAGGATCAAATGTGTCCTCGAGATGTTTGTAAACACCTACTGTCTGAGCGATTTCAAAACCTGTGTGCAAGTGTACCTAGAAAAATGTATGCCGTTTTGAAGGCAAAGGGCGGTCACACTAAATATTGATTTGATTTGGATTTCACTTCTGTTCATTTACTTTCCATTTTGTTAATTGATAAAAAATAAACTATTAACATTACTATTTCTGAAAGCATTCTTAATAAAGCATTTTTTCACACCTGCTTAAAACTTTCACACAGTGCTGTACACTCACAGGCCACTTTATTAGGCACACATGGTCAATTGCTTGGTAACACAAATTGCTAATCATCCAATCACATGGCAGCAACTCAATGTATTGAGCATGACAATGATTTCACTCTACTATAATGGCCTCCACAGTTATCAGATCTCAACACCATTGAAATGTGGTGGAATGGGAAATTTGCATCATAGATGTGCAACACGACAAATCTGCAGCAACTGGGTGATGCCATCATGTAAACATGGAACAAAATCTCTGAGGAATGTTTCCAACACCTTGTTAAATCTACGCCAGTAAGAATTAGAAAAATAAAGAGGGGTTGGGACTTTGTATGAGGCATGTGGTGTGCACCACCACAGGCCTCCATCCCTGTAAGGGTGTAAAAATGGAGGGTTGGGACTTTAAATGAGATGCGATTAGCGATATGCGATTAAGTATATATATGGTATTTGCAAATCTCTGCAACTAAACCTCTGTTTTAATTACACACAGTTAGACAGTTTAATTTGGTTTGTGCTTCTTGGTTTGGTATTTTTGAGCCTGGTCATTATGGAATTTTTTTTTTTTCCATATATATACTTAATCGCATATCGCTAATCGCATCTCATTTAAAGTCCCAACCCTCCATTTTTACACCCTTACAGGGATGGAGGCCTGTGGTGGTGCACACCACATGCCTCATACAAAGTCCCAACCCCTCTTTATTTTTCTAATATTAGCCAGGGATGGAGATGCGATTTTCAGGAGTTTAACAGAGTGCCTCCACAGATCTACCACCAACAGTTAATTTATGCATTGTCATTTCTTGACTAGCTGACCCAGGTTGATGTGGTCCGCACCTATTTTGGTGGTATTTTGGTTTGGCAGGCATGTATTGGTTTCACCCCTGTTTTTTGTCTTTCCAGTGCTCTCATTTGCCAGACCAACTATAGATAGGGGCAGGTCTAGGTTCCCATCTGCTCCCTGTCTATTAATTAGCACACCTGTGCTCCTCCTTTGGAGGCTATAAAAATCATAGTTAGGACTGCAGTTACACAGAGTGCCTTGACGCTTGGCCTGCAGCTTCCCAGGTATTTGCAAATCTCTGCAACTAAACCTCTGTTTTAATTACACACAGTTAGACAGTTTAATTTGGTTTGTGCTTCTTGGTTTGGTATTTTTGAGCCTGGTCATTATGGAATTTTTTTTTTTTCCATATATATACTTAATCGCATATCGCTAATCGCATCTCATTTAAAGTCCCAACCCTCCATTTTTACACCCTTACAGGGATGGAGGCCTGTGGTGGTGCACACCACATGCCTCATACAAAGTCCCAACCCCTCTTTATTTTTCTAATATTAGCCAGGGATGGAGATGCGATTTTCAGGAGTTTAACAGAGTGCCTCCACAGATCTACCACCAACAGTTAATTTATGCATTGTCATTTCTTGACTAGCTGACCCAGGTTGATGTGGTCCGCACCTATTTTGGTGGTATTTTGGTTTGGCAGGCATGTATTGGTTTCACCCCTGTTTTTTGTCTTTCCAGTGCTCTCATTTGCCAGACCAACTATAGACAGGGGCAGGTCTAGGTTCCCATCTGCTCCCTGTCTATTAATTAGCACACCTGTGCTCCTCCTTTGGAGGCTATAAAAATCATAGTTAGGACTGCAGTTACACAGAGTGCCTTGACGCTTGGCCTGCAGCTTCCCAGGTATTTGCAAATCTCTGCAACTAAACCTCTGTTTTAATTACACACAGTTAGACAGTTTAATTTGGTTTGTGCTTCTTGGTTTGGTATTTTTGAGCCTGGTCATTATGGAATTTTTTTTTTTTCCATATATATACTTAATCGCATATCGCTAATCGCATCTCATTTAAAGTCCCAACCCTCCATTTTTACACCCTTACAGGGATGGAGGCCTGTGGTGGTGCACACCACATGCCTCATACAAAGTCCCAACCCCTCTTTATTTTTCTAATATTAGCCAGGGATGGAGATGCGATTTTCAGGAGTTTAACAGAGTGCCTCCACAGATCTACCACCAACAGTTAATTTATGCATTGTCATTTCTTGACTAGCTGACCCAGGTTGATGTGGTCCGCACCTATTTTGGTGGTATTTTGGTTTGGCAGGCATGTATTGGTTTCACCCCTGTTTTTTGTCTTTCCAGTGCTCTCATTTGCCAGACCAACTATAGATAGGGGCAGGTCTAGGTTCCCATCTGCTCCCTGTCTATTAATTAGCACACCTGTGCTCCTCCTTTGGAGGCTATAAAAATCATAGTTAGGACTGCAGTTACACAGAGTGCCTTGACGCTTGGCCTGCAGCTTCCCAGGTATTTGCAAATCTCTGCAACTAAACCTCTGTTTTAATTACACACAGTTAGACAGTTTAATTTGGTTTGTGCTTCTTGGTTTGGTATTTTTGAGCCTGGTCATTATGGAATTTTTTTTTTTTTTCCATATATATACTTAATCGCATATCGCTAATCGCATCTCATTTAAAGTCCCAACCCTCCATTTTTACACCCTTATAGGGATGGAGGCCTGTGGTGGTGCACACCACATGCCTCATACAAAGTCCCAACCCCTCTTTATTTTTCTAATATTAGCCAGGGATGGAGATGCGATTTTCAGGAGTTTAACAGAGTGCCTCCACAGATCTACCACCAACAGTTAATTTATGCATTGTCATTTCTTGACTAGCTGACCCAGGTTGATGTGGTCCGCACCTATTTTGGTGGTATTTTGGTTTGGCAGGCATGTATTGGTTTCACCCCTGTTTTTTGTCTTTCCAGTGCTCTCATTTGCCAGACCAACTATAGATAGGGGCAGGTCTAGGTTCCCATCTGCTCCCTGTCTATTAATTAGCACACCTGTGCTCCTCCTTTGGAGGCTATAAAAATCATAGTTAGGACTGCAGTTACACAGAGTGCCTTGACGCTTGGCCTGCAGCTTCCCAGGTATTTGCAAATCTCTGCAACTAAACCTCTGTTTTAATTACACACAGTTAGACAGTTTAATTTGGTTTGTGCTTCTTGGTTTGGTATTTTTGAGCCTGGTCATTATGGAATTTTTTTTTTTTCCCATATATATACTTAATCGCATATCGCTAATCGCATCTCATTTAAAGTCCCAACCCTCCATTTTTACACCCTTACAGGGATGGAGGCCTGTGGTGGTGCACACCACATGCCTCATACAAAGTCCCAACCCCTCTTTATTTTTCTAATATTAGCCAGGGATGGAGATGCGATTTTCAGGAGTTTAACAGAGTGCCTCCACAGATCTACCACCAACAGTTAATTTATGCATTGTCATTTCTTGACTAGCTGACCCAGGTTGATGTGGTCCGCACCTATTTTGGTGGTATTTTGGTTTGGCAGGCATGTATTGGTTTCACCCCTGTTTTTTGTCTTTCCAGTGCTCTCATTTGCCAGACCAACTATAGATAGGGGCAGGTCTAGGTTCCCATCTGCTCCCTGTCTATTAATTAGCACACCTGTGCTCCTCCTTTGGAGGCTATAAAAATCATAGTTAGGACTGCAGTTACACAGAGTGCCTTGACGCTTGGCCTGCAG
The DNA here is from genome assembly GCA_029574335.1 of Rana kukunoris. Taxonomy (NCBI): domain Eukaryota; kingdom Metazoa; phylum Chordata; class Amphibia; order Anura; family Ranidae; genus Rana; species Rana kukunoris. The sequence continues at coordinate 145,426,987 of CM056054.1, read as the reverse complement.
CTTCCCAGGTATTTGCAAATCTCTGCAACTAAACCTCTGTTTTAATTACACACAGTTAGACAGTTTAATTTGGTTTGTGCTTCTTGGTTTGGTATTTTTGAGCCTGGTCATTATGGAATTTTTTTTTTTCCATATATATACTTAATCGCATATCGCTAATCGCATCTCATTTAAAGTCCCAACCCTCCATTTTTACACCCTTACAGGGATGGAGGCCTGTGGTGGTGCACACCACATGCCTCATACAAAGTCCCAACCCCTCTTTATTTTTCTAATATTAGCCAGGGATGGAGATGCGATTTTCAGGAGTTTAACAGAGTGCCTCCACAGATCTACCACCAACAGTTAATTTATGCATTGTCATTTCTTGACTAGCTGACCCAGGTTGATGTGGTCCGCACCTATTTTGGTGGTATTTTGGTTTGGCAGGCATGTATTGGTTTCACCCCTGTTTTTTGTCTTTCCAGTGCTCTCATTTGCCAGACCAACTATAGATAGGGGCAGGTCTAGGTTCCCATCTGCTCCCTGTCTATTAATTAGCACACCTGTGCTCCTCCTTTGGAGGCTATAAAAATCATAGTTAGGACTGCAGTTACACAGAGTGCCTTGACGCTTGGCCTGCAGCTTCCCAGGTATTTGCAAATCTCTGCAACTAAACCTCTGTTTTAATTACACACAGTTAGACAGTTTAATTTGGTTTGTGCTTCTTGGTTTGGTATTTTTGAGCCTGGTCATTATGGAATTTTTTTTTTTTCCATATATATACTTAATCGCATATCGCTAATCGCATCTCATTTAAAGTCCCAACCCTCCATTTTTACACCCTTACAGGGATGGAGGCCTGTGGTGGTGCACACCACATGCCTCATACAAAGTCCCAACCCCTCTTTATTTTTCTAATATTAGCCAGGGATGGAGATGCGATTTTCAGGAGTTTAACAGAGTGCCTCCACAGATCTACCACCAACAGTTAATTTATGCATTGTCATTTCTTGACTAGCTGACCCAGGTTGATGTGGTCCGCACCTATTTTGGTGGTATTTTGGTTTGGCAGGCATGTATTGGTTTCACCCCTGTTTTTTGTCTTTCCAGTGCTCTCATTTGCCAGACCAACTATAGATAGGGGCAGGTCTAGGTTCCCATCTGCTCCCTGTCTATTAATTAGCACACCTGTGCTCCTCCTTTGGAGGCTATAAAAATCATAGTTAGGACTGCAGTTACACAGAGTGCCTTGACGCTTGGCCTGCAGCTTCCCAGGTATTTGCAAATCTCTGCAACTAAACCTCTGTTTTAATTACACACAGTTAGACAGTTTAATTTGGTTTGTGCTTCTTGGTTGGGTATTTTTGAGCCTGGTCATTATGGAATTTTTTTTTTTTTCCATATATATACTTAATCGCATATCGCTAATCGCATCTCATTTAAAGTCCCAACCCTCCATTTTTACGCCAGTAAGAATTAAGGCAGATCTGAAGACAAGAGGGGGTCCAGACAAATACTAGCAAGGTCCCCAGATACAATCACATGACTGCAGAGCTGAAGATAGCAGAGAGTTTATCAAACGGAGGCAAGATGCTCAGCTGAAAGTAAGTACTATTAAAGCTGGTACAAGCAGGGGGGTTTGGACAGAGAACACAGACACAGGAGCGCTGCAGACAGGAGAGCTGCGGCTGACCAAGTCACGCAAACAGACCATGGTATCATGGGCTTAGCAGCCATGATTATCGTGGTATGTTTGCAAAGGGGAGGGTATAGACAGACTGGATTAGCCAGCGTTTTTAGGGTGCCAAAAGACACAGCAAAAGTACTGTGCTGTATAACATGCTTTAAAAGGAACAGAATCATGTTTTATTATTATTATTGGATTAAACACTTTAAGCACTATATGGCCATATGGTGCGACCAAATCCCCATATTTGCTTATTATGTTCGGGTGATTTAAAAAGCCTTGTAGAATTTAAATGACATTTTTGAATGTGTGCACTTTAATCTTTTGATTTGTTTGTATGGTCTTATGGCCATCTTTAATGTGACGCATAGTTAGGGTGTGCCCCCAAGTCTTGGTTTTTCTCCGAGTATGTCTGGCCCAACCTCCTTCCCCCCCCCCCCCCCACTGCCCTTTTTCCCCCCCGGAAAGCACAGCGCAACTCGCGAATGCGCAGTGGGGGACCTGAAGTCTTCCCTTAAATGCCAATGACTGTACCCGAAGCCGACTGAAGATTTGGCTCAGGGTGTTTACATTGTTGGATTCCTGTACAGGTAAGTGTCCTTATATTAAAAGTCAGCAACTACAGTATTTGTAGCTGCTGACTTAATTTTTTTTTGCCCAGACTAGAGCTCATCTTTAAGGTTGCATATTAGAGATGCCAACAGTGGTAATATAAAAGATGTCATTTATTTTTTCCATTTGTCCTTTTCCTTTTGACCTCATGTACAATGTTGGTGGCAAGGTCAGTAAGGTACCAGTCAGATAGAAGTCCTATATATTATGCCAGGATAGGAAGCGTGTCTCTGTGCCCAGTCACACACCAAAAAAGTATACCATAGGCCAGTGATGGCGAACCTTGGCACCCCAGATGTTTTGGAACTACATTTCCCATGATGCTCATCTACACTGCAGAGTGCCTGAGCATCATGGGAAATGCAGTTCCAAAACATCTGGGGTGCCGAGGTTCGCCATCACTGCCATAGGCATTGCACAACAGAAACTCAGCATCCTACATGACCTAATCACTTCTAATAAAAACACTATAAAAAATAACTTCACAAGCATATGATTTAATTCTACACCCCAAGACACAGGTAGATAAGGTCACTAGTGAAAAGTTACAAGGACAAGTGACATTAAAAGCAGTGACATTTCCTCTAAGCTGCTCTTTCTGCCTGAAAGGCTATTAAAATGCCTTTGGGACTTTTTATCTGAATTGAGCTGAGTCACAACAGTAGAAGCATAAAAGCTAAACAAATTGCCAAATCCAATTCACGTAAATCACAACACTAGAGAGGAATTCCAGGCAATAACATTAATCTATAATAGCAGAACTTGCTGTCACAAAGCTTAAAATCCTCATAATGAGCTTCCACAAGTGTGCTTCTATCAGCATATGGAATGTCACATATCATTTGTACCAATATTTATACACCTGACAAACATTCTATCCCAAGGCTGTAAGCATAATACAAAAAAACAACCTATTAAATTTCAAATTGAAGTGAAAATATTCAGTAGCTAGCTATAGGTCTGATGCTACCTAATCCATTGAAACTCAATTGTTCTTAAACTAGGATCTCAAATGTCATTATAATTTTGCTTATATAATGAGCAAATATGGCAGCCTCTCTCTAAATATAATGTAACGTTTGCCCGAGTGATATTGTTCTAGACAGAGTGAAGCATTATGGATATTTTTGTTTCATAATGTTTTGACACCTGCTGTAAGTGGCCCTATCCTTTACCCAACTATATATACATATTTTTTTCCACAGTAAAGTTCTATTGAAAAAAAAAGTTTAAGTAATGTACAAAAAATTGACAATTAAAGAACAAAAGAAAATAACCTGAAAACGAGGATCTCATCTGTGCCCTCTTGTCTCTTCTTATACTGCTGAAGGCAGATGCAGCAGTGGTCCTGTTTTGGAGCAAGAGCTTTAGTAACAGAAGCTTTGAGGTTACGCAGCGACCAGTGTAAGTCCTGGTTCAGCAAGCTTGTGGTGGTCTCCAGCAGGGTCTATACACAGAAAACAAAGGTGTGAAATCATTACAAGGCAGTACAGGGACAACTGGCATTACACGTTAAATGGAAATGCCTCTGTTGGATGAGAGTGGATCAATAACCAAATCAAGCTACCGCTATTTCAACATTCAGTCTTTTACTTCATCTACAGTACTGTAGTTAGTAGTCAGCAAATCGCAGCCTGTGATTTCACAAAGACATGGTATTTTAACTGCTTAAGGACTGCCCCACATACATATACTGCAGCAGGGAGGCCCTTAAGCACAAAATGACATACCTGTACATGTTTCCTTTCTTTGGCTCTGGGGTGCGTGCTGCCAGAGCCCCGCTCCCGCTGTGATTGGACATAGCTGGAGCCAATCAGCGGGTCCAGTGGACCCCATTTCTGCCGGAAAGCTGGCGATCATTCGGAGAAAAGCATAACAGCGGTCGGCCGATGTACCAAAAAATTGGCCTCACGTGAAGTATGCTATATAGGAATATTTTTCTGCCTATGTAAACAAGGCAGATCGCTATTCTGCTAGTAAAAAAAACAGGAACACAGATCTCTGTGGGACGTAGAGAGAATGCAGTAAAAAGCTGGCTAATGTCAGGTTTTATAGAAAAAGATGAGTGGCATCGTAAATCCCGGAATCAGGTCTGAAACTGCAGAGGCAGAAAATGACAGCAGGTACGTTGGACTGATGACTCAAGATTTGAAATATTTGGTTGTAGCCGGAGGCAGTTTGTTTGCCAAAGGGCTGGAGAGCTGTACAATAATGAGTGCCTGCAGGCATCGGTGAATCATGGTGGCGGTCCCTTTCAAGATTGGGGCTGCATTTCTGCAAATGCAGTTGGAGATTTGGTCAAGAACAATGGTGTCCTCAATGCTGAAAAATACAAGCAGATACTTACAGTATACATCATGCCATACCATCAGGGAGGTGTGTGATTGGTCCCAAATTTATTGTGAAGCAAGACAATGACCCCAAACATACAGTTCTTCTTTACTCTGAACTATCTTCAGTGTAAAAAAGAACAAAAAGTTCTGGAAGTGATGGTTTGGCCCTCAACATCAAGTCTGTCTGGGATTACATGAAGAGACAGGAGGCATCAGTCTAAATCCACAGAAGATCTGCGGTTAGTTGGTTAGTTCTCCAAGATGTTTGGAACAACCAACCAGCCAAGTTCCTGCAAAAACTGTGTGGAAGTGTACTTAAAAGAACAAAAGCAATTTTGAAGGTAAAGGGTGGTCACATCAAATTTTGATTTCATTTGGATTTCTCTTCTGTTCATTTACTTTCCATTTTGTTAATTGATAAAAATAAACTATTAACACTTCTATTTCTGAAAGCATTGTTAATTTACAGCATTTTTTCACACCTGCCTAAAACATTAGCACAGTACTGTAGATACAACTACTTGAATATCCAGCTCTCTGTACTATCTATGCATCATCCCTGTAATCAACAAATGTGTTACATTTTTCAACAGTTGAAATAATAGGATTAATATCTAATGAACTAATGCATGCCTTATACAAGTATTTTTTCAAATAAAGCATTTTCTCAGTAATCCAGCCTAAATAGGTGTGCTTTTTTTTTTATACTTACTGTAGATTTATCATTAAAGAACTACAGCTAGTTAAAAAAAAAAATATATAGGCCAAATGTGATTTTATTTTAATGACATTATTTTAAATGCATTTACTGTGTTAATATAATTAACAGAGATTGCCTCTTCTGCATTTGCATTGCTCTGTAAAACACTTGTTATTTATAGCTAAATTAGTGTCATATGATCAACACTGTTCACTTAGATTGTAAGCTCTAAGGAGCAGGGGCCCCCTGATTCCTACTGTATTAAAGTGTATTGTATTTGTACTGTCTACCCTCAAGTTGTAAAGCGCTATATAAATAATAATAATAATACCCATTTCTTTTTTTTCTTTTTTTTGCAATAATTTTACCTGCTCATAGCTGAAGGTATCAAGCATTCCTAAGACCAAGCCTTGGATTTCTCCCAACTTTCCTTTTCCATACACAGGATCCTAAAACCAGAAAATAAACAGAAAAAAAATGTTTGTGTTCGTAAAAATAAAACAGAATTATCCCGAGCAAGCATTAGAAATAAAAAAGTAGGAGATTTATGAAACGGAAGAAAATAAATAAAAATAAAAATTATTCATTGTAAATCTTAGTTTTGCCTATGTAGGACAAAGGAAAAGGTTTACTACTTTCCCCGTGCCCAATGCTTCTAATACTTACCTTCAGTTTGCTGGCCTGCCACCCTGTTCACAAACCAGAGAAAAGTGGACAAGTCCTTTAAGTGCTACAATCAAACGTGGTTAGAGACCACAAAAGGTTAAAGCGGTATTAACCCCAAAACCAAAAATGTATTATATTGCAGCTTGCCAATCATTAGATGCAGTGGCTGCATCAGTTTTCTTTAAAGCAGGAGTGAAGTCTTTTTTTTCCCCACTTTTACCTACAGGTTAGGCCCTGTACACACGACCAAGTTTCTCGGCAGAATCCAGAGAGAAGCCCGCTGGGATCCATATTCTGCCGAGAAGCTTGATCGTGTATACACTTTCGTCAAGCGTCCTGTCGGGAAGCTCGTCGAGCCAAAATAGAGAGCAGGTTCTCTATTTCCTCGACGGGCCATCGGGACTAATGGCGCGATGATTTTTTCGACAGCCTGGTTGACGAACTCGACGGCCGGCCGAGAACCTCGTCGGGCGGAATGATGAGTTTAGCCCGACTAGGTTCTCGGTCGTGTGTACGCGGCCTAAGACTATAATAAGGCTTACCTGTAGGTTATAACAATATCCCTTTTGCATGCAGCTGCTGACTTTAGCTGAAGTTCCGGCAGACGCTGCCGGACCTTGCCGGAAAGAAGTCTCCCGCGGCTGCTCACAGCAACGGAGAGCGTTCCAAGTTAAGTATTTCATAATGTGCTAGTATGCGACGCATACTAGCACTCTATGTTGTTGCCTTAGGCCGCGTACAGACGAGGAGACATGTCCGCTGAACATGTCCGACAGACCGTTTCCAGCGGACACGTCCCCCCGGATATTTGGTCTGATGGCGTGTACACACCATCAGACCAAAATCCCCTCGGACGGATAACGCGGCGACGTGGCGGTGAAGTTGTTGCCACCACGTCACCAATCAGGAAGTAAATACTTCCACGCATGCGTCAAATCCATTCGACGCTTGCGGGAGATTTATGTCCGCTGGTTAGGCGTACTAACCAGCGGACATGTCCGGCGGACAAATTTCAAAGCATGCTTTGAAATTTGTCCGCTGGAAAAACCTGTCCGCTAGGTCGTACACACGATCGGATATGTCCGCCGAAACTGGTCGGCGGACCAGTTTCAGCGGACATGTTCGATCGTGTGTACGCGGCCTTACAGTTTACAACCGCTTTAAGGAGATTGTACGAGACAGGAAAGACAATGGTAAATTGACAGATGTTTTTTCACCTAAAGCCTCGTACACACATATGGGATTCCCAGCGGTAAAAAGTCTGCCTGAAAAACCAAGAACCTACTCGGTAACTTTATTCCCCTACACACGACCGGGTTTCTGACAAGGAAACTGCCATGAAAGCTTTGTTTGGGAATCCAGGCCGTGTGTATTCTCCATGGCAGTGTTTACCATAGGAAAACTGCCAGGTTAAAAACTGCCAGGAAAAAAAGAGAGCTGGTTCTCTTTTTTTTTTCTGGTAGTTTTCCTGTCTGGAAAACTGCGATGGAGCATACACATGCCCGGTTTTCCTGGCCAAAAGCTCTCACGTCAGTTTTCCTGATGGGAAAAAAACTGTCGTGTGTATGAGGCTTTGATGCATAATGGTGGAAAAACATGAAGGTTTACAACCCTTAGTAATTCTATGGTGAACTTCCATTTCAATAAAAAATAGGTAAATGTATTTCTACATAAAACTAGTACATACAAAATCATTAAAGCAGAGCTTCAGTAATTTTTTCATCTTCAGCCCTTGTTGTTTTAACTTTGGATAGTAAAACATTTTTTTGCTGCCACAAAATACCTTATACAGCCCACTTCCTGTTTCTTGTCTGGTCATTAGCCTAGGCATATGACATCAAGCACAGCACTCTCGCTCACTCTTGTGAGAGTTTGGCAGGAAGGGAGGGAGGGAGGATGAGTCAAAAGTGTGACAATGAAAGCTGCAGAGCTGGAGGTGTGCCTCTGTGTAAATCCAGGAAGTAAACAGGCAGCAGCTCCAGCTGCCCAGAGTTAAAATTATTGCAGCCAGAATCAGTAAGGGAGATTTCTGCAACATATTTGGCAATTACAGAATCACAGTATATATAAAATAATATGCAAAGTAGTTGGAGGGAAGCTTTATGATTTATTGCAAATTATGTGAGCAGACTTTAAATCTGTCCTATTATCCCCCTCCTGTAATTCCCTGCCCCTATTACTCTACTGTAGACTACAGAGAGGTCTCAGGGAATGGCAGGCTGAGTGTTCTGGTTGTGGTGCATGGCATAAAAGCAGTTTAATAGAATTACAAACTCTTTGGCAGGTAAATTGTTTCCAGCTAAATGTAGCCGTCTGTCTTGAAGCAAGCGCTAAATAAAAAATAGAGGGAAAGTTATACCACAGACCTTTCCATACTGCAGACGGCTGATTAAATTATGTTACAATTACTAATGGCCCCATGTGAGCTATGATATCTCAAGAAGCTCATACCACCTATAACTGTGATGGATTCTAGTGGCTTAATTTGAAAAGCAAAGCTGAAAAACACAGTGTGATATTAAGAGAAAATCACATCACAAAAATGACCAGTTAATAGGCTATCTGGGCTTCAATAAGTCTGTACTGAGTCTTGTGTAGCATAATTGTCGATTTACAAATCTTATTCAAACTCACATCACATCAGGACACATCCTAGGAAAATAGAATTGTTGTACTCACTATAAAATGCCTTTTATAGAGTTCACTGAAAGACATTGAAATTATACACCAGTGGGTTACACTGCCTCTACCGAGGAAGACACAGAAACACCTCCTACTTACAACATGCCTCAGTTTTCACAACCAGTGCCAACAGCATTGACCATAAATACATAGGTGTGGGACATCTGTCCCCCAATAAAGTCCAAGAATAGGATTTGTCAGAGTGCGCAGAAATGTTCTTTTTCATTTGAAGGGCATGGAAAGTAATTTACTGTTAGGATGCCCAACAGCAGTCAAACTGAGGGGTGAGCAAAAGTTAACAACCACTAACAGGCCCCATATGAATAAAACTGGGGGCTGCATACAGCTCCAGAGCCGCCTGAGGCCCAACAACATAAACTGTCACTGGATGAGGCTGAAACTCCAACCTGGTAGGAAGAGGTCAATTCAAAGTGGTAAGTTAGCACAATAAAAAAAAAAAAAAAAACTAAGCCTCTCAAGGCTTGTACACCTGATCGGTTCAAACCGATGGAAACGGACTGAGGTTCGTTTTCATTGTTCCAAACCGATCGTGTGTAGGCCCCGTCGGTTCGTTATCCTTCGGTCAAAAAACAGATGGCTTGCTTTAAAATTCAACGGATGGACGGCTAACCGATAGGTCAAAACCGATTGTTAGTACGCACAAGCATCGGTTAAAAATCCACAGATGCTCAGAATCAAGTCGACGCATGCTTGGAAGCATTCAACTTGTTTTTTTTCATCACGTCGTTGTGTTTTACGTCACCGCGTTCTGACACGATCGGTTCATGAACCGATGTTGTGTAGGCACATCAGTCCATCAGTCAGCTTCATCGGTGAACCAATGAAAATGGTCCGTCGGACCGTTCTCATCGGATGGATCGATCGTGTGTACAGGGCTTTAGAGGACCAAATGAATACTCAGAACTAATGAAGAATGATACAACATGGGAGGCAACACCAAATCATACAACATTGTGTAGAAAATGGTCTACCTAATACAACCAAAAGGGTGGGACAAAAAAGAAGCCAACAGTAATCACTGTAATAAAGGTGCATACTACAGTGAATGCAAGCTTCCACAGAAAAACCCACAGGTATGACACATTCATTTCAAATTTGCTCCAAGCTAGACCAATGTAACTATGTAAAATAAAAATTTAAATTAACAAATATATTTGTAACATTGAATAATAAATAGTCTTCAAGAGTTCTAGAAAGTAAACCTATAGAAAGCTAAAATTCCAGTGGGTGAATATAAAACATGGAATTAAATGGTTATATAAATAAAACAGGTTGCCATGGGCAATTTCCACTCTTCAGACACTGGGATAAAGAGGTCCTATAGAGGATGATAACAAAACCAGATAACTAGCAAAGTGACCCAGACATGAATCTAAGGCTTAATGGTTGTCAGAGGGCCTGGCCATGGCTAAAAATATTAGGGTGTTCAATGATACAGGAACATATTTTGCACTACTGTGTCACTCATCATATGCCTGTGTTTTACATCATAAGGAAGAAAGCACTTACAGGCACAGGCAGTTAGTGTCTCAAAGGCCAGGCAACACCACACAAATGATGTTAAAGTGTTTGTAAAGGTTCAGATTTTTTTTTAAAATAACAAGCATGTTATACTTACCTGCTCTGTGCAATGGTTTTGCACAGAGCAGCCCTGAACCTCCTCTTTTTGGGTCCCCCTCCGGCGCTAATGGCCCCTCCCACCAGCTGAGTGCCCCTATAGCAAGCAGCTTGGTCTGGGCTTACTCATACATGAGAAACAGAGAGCGCAGCTCAGCCCATCCCCTACTCCCTCCCCATTGTCTGTGATTGAAAGCAGCTCCCGCTGCTGTGTCTCAGCCAATGAGCAGGCCCAGAAGAGCTTCTGTTCTCATGCACATGGCTGAATCAGGCTCAGGTGAGTATGGGGGTGGGGGTGGGGAGCTGCACTATGAATGTGTTTTACCTTCATGCATGGTACAAAAAAACCTTCAGACTTTAAAAACACTTTTATAGGGTGGTCCAAAGATAACCCCTTCTTGTACTGTATTGTAGCATGGTGTGGTCAAAAGGCAGAATCATTGTTGAATCAGATGTGAGAGTGTCAACTTCTCTATGATATAGGGGTAGAGTATGAGAAGGACCCAGGCAAACCACTGGGTGTGCATGGGTACTTTGTTGATCCTAGTTAAATGAGTCTTAAAAAATAAAACAGGATACAAAGTGAAAAGTTATAATAGGGAAGGGACATTACAATGATGTAGAAGTTTGAAATTAATATAGCTAAAAAATAAAAATGAAAGAGAAATCCTTAGCCAAACAGGAAAAGTATTTATCGGTACTTCTCTAAAAGTCAAGTAAACAAATAATCAAACTGAGATGGAATATGGAGAGAGAAAAAAACCTACAATTCTAACTTAAAGTGTTACTAAACCCACAACAGTAAAATCAGTCTATATGCAGAAAAGCATGCTTATTACACTCACTGTGGAACCTAAAGGGTTAATCCTTTGCATTGTGTGTATAAAGGATGTTTGATTCGGTCTCTCCGATCCTCCTCTTCTTTCACCGTCTCCAAAAAATAACCTGATATTTATAGAGCCAGGGGACCGGTTGTGCACATGCTCAGTTTGGTGTGTATTGCTAGTGTTATTTTTTTCTTCTTGGGAGATTGCAAGTGAACAGCACAGAGCCAATCAGCACTGTCCTTACAGGGGATCAGGGAAGAATGAAAACTCCTCCTACAAGCTTTACTATGAACTGATAGGGCCAGATTCAGGTAGAGTTAGGCTGGCGGATCAATGGATCCGCCAGCCTAACTGTCACTTTAAGCCGGCGTTTTTGTTTTCTGTAACCAGAAAACAAGAAACGCCGGGTTGGAGTTCCGATGCGATCGGCGTAATTGAATTTCGCCATCGCATCGTTACTTCAACTTAAAAATGGCGCCGGGGGCGTTCCCGCCGATTTACGCTCAAAAAATATGTTAATGAGCGGAAATCGGCAATTCACGATCTTTTTCGGGCACGACGCAGTGACTTTACGACGTTTCCGGAAGCGATACGTGGCGTATAGATAAAGCAGCCCCCTAGTGGAATATCCTATGTTAGGTATAGTCGTCGTCATCGCGTCGGAAAATAAACAAATCGCGTCGTTTGCGTAAAACATTCATGAATGGGGACGTGACGTCATTGACGTTCACTGACAGAACTTGGAGCATGCGCACTGGGATGCATTGACACTCGACGCATGCGCAGTACGTTCGCCGCGGGATCGCGCTTATTTTAAATAATACGCTCCCCGTACCCGCCCAATTTGAATTCCGCCGGCTCATTTGCGATACGCTGCCGCAACTTTAGGAGCAAGTGCTTCATGAATAACAGCACTTGCTCCTAAAATTTCTGCAGCGTAACGTAAATGAGATGCGTTACTCCAGAGCAAAGATGCTCTGATCTACCTGAATCTGGCCCATAGAAGTCACAAGGCTGCTATATACTGCAGATAAGAAAATGTATTTTGCTGTTTATATTTACTAAAATAATTGCATTTCCATGTTCTGTGTGCTATGGGAGACCAGATATAGTAAATGCAGGTTCTGAGTTTAGTAACACTTTAATATTAGCAAAGATCTCTAGAACTTGTGTGTAAAAGATATGTGAATGGCTACCAGACCATGATACTGAAGAGCATAGTTAATGAAATATACATGAAATGGTGGCCCAGATTTTAAAGAGACTCTCTGGAACAGCTGCATACTGTAGATGAGACAGCCAAAGATGAGCAGGCAGCAGATGAGACTCCAGTTACAACCGGTGCCTTTTTTTATTTTTTTCATTTTACAAATAACGTGGTGTTTTATTGAAAAGAGTAAAATAAAAAGCAGTTTACAAGGTATACATTAATAGAACGGTGGTACATATTGTAGGTAAAAATACGGTGGATCTACACACAGAGTATAGGCACACAGGGCTAGATTCAGCGAGGAGTTACGACGGCGTATATCCAGATACGCCGTCGTAACTCTGAGCGAGTGGGGCGTATCTATGCGCCTGATTCTTAGAATCAGTTACGCATAGATTTGTGTTAGATCCGACCGGCGTAAGTCACTTACGCCGTCATATCTAAGTTGCATATTTACACTGGCCGCTAGGTGGCGTTTCCGTCGATTTAGGCGTCAAATATGCAAATGAGCTAGATACGCCGATTCACAAACGTAGTTGTGGCCGGCGTATCTATTTGCGTTGTTTACGTTAGAGTTACGCCCGGCGTAAAGTTACCCCTGCTATAGTGAGGCGCAGCCAATGTTAAGTATGGATGTCGGGACAGCGTCGTATTGTACGTCGTTTGCGTAAGTCGATTCAGAATGGGCCTGGGCGTAAGTTACGTTCACGTAGTTTATATTGACTATTTGCGACGTGATTTGGAGCATGCGCACTGGGATACGTTCACGGCCGGCGCATGAGCAGATCGTTCGGTGCGTCGTTTAAAGCGGTTGTAAACCGCATATACATTTTTTTTTTAACCTGCAAGTCAAAAGGCATAATCAGCTAGTATGCACCGCATACTAGCTGATTATGAAATACTTACCTCGGAACGAGGTGAAGAACACTTACCTGGTCCACGCCGAACGAGATGTCATCTTGCTCCGGCGTGTCTTCCGGGTATCGCCGCTCCAGTGCTGTGATTGGCTGGAGTGGCGATGACGTCACTCCCGCACGTGCGCGCGGGTGATTTTAAATCGGCAAGGTCCAGCGGCTGCCGGTCCTCTCCCTGTGGATTCCCCCCTGCGCATGTGCCGCTGCAATCTGTGGCCCATTGCAAGGGGAATATCTCCTAAACCGTACAGGTTTAGGAGATATTATTTATACCTACAGGTAAGCCTTATTATAGGCTTACCTGTAGGTAAAAGTAAAAAAGTGGGGTTTACGACCACTTTAAGTCATGTCACGATTAGTTTACATACAACACGCCCCCTACCTGCCCTATTTGAATTACGCGGGGATACGCCGGTCCATTTACGCTACGCCGCCGCAACTTACGGAGCAAGTGCTTTGTGAATACAGCACTTGCCTCTAAAAGTTGCAGAGGCGTAGCGTAAATCCGATACACTACGCCCGCACAAAGATACGCTCTCCATCCTGAATCTAGCCCACAATGTTTTACACACAATTGGGTAATACAAGTATTAGTCAGGTAACACATCACAAGTAGCGTCATTGCCCAACCAGGTATCCCATATCTTGCCGTACTTGGCAGGGCAGCCCCTATGGACATATATTTATTTTTTGTAAGGTAGAACCTGATTGACAGCGGATATCCACTCTTGGAGTGTCGGAGGCACAGCTTGAAGCCATTTCCTTGCTATTAGTAATCTGGCAATAAAAAGAGACTCTAGGAGGGATATTTTGTGAAATTTGTCAGAGTCTGGGAATACCCCCAGTAGACACTGCTTGGGGCACAACGTCAAGGGGGAGCCCATCACGTCATGAATACATTTAACAATAGGAGTCCACTAATCCTGTTTAACTGGACACGCCCATAATATGTGAAAAAAGTGCTGGATCACACCTGGGACAGAGGGGATTTATACTTGGCCAGTCGAATTGGGGTCAGGTATGATCTGTGTAGGATATAAAGATGTATAAGGCGGTCACAACCGATGCCTTTTAATCCCTTTTGCACATTAATGTGGAATTACTACCCTAATCTTTTTAAAATCTGCATATTAATACACACAGATGTGCTCTGTGTTTTATTTGAATTGTGATTAGCTTTTATATAGACATATTTGTAAGTTCATAAAACTGAGCTGGTGGCATTAACATAAGCTTATGCCCGTAAACCTGAAAAGTTATTTTACATCAATACATTGTTTAACCATTTAAGGACTGCCTCCTGCACATTTACATTGGCAGAATGGCAAGGCTGGGCACAGGCACGTATCTGTAAGAGCCCAACCGTGAGAGCCCAGCTCAGTGACCGCGAACTCGATCACCGCCGGTGTCCCGCGATCGGTCACAGGAGCTGAAGAATGGGGAGAGGTGTGTGTAAACACACCTTCCCCGTTCTTCACTGTGGCAGTGACACTGATCGTCTGATTCCTGATATAGGGAACGACGATCAGTGACATCACGCCTACAGCCACACCCCCCTACAGTTAGAATCAGGGCACACTTAACCCATTAGCGCCACCTAGTGGTTAACCCCTTCACTGCCATCTTCATTTTCACAGTAATCAGTGCATTTTCTCTGTGAAAATTACAAAGGTCCCAAAAATGTGTCAAAAGTGTCTGATGTGTCCGCCATAATGTCGCAGTCATGAAAAAAAATTGCTGATCGCCGCCATTAGTATTAAAAAAAAAAATTATTAATAAAAATGCCATAAAACTATCCCCTATTTTGTAAACGCTATAAATTTTGCGCAAGCCAAACGATAGACGCTTATTGCGATTTTTCTTACCAAAAATAGGTAGAAGAATATGTATCGGCCTAAACCTATTTTTTTTTATATATATTTTTTGGGATATTTATTATAGCAAAAAGTAAAAAATATAGAATTTTTTTCAAAATTGTGGCTCAATTTTTGTTTATAGCGCAAAAAAAACCCGCAGAGGTGATCAAATACCACCAAAATAAAGCTCTATTTGTGGGAAAAAAAGGACACCAATTTTGTTTGGGAGACACGTTGCGCAACCACGCAATTGTCAGTTAAAGCGACGCAGTGCCGAATCGCAAAAAAGGGGCAAGGTCGTTAACCACTTAAGGACCGCCGCATGTACATTTACGTCGGCAGAATGGCACCGACAGGCACATCAACGTATATATACGTTGGTGCCTTGGGGGGGATCGGGGGTCCGATCGGACCCCCCCCCGTACATGCGGCGGTCCGCGCGGCTGCAGGAGCGATCCGACAAGTGGGGGCGGCTATCCGTTTTCATCCGCCCCCTCCGGATCGCTCCCAGCCAATGCGCGCGCCCGCCTGACCTGTCACTTCCTCCTCCTGTGTAAACACAGGAAGGAGGAAGCGACGTGATCTGTCCCTCGGCGTTTGTTTCAAGCGCCGCTGAGGAGAGATCACTACAGAACAAGTAAGTCCTGCACCAAACAGCACACTGACACACACACAAACACATTTAACCCCCGCGATCGCCCCCCCCCCCCTCCCCCCTGTCACAGTGTCACTGAATGCAGTAATCATACATGTATGATTACTGTATTTAGTGTCAGTGTGACAGACAGTGTGACAGTCAGTCAGTGTTAGTGTCAGGGTAGCCCCCCCCCACCCCCCCCAATAAAGTTTTAACCCTTGATCACTGCCCTAGTTAACCCTTTCACTCCCTATTGCCAGCGTCACTAAGCGATCATTTTTCTGATCGCTGTATTAGTGTCGCTGTTCCCGCTAGGTAGCTAATTTTTTTTTAATGCGATTTTTTTTTTTTACTAAAGACATGTGGCTAAATAAATTTTGGCCTAAATGTTTGACTAAAATTTAGTTTATTGTTTTTTTATTATAACAAAAAGTAAAAAATATTGATTTTTTTTCAAAAATGTCGCTCTATTTTTGTATATAGCGCAAAAAATAAAAATCGCAGAGGCGATCAAATACCACCAAAAGAAAGCTCTATTTGTGGGAAAAAAAGGACGCGAATTTTGTTTGGGAGCCACGTCGCACGACCGCGCAATTGTCTGTTAAAGCGACGCAGTGCCGAATCGCAAAAACCCCTTGGGTCATTTGCCAGCGTATTGGTCCGGGTCTTAAGTGGTTAACCTGCATAATGGTCCGGGTCTTGGTTAAACACCTTAAAGAATATGTAAAGCCAACATTTCATATTCCTGATATGTGTCTGTTGTGCCAAGTACTTATATGAAAAAGTATCCTGTTCTCTTTGTATTGCGCTTTCCTTGTGTAAAATCACTGGTGTTCCTGCCAGTCCCTCGGTTTTCCAATTACAAACTGATCACACTAAGCAGGAGAACACACTGTGCTCAGTTTTCCAGCTGTGCTGGGAACTCCGCCTGCTCTCCTCCAATGATCAGACTTGTCCTGACACGCCTCCACTGCACAGCCATTCACTGGCAAGCTCAGTGTGCTGCTGCTTCTCCTCCACCAGCTCTTATTCAGCAGAGAACAGAGGCAATGTGATCTCTTATAAAAAAAGGTATTTAAAAAATGTTATACCCACGTTTATCCTATTTAGATTTTATTTTTACAAAAGATGTTATTGTGATTTTAAGGTTTTATACAAAATACATAAAACTGTTTGCACAGGGAGATATAAGGCCTGAGTGGGGTAAAGCATAACAGAGGAAGGTACACAATAAAAAAAAGAAATCCATCTGGACACTTCACAAGGATCATACATGCACAGAGATCTAGAAGTGTACAGAGCCAGCCTCATCACAACAAAAACAAAAAAAGGCTTCCCAATAGAGGAGCATCCAGAATAATACAAATAGGCTAGAAAATAATTAAAATACAATGTGGAAATGGATATATGTGTTTACATTTTGACCACAGTTGTAAACCCTTGTTACACCACTTGTACCACTTGTACCTACAGGTAAGACTATAACAAGGCTTACCTATAGGTACTGTGAATATCTCCTAAACTTGACATCATCGGCCCATGCGCTCTGAAGGTCTGGCTTACAGTGCTGGACCTTCAGAGCCTGTGTCGGAAACAGTGGCTCCTGCATGCAAGTGTGGTAGTGATGTCATCGTGGCTCCGGCAAATCACAGCGCCAGAGCCCGCAAACCCATAAGAAACGGGGGAAGATGTCAGCCGTCTTAGTAGTGAACAGGCGCTGCTGGAAGGGCTTTGTTCTAAGTTAAGTATTTAATTTTTTCTTCAGTGGTTTACAACCGCTTTAAGGAGATTGTATGGGACACATCAATATATGCATTTGATATTTTGGATCAATGTCAGCAACATTTGTCCAACTATAAATTGATGTTTTACAATAAATACCCTGGACCTGGCTACACTTATCATCCTTCCCCACCTGTCATTCCTGAGATTTTGTCTTCTCCCTTTCCTACACCTCCTCTTTTTCTTCATGGTCTTTCCTTCCTTCTGTGTCTAGTTTATCTTTAGAACCTTGAAACAAAACTAGTCTCAGTACAGGATAACCTGCCTTTGAATGTGCCTCTATACCAGTCATAGGCGTGCGCTCGGGGTGTGCCGGGTGTGCCTGGGCACACCCTAATGCCCAGGCACACCTAACACACCCCAGGGCTTTTTTGCTGGAAAAATGTGTGAGATTTCTTTTTCTCTCACCTCTAGTAGCTGAAAATGGGACTTTTTGTCATGGAGAATGTGTAACTCCTGTGGGAACTGCAGCCACTGGCTGCGGAGTAATCAGCCAGTCAGCCGCATTTTCCGATGCTGTCTCTGTAGTTCCGGCTCCCTGTTAGCTGAAGATCACTCCGCCGCCAGCTGTCAGAGAAAAAGCACATGAACTTCAGAGAGCATCGGAAAACTCCTGACTGCTTACTTCACAGCTGTGACTGCAGTCCTCACAGGAGTTACCCACCATCCTATCCCCTGTGTGACAGAAGACAGCTTTCTGATCTCCTCTACGATGCAGCATTTGAGGGAAACGGTCTCTCTCCTCGGTTCCTGTCTGGCTGAGTCAGTCGGGGCTTTCAGTGCCTTTCACAGCTCAGTACAGGTGGGAGGAGGAGCAGGAAGAGGAAGAGATCATCACACACTGACTGAGTGCACCCCGGATCTCTTTCCCCCTGTCCAGCACACAGCACAGCTCTCCCTGGGAATGATGAATATCTAAAGACAGATAGCAGCCCTTCACCTGTGAGTACTGTGACCTCCTCTGCCTTTTTCACTATACAATTATGTGCTGTAAACCTGTACTGTACTTTGCAGGTTTACTGACAGAGAACATGCAATTCTTGAACAGGTTAGAAATTCCTGGGACTTCTGAGGTGTTACACAAATGTATTCCCACATACTCATTATATCCTGTTAAAAAATGTATTTTAATAACTCATAATGTGTGTGTGTGTGTGTGTGTGTGTGTATGGAATACATCTATGGAGCAGCTCAGAAGTCCCAGAAATTCCTTACCTTATCAAAAACTCTTATCATAATAATTCTGCTACAGCACCAATCAGTGTATTCTGACAGTGGGGGGTCCCCCCATCAGAATACAGCATTGCTTGTGTAGATACAAGCACCTGTCAGCTATGTATTTTTTTTGTGCGTTTTCAGTTTATCAGAAACGCACTACAGTCCATGTAACATGGTTTCCTATGGATGTGGTTTACATTTGTGCATTTTTTTTAAAGTTTCAGGCACCAGCAGGTTGTGTTTTTGGTTCCATAGACTTCAATGGATCAAAAACGTGTAATGAAAAATGCAAAATGCACCTAAAACAGTGGTGGTGCATGGATAGAGGGAGTGCCGCCCTCTCTGGCTCTCGCACCGCCACTGAACAATACATAGATTCATGTATTGCATGAATCTATGTATTGTTGCCGCTGCCGCTGATTATTCAGATGGCCGACCATCTGAATAACGGCAGCTGGTTGGCTGTGGAAGTGCCTATCAGAGCCAGCGGTTAGCCTGGTTACCGGTAACCTGATTGGCTGAATCGTCATTGAGGGCGGGAGAAGACATTGAGGGATGGTAGAAGCAGAATGGCTGACCCCAGAAAGGTAAGTGCCAGGCAGGGGGGGGGGGGGGGCATTTTCCAGGGCACAGTGGCAGCATTTTTTCCAGGGCACAGTGGCTACAATTGCTGGGCACAGTGGTGACAAATGATGGACACAGTGGCTGCGTTTGATGGCATGGCACAGTGGCTGCGTTTGGCATGGCACAGTGGTGACAATTGATGGGCACAGTGGTGACAATTAATGGCACAGTGACTGCAATTGGCATGGCACAGTGGTGACAATTGATGGCACAGTGATGACAATTGATGGGCACGGCACAGTGAGGACAATTGATGGGCACAGTGGTGACAATTGATGGGCACAGTGGTGACAATTGATGGGCACAGTAGCTGCGTTTGATGGCATGGCACAGTGGCTGTGTTTGGCATGGCACAGTGGCGACAATTGATGGGCACAGTGGTGACAATTGATGGGCACAGTGGCGACAAGGGGCCCATGGTGACAATTGATGGCACAGTGGCTGCGTTTGATGGCATGGCACAGTGGCTGCATTTGATGGGCACAGTGGCTGCATTTGATGGGCACAGTGGCTGCATTTGATGGGCACAGTGGCTGCATTTAATGGGCACAGTGAGGCTGCAATTGTTTTTTTTTCCGTTTGTTTGTTCCCCCTCCAAAAAAAATTGAGCACCAGCTGCCACTGCAGTGGTGACAATTGATGGCACAGTGGCTGCGTTTGATGGCATGGCACAGTGGCTGCGTTTGATGGCATAGCACAGTGGCTGCGTTTGATGGCATGGCACAGTGGCAACAATTGATGGGCACAGTGAGGCTGCATTTGATGGCATGGAACAGTGGCTGCGTTTGATGGCATGGCACAGTGGCTGCGTTTGATGGCATGTCACAGTGGCAGCGTTTGATGGCATGTCACAGTGGCAACAATTGATGGGCACAGTAAGGCTGCATTTGTTTTGTTTTTTTTCGTTTGTTTGCGCTCCCCCAAAAATTTTGAGCACCAGCCGCCACTCACCTAAAATATGCATCAACTGCAACCTGCATAGGTGTGAACCAGGCCTAAAGGATGAGTTCACCTTTTAGAACATGTTTCATGTTACACCCGTATATAGGGTTTAACATGTTTTAGTTGCCCTCTCCCCTCCTCTGCACCCACACAGCCTCATCATTAAGGCTGGATTCACACCTATGGCATTTTTAGTGCTTTTTGCATTTTGCAGATTTTCACTACAGAACGTATTCCATGGGAAACAATGTTAAATGGACTGTAGTGCAAATCTTCAAAATGCAAAAAATGCATAGGTGTGAATCCAGCCTCAGTGATAGGAATCTGTGAATGTATAAACTACACGTTCAATCCAACACGGCAGCCGGGACACTGATCAGCACACCTTCCTACAGCTCTGCAATGAGCTGTAGGCAGCCATACAGTTCTATGGGCAATAGAACTGTAGGCAGTGTCTGCAGGAGCCTGACACTTTACCCACACTCTGCTGATTGTGGGCACAATACTTTGCAGTCTCCAGTTTAAAAAATAATAATAAATGCCCTAGAAAAAAATCTATGCATTTTTTTTTTTTTTTAAAAGGTGAGCGAAGGCACTTGGGTCAGGCAGGAACATAAATGGGTGGTTTTATGTACATATATGTGAGTGTTTGTGTATATGCAGTGTGTGTGTGTGTATATATATATATATATATATACGCATTTGTATGTTTGAGTTTTGGGGTGCACACCCTAATGCAATAGGCTGCGCACGCCTATGATGCCAGTGATTCTCAAACTAGTAGGTGTTCCGTGGGAGCTTTCAAAAATAAATAAAATTGCTAGCGTTTTGAAACTTTGAACCCAACGAAAATTTTAAATGGTAAATCAATGTTGTAAAAGTTAAAAAAATAACATGTATAAAAATACAATCTCTGTCAGTCTTTCATTCATTGATTCCTTTCATAAGGCGAGACTTGTGCGAGATCTCGGAAGAACCTGATCGCTCCAATTATAATACTAGAGACAGTTGCATTCCAAATTTGATGCTTATAAATAAAGTTTGTTCATTGTTTTTCAGTGTGGAAATAATTAATCATGTCTGGAATTGCGTGCTTGTTTGTTGACTTTGGAATCTCAACTTAATCTGATTTGCTCTCGAAAGCAGGCACATCTTTCACATTCAATTTTAAATTAAATATATATGTAAAAACAAATAACTTCTTCACCACAAAAATTATTATATCTTTTCAGGTGTGCCGTGAAACTTTTTAGATCTTTTTGGTGAGCCCCATGTGTTGAGGACTTGAAGCTGAGTTGTCATGACAAGTTTGATGTACCGTATTTATCGGCGTATACCGCACACTTTTTTCCCCTTAAAATAAGGGGAAAATCGTGGGTGCGCGATATACGCCGATACCCGCGCTCAGTTTGAACTGAGCCGCCGACATATACCGAGTGCAGTACACTCGGATACATTCGGCAAGGCTCGGCTTCGCTCGTGCTCACGCATAAACGTCACAGAGCGTGAGCACGAGCAAAGCCGAGCCTTGCCGAATGTATCCGAGTGTACTGCACTTGGTATATGTCGGCGTTCAAACTGAGCGTGGGTAGCGGGGATTTGACTAGAGGCATCGCTGGAGAAGACGGGAGGACATCGAAGACGGACGCCGGACCGGACAAGGCCGCCGATGGACGCCGTGCAAGACACCAAAACTGTAAGTACTAAAATGTTTTTTTTTTTACAGTAATTCAAGGTCGACATTAGGGGTGCGCGCTATACCCCGATAAATATGGTATATAGCTTTTAATAAATAAAATATGTTTTGAGGATAATGCACTAGGCTGGTGCGGCCTCTGTTTGTTTTATGGTTGCAATGAGTCATTGGTTTTTAAGGAGTCGTCACCCGTCGGCTTCCTAACAACGATGAGTAATCCCCACAGACAGCAGAATGTAAACAAAACAGCATAAGGGCCCCCCTCCGATGGGTTATGTATATGGATATTAAAGGAGATCCCACATAAAAGAAAAAAAAATCCACCAGGTCCTTAGTTCTTCTATGGATTTTAAAAGAAACCCTACACCAAAAAAAATGGTCCCCCAAAAAAATCATACCAGACCTTTATCTGAGCATGCAGCCCGGCAGTATAGAAAAGGGGGGATGGGCGAGTCATGTTCAGCTGGCTGTTTGTTTTTTTTGTGTAGTTTGCCAGCTGCCATTTATCGTGATTGATGATGGATTTACATCAGAGATGTGTTTATTAATATTTGTATTAATAAAGGACAAAAACTGTGTTTGTATTTGTGTTTACTTTTGACATATTTTAGGTTAATAAAAAAGTTTACTATGTACCCCATAATCACTTATATGAGGGGAGCCGGGATCTGGGTGCCTCCTTAAAGGGAGGATTTTAGTTTCCATTAAGCTACTGCACGCACCCCCAAAATCACCGGCTGTGTGGAAGAGGCCATTGTCCTCATCAAAATGGGAAAGTGCCCCCCCATGTTGCGGGCATGTGGCCTGGTATGGTTCAGGGGGGACGCTCGCTTGTTTCCCCTCTTTCCTGGACAACATGCCAGATCTAGGGAAAACAACAGAGATAACTCACTGTTGTTAGGAAGCCAAGTGCTGGTTGTTTAACAACGGATGACTTGTTCCTGCTGCTGACAGCAGGAATAAGTCATTGGTTGTTAGGAGCTGGCACCTGCCAGCAACCTAACAACCAGAACAAATTGCATTGTAAAACAGAATGCAGATGTGATTTCAATGCATGCCCATTAAAGTCTATGGACCACAAAATCGCACTTTATCACACCAAACTTGTAAAAAAAACTTTTTAAACTTGGATCGCAGTTACACCACATATATGTGCATGAGCTCAGACTCAATCTCTGGTGTTTTTAAATTACAGATTTAGTTATCGATCTTTGTTTAAGCTTTTTACTAAAAAGGAGGAAGAGGATAACGTGGATTATATGATTGCTATATACAGGGCATATAGTTTGTATAGCCGATAGATAACAACAGGAACCTCTACTAGGCCATAACAGCAAGTTCCCTGAAACGGTTTGTCAAACATGCAAATAAATATCTGCCTCAATCTGATGTCTCAAAGCGAAGGAGCACATTCATTAATAATGCAAATTATAGTGCATATACAGTGAACAAGTCTATTATTCTCCTTATAAGTGTTTTTGTTTCTGGTGAGGCCTTTAAATGAAATTGTTTAAAAATGTTATTAAACAGATATTTCTACTTAACTAAAAATAAATGACAATTTGAGAAAAACATACACAGACATCAATCTGCCAACATGAAGCCCATACCTGCAATATTCTCTGGAGTATGGACGGAAGGGAGATATAGGCTGCCATGCTGTTGAGGACATCCATTGTCAGATTCTTTAAAGCTATACGGACAAATATAAAACACAAAACTCTCAAAAGCACAAAAGCAATGCATAAAAGAAGATCTGATTTAAAAAAAAAAAATAATAATTAAATTGCACAATTCAAAAATAATTGCACCTAAAACAAAGCAGAAATATTTGTTTAGCCACTTAAGGACCGCCTAACGCCGATATATGTCGGAAGAATGGCACGGCTGGGCACAATCACGTACATGCACGCGGTTGTTAAATGTCCAGCTTTGGATCGGGAGCTGGGGTGGCTCAACGCGATTGGCACTGCGCTGACAAGGGTTCGGATCCAGGTCTTGGCTGCATGTGAATTGAGTTTGGTGGTCTCAGCCCGGCTCCCGGTGGGTGTGCTATGTGAGGTAAGCCTGCGCTTAGTACGCCCACCCCCCTTCCACAAAACCACCACACTTACACGCACTCGAAATTGGGTTAACATGCACGCACTTTGGACACGCGGTCTCTAAAAAAAGAGAGGCGAAGGACTAACAGGGCTGACTGAGCGGGCTAGATCCTCTTCTCACTCCCTCATAGGGGAGTCCCTCTGCCCCGTTGGGCTTCAAAGCAGAGCAGGTAGGGCGGGCTGTGTGGGAGGACCCCCTCACACCCACCATAGCCACTTGGGGGCATGGAGAAAGATGGCAGATTGCCTCTGGGGGAGGTCTGCCTACTCCCAACTCCTGCAGTCTGGCTCCTCTCTCGAGTACACGCACAAAATACACTTTTAAGAAAAAAAAAATGCAGCCAGAGTCTCGTGATCGGTCACAGGAGCTGAAGAACGGGGAGAGGTGTGTGTAAACACACCTTCCCCGTTCTTCACAGTGGCACTGTCATTGATCGTCTGTTCCCCGATATAGGGAAAGGCAATCAATGACGTCATATGTCCAGCCCCGACCCTACAGTTAGAAACACATATGAGGTCACACTTAACCCCTTCAGCGCCCCCTAGTGCAATTGTCATTTTCACAGTAAACAATGCATTTTTATAGCACTTTTTGCTGTGAAAAGGACAATGGTCCCAAAAATGTGTCAAAATTGTCCGATGTGTCCACCATAATATCGCAGTCATGAAAAAAAATCGCTGATCGCCGCCATTAGTAGTAAAAAAAAATGCAATACAACTATCCCCTATTTTGTAAACGCTATAAATTTGGCGCAAACCAATTGATAAATGCTTATTGCGATTTTTTTTACCAAAAATAGGTAGAAGAATACACATCAGCCTAAACTGAGGGAAAAATATCCCCCAAAAATATATAAAAAAAAATATTTTTCCCTCAGTTTAGGCTGATGTGTATTCTTCTGGCGTCCTTTTTTTCCCACAAATAGAGCTTTCTTTTGGTGGTATTTGATCACCTCGGCAGTTTTTATTTTTTGCGCTATAAACAAAAATAAAGCGACAATTTTGAAAAAAAAGTCAATATTTTTTGCTTTTTGCTATAATAAATATTTATTATAGCAAAAAGCAAAAAATATTGACTTTTTTTTCAAAATTGTCGCTTTATTTTTGTTTATAGCGCAAAAAATAAAAACTGCCGAGGTGATCAAATACCACCAAAAGAAAGCTCTATTTGTGGGAAAAAAAGGACGCCAATTTTGTATGGGAGCCACGTCGCACGACCGCGCAATTGTCAGTTAAAGCGACGCAGTGCCGAATCGCAAAAAGGGGCCGGGTCCTTTACCTGCACATTGGTCCGGGTCTTAAGTGGTTAGAGTATTCAATACAAATGCGATGGCTGACTGGTTTGCTGTGGGCAGGATGCTGCACATTTTTCCTCAGTGCTAAACTTTAAAAGTCTAATTTTGCAGTACATTTTCTATTGATGGATTTATGCTTGGTTACAAAAAGCCAAATCATGACACGGAAGGCAAGAAAATGCTGCTATTTATTCTGAAATGGATGTATAAAGGTTTCTTATTCAGTTAGGAAAAAAAGGTAAAACAGGATTCCTTACACTTGCTCATCAATCAGCTGTTAGGAGTGCTTGAAACTGGTAAGCTTTCTGAAAGTGAAGCTATACCCTGAATACATTGCCTTTATTATAATTCCTACTGTTATTGATAATAGAAAAAAAAAGCAAAAAAACTATTTAAACCATATCTTTATTCTGGAGTCGATGGTTCTTCATCCATCTGGTACTGGTCACATGATCAAATGCAAGCACCAGTCACATGCTAACTGGTCTGATATGCTTGAAAGTCAGTGATTCCCAGTTTTAAAGTGACCAAAGGAACTGATGTTTAAGTGGAGTAAATAAAGCCAACATTACCAATAATCAAATACCTTGTGCTGGAGAAAATTGAATCTTTTTGGTATTGTGTTTTTTCTTACCATTGGCAACTCCTTTTGAAGGCTTGAATTATAATTAAGGCAACTTCTCAGAAATATAAGTCTCTTCTAGTTACTTTTAAACATAAGATGATTATTTCCAGATCTATCTGGCCAATTTCGGCCAGATCAGTAAATTCCCTTGTTCATAAGCACTGGCTGGATGGCATGAACATCTTCATCTGAATAATCATAGGGGAAAAGAGTAACGGACTGTGCTAAATACTACTGCTTTCCCGATATAAGGTCACCACTGGTTATATCTTCCTGCCTTGCCTCCCTTCCATGCTCATATCCATAAACTTGATTGACTGGGTGATAACATGGAAATTTATGGAAATATATTTTAAAAGACTGCTTTCTAGTGTCTATAGCTATCTTTAATAATTTGCACCTCCTTGTTGGTTGTTAATTCCCTCTAAAAGGTGTTTTCTCTCTTTCCTAAAAGTGAAAAACCCCTCAAATCTATGAACTGTAATGCCGCTTACACACGATAATTTATCGGCATTCAAAAAACTACGTTTTTCAGCATGTAGAAAAAACAAAGTTTTTTCCAACTTCATCATTAAAACGACGTTGCCCACACGCGGTCGTTTAAAAAAAAATGCTCTAGCAAAGCGCGGTGACGTACAACGACACTATAAAGGGGAAGTTCCATTCGGATGACGTCACCCTTTAGCTGATTTCTTGTTAGTAAAAGACAATTTGCGCTTTTCTGTCTGTTACAGCGTGATGAATGTGCTTACTCCATTACAAACTGTAGTTTTACCAGAACAAGCGCTCCCATCTCATTACTTGCTTCTGAGCATGCGCGGGTTTTTAACGTCGTTTTAGCCCACACGCGATCATTTTTTACAACCCGAAAAACGACATAGTTTAAAACGTTGTTAAAAAAATGCAGCATGTTCGAAAAAAAATTGGGTCGTTTTTCAGAACCCGAAAAATTATGTGAAGCCCACACACGATCATTTTAAAAACTTTGTTTTTTACATGCCGAAAAATGTACGCGGCATAATAAAACCACGTCAGCCCATGAGCAATATCCAGTGGAAGAAGGCTCCCCTCTCTACGGACTCCCTTGATTCCATTAAATGATTCTTGCTCCAGCAGTCTGGAGAGCTCAGCAATTTAAAATCTTTTGTCTGCTAAGGAAGCAGACACAGCACTGCTGATACTAATAGCTTTTTATAACAAGTTATAGCTCAGCTTTCTCTTTAACCAAAGAAAGCTAGCATGTAATGGACACTCCTGGGTACCAGAGAAAAAAAAATAACTAGGAGGACTCGAGCTCAACTGGGAGAAAACTAGCCTTCAATAGGGGCTGTGGGTGGGTTTCTACTATATTGCTATTGAGGACCAAAACCTTTAGAACAACCCATGTCATAGAAAGAACAGGAAAGTGAAACTTACAGTCCAAATATAACTGAGAAGAACTTAAGAGCTTCTGTGGAGACATCATTGCTTCAAGCAGAGGAAACCATAGTGCCTATACAGAAAACAGACCATTAACTTCGGATGTACAGACTTAATTCACTGTAAGAGCTTGTACCGCATAATATACAGAATTCCTCAGTAAAGCAGTGACAATGTGTAAAAGGTAAGAAAAGGAGTTCCAATTTCTTGACAGGGATTGTACATATGGTTCTTAAAGCAGAACTTTACCCATAACATAACTTGATAAAAAATAATGATCTTTAGCAAGGAACATATATTCTACAATAATAATTATGCTACCAAAATTTGTGTGTGCTGTAAATCGCCTCCAGAATTGCTTTTGTTTCTTCTTGCTGGAGACTGCCATTTTGCAGAAGCCCAGAGCCCCTAAAGAGCAGTAAATCATAAAGCGGAAGTAAACCCATTGATTTAACGGTTTCAAAAAATAGTTACATTCCTGGAATGCAGATTGCCAACTGTCATATATGCTTGTGTTCTCAACCAAACTATTAAACCATCAAATTACTGGTGTCATAACTAATCACAAGTGCAGCATCATGGCAGTTGCAGATTAAACAGAAGCAGCTTCCTTGGTTGTAAAGGATAGGAGAGTTTAATTCCGCTTTGAGGCTGTCAGCAGATTGGCCTCTACAAACTCTGCAGTACCTAAAAATGTAGAGCAACTGAGCATGAAAAGTTTATTACTGGATTTTAAACAGTATATACACACTTATATATATACACACTTATTTTAGGGCCCTTGCACACATGGGGGTCATAATTCACTGTTGTATACCATGTGCAAAAGCCCAAAAACTGTGTGTAAAGACCTGAGTAATGTTGAGTTTAGGTGAGTAAAGGGGTGTAAGCAAATAGACAAGTAAAATTCTTCTTCATTGCCAGTAATGTAATATCTAATTTATATTTAAGACGCCTGTGTGCAAGGAGCCAAAACAAGTAAATAAGTAAAATAGTGCACTCAAATGACCCATTGACAACAAAGCATCTCTGTGTTTTTACTCTACAGAATTTACCAACTGACGTTAATTCTTGCCGCAGTGTATATCCCTCCACCATTTAACACATTAAAATTACGCACCCTTCTGACATTCCAGCTGTGTAACCCGGGAGTGCCCCTAGTCTTGGTGGGGGACCTTAATGATATAGTAGACCCTAATCTGTATAGACACCCTCCTCCATCGGGTGGCCCCACGAGGGCAAGACCAGCCCTGACTAAATTTATAGAGGAGGTGGTGTGGACAGATCCCTGGAGAAATAGGAATCCTCTACAGAGAATTTTCGTGCTTCTCCAAAACGCACATGTCCCTATCTAGGATTGATTTATGTCTACGTTTGACGTCGGCATCCCAATAAATTGAGAAGGTGCAGTACCTTCCTAGAAGCATCTCAGACCACTCCCCCCTTTTGCTTCACTTGAAGGTCAGGTCGGAGTCTAACTTACCGAGAGCGCCATGGAAACTAAATGCATTCTGGTTAAATCTCTTCCCCACTCACACCAAAATTAAGGGTGACATCGAAGCCTACAGGCAAAGGCATGCAGACTACTCCGATCTGGGTGCTACTTGGGATGCTTTTAAAGGCTTCCTGAGGGGGGTATTCATATCGGAGGTTAATGCCATTAAACGTAATACATCTGCACATGGAGATGAGGCCGCTCAGATGGTTAAACACCTAGAGGCGGAATACATTGCCAACTCTGGGGAGGGTTCCTGCGAGGCGTGGATTCCTTTTATGAGGAAGGGGAACAGACAGGCAAACTCCTGGCCAAAATTGTCCACTCGCAGCAGTCGTCTCCATCTATTGGGGCCACACACAATAAAGGGTTGTGAACGCTACGGACCTAGTAATGCTTGAATTGGTGGACTTCTATTCAGAACGTTTACGGTTCAAAGCAGATGCACACATTGGAGGAGGTTCGGGATTTTCTGCAGGGAATAGAGCTATCGTGTTTGACGGAGTCCCAGGTGGAATCTCTAGAAGCTCCCATTACTATTGAGGAGATGGTTATTGCCACCAACTCCTTTCCCAATTCTAAGGCACCTGGGGGATGATGGCATCCTGATCGAAGTGTACAAACAGTATGGGGATGTAATATTGCCAAGACTGCTCCACACTCTGAAAATACTGCTATTATTCTGTCAACACTTCCCTCTACCCCAGAGGAATTGATATTAATTGTAGGTTTCTTTACTCAACTTTTCCAGCTTTCCTGGCTAGAGGTGTCGATTTACTCTTCCTGATTTGCCTTGTATATGGCCAAGGTGCATTCAGTTATCATGGCAGCCCCATGAACGAGTCAGGTCAGGGCTTTATCACTGTGAATATACTGTTACTCAGGCCACAATTCTGAACTACAATTTGAGCGAAACAAAAGGATTTTATAGCCACCATAAAACAACAGTTTCTTTAAAAAAAAAAATGTTTTATTACAAATGATCCTAAAACATAGTATGAAATATATATTGATGTAGGTTGATGAAGCTCTACATATTTTATGCTACTGCACTTCCTCAGGAGCTTAAGTAGGCATTCTAAACTATATATAAACAAATATTATTGATCCACCATATACCCGTATACGTAGTGAACAGCCTCAGGTGATACACAGGGGGGAAACAAATCTCCCTGCATACAAGTTTTACTTCTATATCTGCTCTCTTCATCTGTATAGATCAGGGATCCTCAAACTATGGCCCTCCAGCTGTTGCGGAACTACACATCCCATGAGGCATTGTAAAACTCTGACATTCACAGACATGACTAGGCATGATGGGAATTGTAGTTCCTGAACAACTGGAGGGCCGTAGTTTGAAGACCCATGGTATAGATCCTTTAAAAAGTGCTCTTTGTGTTAATCATTTTTCTCTTCCTGGTTAACACTGCAGAGAAGCCCGGGCATACAGGCAAGAAAGCAGATTGGAGGAAAGGCACACACCCCCTCTCCTGATAGGCAAATGAAAATAAGGAATGTGCAGCGCTCTGTTCTTAGACGGCAATTTGACTGCTAATTTATTTATAGCAACCTCCCCCGATGCACACTTCTATCTCCCATCTCTTTGAAGAGAGATAAGAAAACACTACAGATATATGTGTCCAGCTCAAATTTCATGAATTGGGTTTATATCCACTTTAAGCTCCTGAGGAAGCGCAACAGAGTGAAACATGTAGAGCTTCATCAACCTACACCAAGCTCGCCTGGTTTATGGTAGACTCATTACTGGTGCATTACTTCTATGGAGTTGGCTAGGGCTTACTGGTGTTATAATTGGTGACATTAGTGCACTTTGGTTAGCAGCTCCATTGTGAGATTTTATATAATCGTCTATTTTCTAGGATTATTTGTAATTCATTTTTAATTTTTAATAAACCGTTGTTTTCTAGTGCCTATAATGTCCATTGTCTCGCTCAAATTGTATATACCAGGGCTCGACAATATCCGGGCGCCCCCAACTCCCCCACCGCGCCATCGCGGCAGGCTCACAACGGCCGGTAATTGAGGCAGTGGCTTTGCAGACTTGTGAAGGCCCAAGCTTACTTCTGTGACCTCGCGCCATCTGGTAGTGGCCGTTGACATTACAAGTAAAACAGCAGTTCTAATGTGTTTTCTTCACTGTTTTCACTGCCATCTCCTTCCCTCTAATTAGAAACCCCAAATATTATATATTTTTTTATTCTAACACCCTAGAGAATAAAATGGCGATCGTTACAATACTTTCTGTCACACCGTATTTGTGCAGCGGTCTTACAAGCACACTTTTTTTTGGTTAAAAATACTCTGTTTTTAATTAAAAAATAAGACAACAGTAAAGTTACCCCAATTTTCTTTTATACTGTGAAAGAAAGTGTTACGCCGAGTAAACTGATACCCAAACATGTCACGCTTCAAAATTGCGTCTGCTCGTGGAATGCCATAGGCGACGTTTAAAAAATTCTACAGGTTGCATGTTTTGAGTTACAGAGGAGGTCTAAGGCTAGAATTATTGCTCTCGCTCTAACGATTGCGGCGATACCTCACATGTGTGGTTTGAATACCGTTTACATATGCGGGCGCTACTCAGGTATGTGTTCGCTTCTGCGCGCGAGCTTGGCGGGACGGGGCGCGTTTTCTGGCTCCTAACTTTTTTAGCTGGCTCCTAGATTCCAAGGAAATTTGTCAAACCCTGGTATATACACATTTATAGGACGTGGCTACCAATATTGCCATCCGTACTTCACAGTATCACCCTGTGAAGATGCAAACATTTATAATCACCATTCTGAACTACCTTCACATCGCAGAGCATTTAATATTGGAAAAAAAAATACAATACCGTACAAAGAATAAATGTAGGGTAGATAATCCCTTCCCTTATTTTATTTGAAGTATAAATATTTTAGAATGTTCAGAGGGGAGGATATTAGGCCTTTTTATACCAAATAACACATAATCAATATCATTGCAGCAAATTGTGCAAAACAAGTGTGTTTATACCACAAATAATATGATTTATTGCTGCCACTCCATAAAATATAACCTCTTAATATCACAACACAAAATTAAAACCATATCAGTTAATTAATAATCCCACCTCATATTCTAGTCAAGATGCACATCATTAGGTTTCTCCCCAGTGCTTATGGTGGCTGTAAACCGGTTTGGTCTGGGAAACGCTTGGTGTCATCATAATTATCCTTTATAGGGCCACCTTACCCTTGCAGATGTAACACTTACCACTTCCCCTTTTGCTGAGATCTTTAATGAGTGGTTCTATGGGTATCATTACAGGCATTTGGGGTGCATTTTTTCTGCTCCCTCAACGCTTTGGAAAAAAGCCTACAATGGAAAATATAGACATTGGACAAAGCTGCTCACATCTGAAAAACATGTAGCACTTGCATTGCACAAATGAGGCTACATGTCGAGTCTGGGAAAAGTTGAAGCTTGCCAACTTTTTCCATTCAAGTCTATGGTAATGCAGCATACATGCGCCTCTAATATTTACAGCATGTTTCAGTGCGTTTGACAAGTGTTTATTAAATATCAGTGAGAAGTGAACCCCCCACAAAAAAAAAAAAAAAAACACCTCCTCTTAATTAAAAAAAAAAAATCAGTTGAAGGGCATCTGGAGTAAGCCTGATGCCGCGTACACACGGTCGTTTTTTGCGATGAAATAAAACAAAGTTTTTTAAAACGTCATTTAAATTGATCATGTGTGGGCAAAACGTCGTTTTTTGTCTTAAAAAAAAACGACCAAAAAAAAGTTCCAACATGCTTGAATTTTTTGTGTCGTTTTTCAAAAGGTCGTTTTTTGTTTCACAAAAAGTCACCGTGTGTAGCAAAAACGTAGTTTAAAACGACGTTTTTCAACCCGCGCATGCCCAGAAGCTAGTTATGAAGCGAGCTTCAATGGAAAAGAGTGGTGAACGTAACCTCGCTTTTTGTGAAAAAAACGATGGTGTGTATGCAATATCGTCTTTGAAAAGTGACGTTTCAAAAAAAGGGATTTTTAAATACAGCTTACCTGTAAAATCCTTTTCTTGGAGTACATCACGGGACACAGAGCGGCATATTCATTACTATATGGGTTATATGGAGTACCTTCAGGTGTGGACACTGGCAATCTCAAACAGGAAGTCCCCTCCCTATATAACCCCCTCCCCTAGAGGGAGTCCCTCAGTTTTGTAGCAAGCAGTATGCCTCCCAAAATGTTTCCCCAAAAGAGGGGTGGGAGCTCTGTGTCCCGTGATGTACTCCAAGAAAAGGATTTTACAGGTAAGCTGTATTTAAAAATCCCTTTTTCTTTCTCGTACATCACGGGACACAGAGCGGCATATTCATTACTATATGGGATGTCCGAAAGCAATGCTTTAATGAGGGGAGGGAGACATCTTCCAAAGAAGGATTTAAATTTTAGAGGTATACTCAAAAACTAGTAAATCCAACTTAAACGAGAAATGTAAATCTCAAATCAAATCAAGGGAGCCCCCTCAGATCCTGAGGAGCTTGAATCGCGGCCTGTAGTACTGACTGCCCAAAGGCTGTATCCGCATTCCTTCTTACGTCCAATTGATAAAATTTTGTAAACGTGTGGACTGATGACCACGTTGCTGCCTTGCATATTCGAGCCATAGAGATCTGATGATGTGCTGCCCAGGAGGTGCCCATGGCCCTGGTAGAATGGGCCTTTACCGACAAAGAAGGAGGCACCTCTTCAAACCGCAGGCCCGAACAATTAATTGTTTAATCCATCTTGTGATGGTGGATCAAGCGGCTGCCTGACCCATCTTGGGCCCTTCCGGTAAAACGAACACCACATCTGTTTTCCGAACCTTCTCTGTAGCTTTAAGATAGGCCCTTACGGCCCTGACAATATCCAACGTATGCAGCAACCCCTCCTTTCTAGAGGTGGGTTTTGGAAGAAGGATGGAAGTACCACATCCTGGTTCAGGTGGAAACTGGATATAACCCTTGGTAGAAAGGAAGGATGAGGACGGAACCCCGCCCTATCCTTATGCAAAATGAGATATGGTTCCTTACAAGATAAGGCTGCCAATTCCGATACTCTCCTGGTCGAAACTATGGTGATCAGAAATACCTACTTTCTAGTCAGTAAAACCAAGGTACCTCAGCCAACGGCTCAAGGGGTTGTTTCTGTAGAGATGACATAACAAGATTTAAGTCCCATGGACAAAGTGGTGACTTGACAGGAGGATTAATACGCAAGACCCCCTGTAAGAAGGTCTTTACCAGCGAGTGGGTGGCCAGCGGCCTCTGAAACCACACTGACAGAGCTGAGATCTGTCCCTTGATTGTGCTTAGTGCCAGGCCTTTATCCACTCCTAGCTGGAGAAAACTTAACACCCTATCAATAGTATATTTACGGGAATTCCATCTTTTGGATTCACACCAACCTATGTAGTTCCTCCACACCCTGTAATAAATCCCCTGGAGACCGGCTTTCTAGCCCTAATCAGGGTAGGAATTACCTGCCTAGACAGACCTCTACCCCTGAGAATCAGGGATTCAGCCTCCAGGCCGTCAAATTTAGACGCTGTAATGTAGGGTGGAGGATCGGGCCTTGTGAGAGTAGGTCTGGTTGTAGAGGAAGAGTCCAAGGGTCTCCCACTGCCATCTTCAGGACTAGTGAGTACCAAGTCCTCCGGGGCCAAGCCGGAGCTACTAGAATGACTGGCTTGTGCTCCACTCTGATCCTGCGCAACAGGCGAGGGAGTAACTGTAGCGGAGGGAATGCATATAGAAGTTTGAATTGATGCCAAGGGCAAACCAACGCATCGGTTCCGCAGGCCATAGGATCCCTCGCTCGAGACACGAACCTGTCTGGTTTCTTGTTGAACCTGGATGCCATTATATCTACGTCCGGCATTCCCCACCTCTGGCAGATTGTCTGAAAGACCTGGGGATGCAGAGACCACTCCCCTGGCAACAGACTCTGGCGACTTAAGAAGTCTGCCTGCAGGTTGTCCACTCCGGGAATGAATATCGCCGAAATGCAGGGTACATGAACCTCTGCCCACTGAAAAATCAAGCTCACCTCCCTCTGAGCGGCCTGACTCCTGGTTCCCCCTTGGTGGTTTATATATATGCCACCGCCGTGGCATTGTCTGACTGGATTCTCACCGGGAACCCCTTTAATCTGGAGGTCCATGCCAGAAGGGCTAGGCGAGCAGCTCTGATCTCCAAGATATTGATGGGGAGCTGCCTCTCTGCCTTCACCCAAGTTCCCTGGCGAGAGAACCCCTCGAAGACCGCCCCCCCCAGCCTGCCAGGCTGGCGTCTGTGGTAACTACCTTCCAGACAACAGGGCTGAAGGATTTTCCCTTTAGAAGATTCTGGGGGTTCAACCACCAGGCCAGGCTTTGTCGGACCCTTGATGATAGCGTCAAAGGGGACTCTAAGGCATGTGCCCTCTTGCCCCAGGCTGCTAGAATGGCTGCCTGTAGGACGCGAGTGTGGATCTGAGCGTATGGTACTGCCTCGAACGTGGCCACTAGCTTGCCTAGTACTCGCATACACAGGCGAATAGTTGGTTCTTTCTTGTTTAGAACCAACTGAACCAACCCCTTGATAGCCTCGATCTTTACAAGGGGCAGGAACACCCTTTGCTGTTCTGTGTCTAACCTCATGCCGAGGTATTCCAACTGCTTTGTAGGCTGGAACGCTGACTTTCCCCGGTTTAGGACCCAGTCGGATCCTTCGAGGTACCGAACCGTGAGGTTTACTGCCTGTTGCAGACCCGGCCGTGAGTGATCTATGATTAAAAGGTCGTCCAAGTATGCTAGGACTGTGACCCCTTGGATCCTTAAATTGGCCAGAACTGGGGCTAGGATCTTCGTGAATACCCGGGGGGCCGTGGCCAGCCCGAAGGGGAGCGCCCTGAATTGGAAGTGTCGCTGCCCCACCGCGAAGCGTAAAAATCTTTGATGCGACTGAAAGATTGGTACATGAAGGTAAGCATCCTTTATGTCTATGGAGGCCAGAAAATCGTCCCTCTGAAGCGCGGCGGCTGCTGACCGGATGGATTCCATCCGGAAGGAACGAACCCTTTAACCTCTTTAACCTCTAACCGTTTAACCTCTTTAGGTCCAAGATTGGCCTGACATCGCCGTTGGGCTTTGGTATGACAAAGAGATTGGAATAGAAACCTAGCCCTTGCTCTTGGGCTGGCACCTCTATTATTACGTCCTGGCAAAGCAGGTGATCCAAAGCTGCCAGCAATGAGGCCTTCCTTGCTGGATCCTTTGGTAGCCTTGATTCTTGAAAATGAGGCGGAGGACACCTTAGAAACTCCAGTCTGTAGCCTGTGGTTACAGATGCCCGGACCCATTTGTCGGGGATCTTGGCTTCCCAAACTTCTGAGAAGAAACGAAGCCTTCCCCCCACCCGCGAGAGTGGGGGCGCCCCTTCATAAGGCAGACTTAGGGGCTGTCTTTGTCGGCTTGCGATACCATGGCCTCTTACCCCCAGGGGCCTGTCCCTGCGATCTACTGTTAACGTTGGATCGTGCAGGCGGCCGTCGATACTGCCTGGAATTTGAGGGCCCCGAGACAGGAAAGAGCTGCCTTTTAAATGTAGGACCCCGGAATGTCTTTTTGACCGGAAAAAGGGGTACTCTTGCCACTTGAAATAGTCTGAATATATTTATCCAGATCCTCTCCGAAGAGTCGTCCTCCATGGAAGGGAAACCCTGCCAGAAGCTTTTTGCATGGGGGCTCCGCCGCCCAGTTCTTCAACCATAAGAGCCTTCTCATGTGCACCAAAAATAGTGATAAACGAGAGGCCTGCTGGATGGAATCTTTTATAGCATCTACAGCAAAACACAGAGCTCTGGGAATGTCAGAAAACTCTTCTGCTTGTTGGGTAGGCATGTCCTTTAACATTTCTTTTGTCTGGTCTTTTAACGCCTGACAAACTCCAATTGCAGCCACAGCTGGCTGTACCACTGCTCCTGCCGTAGCAAAGGATGCTTTTAAAAGTGTCTCTAACCGTTTATCAACCGGATCTTTAAACATATGTATGTTTTCCACCGGGCAAGTTAGTGATTTATTCACACATGAGATGGCTGCATCCACTACTGGGAGCCTCCACCTCTTGGAGAATTTTTCCTCCATGGGGTAAATGACCGCAAATCTTTTTGGTGGCAGAAAAATCCTGTCCGGCCGTACCCAATCCCGAAAGATCAATTCCTCCAAGAGAGGATGGACCGGAAAAACTGCGTTGCTTAACGGAGCTTTCAAAGAGCCCAGAGAGGATACCGGAGGAACCTGAGGCTCTGGCAATGGTAAACTAAATGCCGAGCGGACCATGTCCGTCAAAGACTGTACCCACAGTCTTTCTGTCTGGGAGTCTGAAAATGGTTCCTCAGAGGCAGATCCCTCAATCCCTGAACCCTCTTGGTTCAGGTCTAGTTGATCCTCCTGTGATTCCAATTCCTCTGGAGAGAGAATCTCAGCATCTGAGGATACACCTCTTGGTGATGGGGATCTAACCCGTTTCTTACCAGGAATAGCTCTAGCGATCAATGCTGCTATTCTCTCTTCTAGCCCCCCTAGGGATACGGCTAGCATCTCCTCTGTGATAAACACAGGGCTGGGCTGATCTGGGCCAGCCTCCGCACCAGATCCCCCTAATGGCTCATCCAAGGCGCCCTTTATGTTAATAAGTTGCGGGGAAAATATCGGCATATCATCAGAATCAGAGGGGGAACCCCTTTGTTTTTTG
This sequence comes from Rana kukunoris, assembly GCA_029574335.1. Lineage (NCBI taxonomy): Eukaryota > Metazoa > Chordata > Amphibia > Anura > Ranidae > Rana > Rana kukunoris. The sequence goes on along the minus strand of CM056054.1, from coordinate 145,389,279 downwards.
GTCTTTTTTGTACCCTTTGACCCCGAACCTTTGGAAGCCATAATACAAAATCGAGGGACTCCGCCAACAACAACAGACTGTAGTGGCCAGGAGTACAAAACCAGAGCTTAGGGGACAATAGATCACTAATGCCCAAAAACTGATGGGGCCCCGTATGTTTTTTTTTTTTTTTTTTTTTTAAATATATATTATATATATATATTTTTTTTTTTAAAAACATACAGTGACCCCAAACTTAGTTTGCCAGCCTCCAACCTGCTGCAAAAAGGGGAATTTTTTGGCTTAACAAAAAAGGCATTGGAACAAAGTCCAGCATGTACTACCCCTCTTCCGCCACCGGGAGTCACTGTTCTGCCGCTCTGCGTCCTCTCCTTCTGAAATCAGCCTCAGACTGAGCACTGACAATGCCTGCTGATCTATAACGCCCCTGTATGACGCCGCAGGCACGCCCCCCCCCCCCGCCCTCCTCTCTGAACGGCGCGAAAAAACGTCTATAAGGCGTATGCCGGAACAGGAGGAACATGGAGGAGCCGCGCTGCTGGAGACCCAGGACTGCAGTATCAGGCGGCAGATTCAAACCCCCGGCCAGGTAGGACTCTCCAAAAGGCCCCATAGGGATCCTTACTAGTCCTAGGAAGAAAGCAGCAGGTTAGCTAGCAACACATTCTTAGACAGGGGAACCTAGTGATGGGGGAAAAAAGGGGTCATCCTGTCTTTCTCAGACATAGTGAACAAGGTTGCCAATGCAGAGCATACTTAGGCTATCCCCCCTTTAGGTTACCCCGGAGAGCCTGCTGTCGAACCAAGTCCCGCAGGCTCCCCCTTACCTGCTCCATGCTGCAGGATGTTTGTCCAGCAAAACGATCCAATCTTCTCCCATCTCCGTGGGTAGCGTAGTAGACCTTCAGGCCCTGGGGTCCTATGAAGGTACCCACTGTCCTGGACCTATATAGCACCCTGGCAAACAGGCACTTATGGTTTTTACAAACTCCAAGTCCTGGGCCCAGGGTCCAGCCCTCCAAAGAGGAGCATTATAGGCAAAACCCCACGGTTTGGGGCCCGGGTACTGTCCACTTTGGCACTGAGGCTCCTTGGACAGATCCGGTTAGCCCGCCCTTAATCCCAAGGATGTGGAGCAAAGCTATTCCGTGACCAACACCTAAGACACTGGCGAAAAAACTGAGGGACTCCCTCTAGGGGAGGGGGTTATATAGGGAGGGGACTTCCTGTTTGAGATTGCCAGTGTCCACACCTGAAGGTACTCCATATAACCCATATAGTAATGAATATGCCGCTCTGTGTCCCGTGATGTACGAGAAAGAAATGTCGTTTTTTACTTCACAGAAAACGTCGTTTTTTTTCATCACAAAAAATGATCGTGTGTACGCGGCATTAAACTCACCTTAAATGCATCAAAAACACGCGTTAATGCTTTACGTGCGTAGCGTATAAAAACTGCAATTATCTGTTACCCTTCTCACACTGCCTTAGGGCTAGCTAGACTGTACTTTAAACATGGCATATCCAGAGTACACTTAGCCCCCTTCCACACTAGTGGACGGAGCGGGTCCGCCTGTCAGTTTTTCAGGCAGATGCAATTAGACTCTCCAGTCTCCTCAATGAAGCGACATGTGTCTGTTGACACCAGCCGACATCTGATCCGATCCTATCTGCTAAAAACAGATAGATATGGATCTGTCTCCCATCGATCTGGCGGACAGGTGGCCGTTTACATCCAACAGCCCATAGGGGAGAACGAGCTGTGTCTGCTCTGCATAAGCGGCACAAACACGGACCAGCCACCCGTCTACTCAGCAGGTATCAGAGAACAGATTCCCTGCTCAGCAGGCAGACTCCAACAGAGCCTGATCTGTGTGTAAGGGGCCTAAATCCTATATTATTGGAAGAACTAAATACAAGTACCCGAGTGAAGGAGTCAACTTTAAATAAAAGTTAAGACTACTTTTTCTCATGTGAAACAACTGCACAATTTGGGCTACACTAAAAAAATACAATGATTTTAGTTAGCAATACCTCTCTTTGCTGCTGGTTCAGTGTACGAGATGTTCTTTCACACAATAAAATTGTTTCTGATAAAGTTTCCCTCACATATTTTAAGATGTCTGTTTCCTTTATCTTATCTGTGAAAAAAGCAGGAATAAATAAAACTAGAGTCAAGAGTAATGAGGATAAATACAGGGCCAGATTCAGATACAATTAGATTATCGTAGCGTTTCCCAAATACACTACGCCGCCGTATTTTACCTGGCTCTACGTGGAATCCAGGTAGATTTTGTCCAGTAAACGACGGCGGCGTAGTGTATTTCTCCCGGCGCAATCCATCTACGCGATTAGGGGGCGTGAAGCATTTAAAATAGGCGCGTTCCCGCGGCGATCGAACTGCGCATGCTCCGTTCAGAAATTTCCCGCCGTGCATTGCGCGAAATCACGTCGTTACGTCATTTTTTCTTGAGTAGCGTCGTTTACGGACATTCCTATTCCCGAACGAGTTACGTAAAAAAAAATATATATATATTTTAAATTCGACGCGGGAACGACGGCCATACTTAATATGGGCTACGCACCGTTAGACCAGCAAAAAGCTGGTCTAACAGTACGTAGAAAAAAATAGACGAAAGCGATTGCGAAGACCGCTCGTATCTTCGTGGATCGCCGTAAAAACTCATTTGCATATCCCGACGCATGAAAACTACGCGAACTCCTCCCAGCGGCCGCAAAAATATCGCAGCGTAGATCCGAAGGCTTACGAAGACGTAAGCCTCTCGAATCGAAGCCCGAAGCCGCCGTATCATGGTTTGAGGATTCAAACTAGTGATACGGCGCGCGAAATTTGAAATTACTCCTGTCAAACACCAGTTAGACAGGCGTAATTGCTCTGTGAATCTGGGCCACAGTGTATAAGAGCCTGTGTACAAAGGCTTTTGTTTGCATAAGAATTGCTTTTCTCCCTATACAAATCAATAGTAATGCAAAAGAAGCATGAAGCAGCTTGATGCAGATTAGGAGGAGATCAAACACAACCGAGTACAGTGGTCAGATGCACCTGTGAAACATAGAAGCATCCTAAATTAATTTAAAATGCAACCATTATTAGAAATCAACTTTTAAAGTAACACATTCACTTAACTGATGCTCTCACCCGCATCATACCAATTTTGCTCGGCGATGACCACTGAAGCACCCAGTGATGTGTAGTATAGAGCTTTATGATTTTTGTACCCTATCTAATTTTTCAAATTTGTTGCATAACATTATATATAAGCAAGTCTTACCGCCTCCATCAACTAAATCTGTAGTCAGTGCTGAAAGTCTTTCCTGCAGCCTCTGCACACAAAAGAGTAACAAAATCCCATTAAACACTATGGTTAAACATACATATATAAACCATAAAATTTTTATGAAGATCAATTTGTATGCATATGTATGAAAATCAGGCACCCCTGCATGAGGTCAATGACCAGGAGAGAAAATTTGTATTATAGTAGTTAAAGGAAAACAAGGTTGCTGATTTTACCGTAAGCATAACTTCAAAAGCTGCCTGGATATCTCCCTTTTTCTCCAAGAGGTAAGCCAAGGTCTCATGGTTATTATGCTTCTGTGCAATCTTCAAAGGCAAAAAAATATGTTGTTAAACCGTCTCTTTACCAAAACACATAGCAGACCTATAGTATGCAGTATATAGTGAAGAACACCCAATCTCCGCAGACTGATGTCACAAGGCAGCTTTCAAAATATTATCATGGTAGTAGAAAACCCTGTTTTGGTTACCACAAAAACTCCTAATGTGACCAAAAACCTAAGCTTTGAGCAAGTGATCTGAGCTGAAGGGATTTTAGGAGACAGACATCCAAAGCAAAAGCTGCCAACTGGATTCTGATCCTGGTCAAGGCTTCTATCTAATATCTATAATATCTAAGGAACCTGGGTGAGCAGAAAGATTAGGAAGCTGCTGTTATTTAGAAACATTTTCATATTAAGGAAAAAATTATAATATGTCTTTACAGTAGTTATACTGATTTGTTGGATCCCTAGAGGCATTCGGTTGACCACATACAAGAGGAACTTTCATGAACGTTGACAAAAGATGGAAAATATATTTCAGTTACATTATTTCCACTCTACCTGTGACTTTTCTTCTAACTGACTCCTCAAAACGCAATTACTTATGTTGGAGTTGGATCAAAAATCATTGGCTGAACAGAGCCTGCAGCTGAACAGAGTCTGCAGCCAATCAGATGTAGGCACTGTTAGGGTATCCTGATGGCCAGCACTGGCAGTATATAATACCACAGGGAGATTCGTAAAATGTCATTGGTGTGACTGGAGGAATGTTGGATTTTTTTTGCAAATTGGATGAATATTGGTGTATGCCCAAGATTAAAGGGGAGTTCCAGGCTTTTTTACTGTTTATTAAAAGTCAGCAGCTACAAAAAGTGTAGCTGCTGGCTTTTAATAAACAGACACTTACCTGTTCCACTGTCCAGCGATGCGCTGGCCAGAGCTCCACTCCACTCCTCTCCCCCCTATCTCCGGCCATCGTCTTCATTTTAAGTGTGGGCACCCAGCCATGACAGCTTTCGGCCTCAAGGCCGGGCACTCACTGCGCATGCGCGAACGGTGCTGCGCACTGTGATTGGTCAGGCGATCGCCTGGGACCTGTCACGTGTCCCAGGTGATCGCCTACAGGGAGGGGCCGCAATATGACGTATCGCCTTAGCGGTCCCTGGGCGGAAGGAGGAAGTGGGACAGAAAGTCCCACTCCTCCTGAAGCCCCCACTCCCCCCCCCCAAAAAAAATGACATGCCAAATGTGGCATGTAAGGGGGCAAGGAGTGGATTAAGCGTAAGTTCCACTTTTGGGGGGATCTCCGCTTTAAGCCAAGAGACTTTTCTTTCAGTTTTAGAATTTTATAGACCCTTATAAAAGAGAAGTTCAAGAAGACCTACTGAAACTATGCTTTCCTTTATGAACCAGATATGACATCAGAGTGGATGATCTCAAGCTCTAGTCCAGTGTTTCTCAAACTTTTTCCAGTCGGGGCACCCTTAAAATATATTTTCAGTCTTGAGGCACCCTAGTCCAAGGCTTGGTTCACATTATGGTGTGTCGCAGAACACGCGCAAAATCGCTCAGTACCTTTCCAGAATCCTCATTCAGCCGGGTACTGCACTCTAGAGGGAAGCAGAGAACACAGCACACTGCACTTTACTTTCACTTTTGAAGCCGACAGAGCTTCTCATAGTTTGGCAGGAGAGCAGGCTCATCTGACTGCTTTCTCTCCACTGACCCCGCGGCACACCTGAGAACCTCTGACGGCACACCAGTGTGCCGCGGCACACAGGTTGAGAAAGGCTGCTCTAATCCACCAAACGTCTCATGAAGCCAACATACTATGTTTTTCATATTTCTGTGCTGTTTCATCTAAAACAAGGCTTGATATAAGGCTTATAGCGTGGCTGATGTAACACTATTGCTTATGCTTCTTCTATCAAAGGAACATTTAAAATAACAGTTATTCTCACCTGAATGGTCTCTTCTAATCTGTAATGCTCCAGGATTTGCAGCATTGAAGTCATTTGCCCAGGATCATACTGGCACATCAGGTCTATGAAAAGCTCTGTGACGTGAGGCTGATTCTGCAGCAGCTCCGGATTTAACTGCACACCATCCCTAATAAAATATTTTAACATTATCAATAAATTGGATCAAAGCAAAAAATATGCAATATTTCATCCGGTTTGTACAAACTAAGCCTATTGCCACTAAATTATTAATCCTATTCCCTCAGATAACACAGAGAAAACAGGGTCTCTCATGATGAAATAATACATGATCCTGTTTCATACAGGGTGCCAGTAAAAAAAAAAAAAAAAATGTAATTGAAGAAATATAAAAACAAAAACTGTCATTTCACATAAAGTTACTTCAATGTATTGCCCGATATGTTGTCAGTGGCAGCCTGCTGGGACTCTGGGGAGATGGCCATTATAGTAGTGGATCTATCTGGCAGCTTGCAGATAACGCTTGAGACAGAGAAAGAGAGAGGCAGAAATTGTTCTAATGCCACTTTGTCTCTGGGCACACACTTGACATGTCCACCCATGGCACTTGGGGAAAACAATTCTTCCCACACATAAATGCTGACAACAGAAAATACACCACACAAAGACAATAAAACGGCTTCTTACAAAAATTTGCTAGATCAGCTTCCAAAACTAATTTCCGAGTGTTCGATATAGCCTATAGCAAGTTTCAGCTTTGTCTCATTTTACTAATTAAAGAACAGTGAAACATGAAGATGCTGCTAAATAATAAGAGCGTCTAAAAACATGAGGCATATTTCTTTATCCTACCTAGAGCAAAGCAAAGATAAAAATGTAATTTCTTACTACAGTTTTATTTTCCTACTTGTTTGAGTATAAAGATTTATAACATAGAAGATGCTACAATTCAGCACTTCTTTTAATTCACGGTTAATTAAAGTATACATTTACGGAAGAAATGCATACAATTGTGCAAAAAATGTGTATAAAAAATGTATAATCCAACGTATATCCAAAAATATCAAAAAAAGGAAAAAAACGATAAAAGTGCTAAAAAAAAAAAATAGTCGACTGTAAATCCAAAAATATCAAAGGAAACGATATCCAATTGGAATCCACTCCAATTACCAATGTAACATGTAATGCAAAGTGTGAATTCTACATCCTTGTAGATTAGCCTCTCAAATGCCTCTTTGCATTATATGTCACATTGGTGATTGGAGTGGATTCAAATTGGATATCGTTTCTTTTGATATGTATGGATATACACATTGGACTATTTTTTTTTTTTGAACACACATATATTTTTTGCACAATTTTTTGCACTTTTATCGTTTTTTTCCTTTCATATTTTTGAATATACATTGGATTATATCTTTTTTTGTACACATTTTTTTGCACAATTGTTTGCATTTTTATTATATTGTGGTTATTTTTTTGAAAGTTGCGCTACATTATTCTGTTGTATATATTAGTTGTTACAAGCCGCACATTTCTGTATGCTGGTTTTCATAAGTGTCCACATCGCAGAGTCTGTTCTTCGCGATTTCAGTATACTTTCTGCAATCTATTTGCTGGAAGTACTAATCTATGTCCGTGTTTCTCAACTCCAGTCCTCAAGACGCCCCAACAGGTCATGTTTTCAGATTTTCCCTCAAAATGAAACAGCTGTGGTTTCTTACCAAGGCAGTGAAACTGATCAAATCGCCTGTGCAAAATAATGGAAATCTGCAAAACATGACCTGTTGGGGCGCCTTGTGGACTGGAGTTGAGAAACACTGGTCTATGTCATTATTTCTCCTGACTGTCTTCCTTTTTTTTTTATAATTATCTTTTATTTATTTTTATAAACAAGAAAGCAACACGAAAAACACAAGAAAACGGGATATGCAGAATCCAATACAACAGCTTATTTATATATGGACATTATAATACATCTCTATCTTAAACTCTTTTACTATTCCTGGTCTATAGCAGAGGGAAATTATAATATTTTATATCAAAAGCAATTTCCATTCCCCCCAGGGGAGATATAGAAACCAAAATACTATTTCAACTTTTAACTAAATTTCAAACTTCCCCAAATGTTCCATCTCCTCCCTGATTGTCCATATATTCTCTATGTATTCGACAAATTCCCTCTTTTATCTCCATCACGTTGCCTTCCCTATTTTATCCCCTCAATCCCTCCCCCCTTATCCCCTCCTCAAGACCCCCATCTCCACCTCTTCTCCTCCTCCATCCGCGTACACCCACGGACATGGAGGGAAGAGGAGAGGAAGAAGGAGACAAAAAAAAACAAACAAATACCACAGACATAACCCCATAACACAACAACCCTCCCCCCCCCTCCGCTGTCCCCCCCTCGGCGAGAAATTTCATCTTTCCTTCCCTCCTCCCTTTCCCTTCTTTCCTCGACCTCTAATCTTTATTCTTACTCCCCTAGTAACTTTTTACCTTCTTCCGATTGTACAAATAATTCCCAGGGTGCCCATATTATTTTATTTTGCTCTTTCTTATCTATTGGCCTCGGTAAGAGTTTCTCCATTATTCCTATTTTCCTTACTTTTTTAAGCCACATAGATATTGGAGGTGCTTCCGGGTCTTTCCATTTTATTGCAATGCAACTTTTAGCCGCATTTATCAGATGACCTATCATTGATCCTGTATATCTTTTCAAAGAAATTTCTGTATGATGTAATAGGAAGAATGAGGGGTCATCTGGAATCTGGTGTTCTGTAAGTGATTGGGTAATTCTCCGTACTGTTTCCCAAAATTGTTGTATTTTTGGACACCCCCAAAATATATGCAACATTGTCCCTTTCTCCCCACACCCTCTCCAGCATCTCTCTGAAATTTCAGAAAAGAATATATTTAGACGCGCTGGCGTATAGTACCACCTTGTTAATATTTTATAATTTAATTCTTGTATTTTCGTACATCTTGAGGAGTTTAACGCTAAATTTATGATATTTTGGCATTGTATTGGGGAAAAGGTTTGGCCTAAATCTCTCTCCCATTTGGCGAGGCTTGGCATTCTAAAATCTTCCGGTGGTGCAGTCAACAGTGTATACATTTTCGAGACCATATGAGCCAATGGTTCCGCTCCTCCACAATACTCCTCAAACTTTGTAAGTGGGCGTCTGTACTTTTCTGCACCACCTAGAGTCTCCAAAAAATGTCGTAATTGTCGCGCTTGCCATATCAGGATTTCATATCCCCCTTGTGAAATTTCTCCTATTGTTTTCCATCCCCTTTCTCCTAGAAAGTTAGAGGCTTGAAATCTTCCATTATCTCTTAATTTCTTGAATATTTGAGACTCCATGCCTGGCTGAAATTCTGGATTTCCTATTATTGGATAGAGGGGGGAGTTTTTAGTCGAAAATTTTGAATTATAACATACTTTATTTCCAGTGCATAATGTTGGACCTATCGTAGGGTGGGTTTTAACTATAAGGGGTAATGCTGAATAACACCATATTGCCCTATTTAACGGTACTGGGCTCATTTGTTGCTCTAAAGTAATCCATAGTTTATAATCCCCATGTCTGCTCCAATCGGCTATCCTTCCCAGCTGGACTGCTTGATAGTATTTTAGCATATCCGGTGCTGCTATTCCACCAGCCTTCTTGGGTAGGATCAATAGTTTCCTACCAATCCTAGGCCTTTTACTCCCCCATATAAATTTCATAAATAAAGCCCTGACTTGATTGAAGTATGCCATGGGGATCTGAATTGGTAGCGCTTGGAAAAGATAGAGGAATTTTGGCACTACACTCATTTTTAAAATATTGGATCTCCCGAACCAAGAGTGCATCCCTCTACTCCATCCATCCAGCATTGTTCTAACTGTACTCAGTAATGGTTTAAAATTTAACTCAAAAGTATCCTTTAAGTCTGGTGGCATTTGTGTTCCCAAATAATTCAGTGCCCTGGTCGTCCATTTAAATTTAAAGCTATGTTCTAAACCGGTTTTAATCAACTCCGGGGAGAGCGACTCCCATCGCCTCTGATTTACTGTAATTTATTTTAAAATTTGACATCTTCCCATAGATTTCTACTTCTTTCATTAAATTTGGTAAAGATATCTGTGGTTTGATTAAGGAAAAAAGCATATCATCTGCGTAAGCTGATACTTTATATTCCATTCCCCCTAGTTGAATACCCACTATGTCTCTATTCTGTCGGATCTTATTTAATAATGGTTCTAATGTCAATGCAAATAATAAGGGCGACAATGGGCAGCCCTGCCTGGTACCGTTTGTAATTTCTAGGGGTTCAGAATATACCCCATTTACCTTTACTAAAGCTCTGGGTCCCGCATACACCCCTGCTATCCACTGTAACATCCGCTCTCCCAGACCCATTTGTTTTACTGTTCCAAGCATAAACTCCCAATTCACTCTATCGAATGCTTTCTCTGCATCTGTATTCAGGAAAACACTCGATATCTTTTTTTTATTTGCTTGGTGTATTAAATTTAACACTTTAATAGTACTATCTCTCGCTTCTCTAGTTGGTATAAACCCAACTTGGTCTAAATGAACCAATTTTGAAAGGTAGGGCTGTATGCGGGATGCCAGAATCTTTGTCAGTATTTTAATATCTACATTTATTAATGATATTGGTCTATAACTAGAGCATAACCCTGGATCCTTCCCTTCTTTTGGTATAACCGTAATATGTGCCAATAGCGCCTCCTGAGGTAGAGATCTTGTTTGTCCGACTGTATTAAATAATTTGGTCATATAAGTCCCCAGTAGTGTACTAAAGCTTTTATAGTATTGTATTGTAAACCCATCTGGGCCCGGGGCTTTACCATGTTTTATTGTTTTCATTGTTGATTGCACTTCCAATGCCTGTCTTCCTGATTGCCCTGCCAATGCCTGTTATCATGCATGTACCATACTACCAGTCTCTTCTTCCTTAAACATTTTTCAGACTCCGCTTCTGCTCCTGCTCATATGTTCACACTCATGCCATTTTTCCATTCTGATGCTGTACAGAATGCATATTAAATATCACAACATGAAATAATCTACAATTCAGTTATTTTGATAGGGGAGTCAGTTTTCATATCCATTTACTGCAGAAGACAGCTAATGAGCCATATATCCCATTCCTTAGGTTTATTTATATCTTCCAACTGTTGAAAAACAGTAGTTAAAAATGGGGGCCTTACAGATCTAACAACAATGAATATTCAGTTAGAACACAGTTAAAGCGCAAGTCCAACAAAAATTCACATTTTAGGTGGATACAGGCAAGTTACAAGTTACCAAGTTCTTCTAACATCTTGAAGACCCCAGGTGAGATCTTTGCAACTGAACTCAACTTTAGGAAGCTGCTGCTGCCACTCTCACTCATAATGATATAAACTCTACTTAATTGACAACATGCAGAACACAAAAAGGAGTGATACTTGCTTGACTTACGAATCACTGCATGAATTATCCCATTCGCACCAATCTAACACTGAAATATTAATCCTGGATGTTAAATGCTGATATCCGTTTAAGAATACAGCTTTCCTGGCTGTCTTTGGCTTCACAATACTCTCAGATACTGATTTTCACTGACCAAACACAAAACTCCTTATCTGTCTTCATCTTGCAGGTCTGTGTTAAAGCATTTGTTACCCCAACACTTCATATTCCTGATATGCACCTCCTGTACCATGTACTTGCATTAAAAAGTATCCTGTTATTTTTGTATTGCTTCCTGTATGTAAAATCCTTGGTGTTTTCTGCTACTCTCCTTACTTTTCTATTAAAAACTGATTTAAAAAATAATTTATTTAAAAAAAAAGGGGGGGGGGGGAGTACGGTAATTGTGTTTTTCTATACAAAAATGTTTTGCCTTTAATTTCTAATTTAAACTGAATGGGTTGTTTTACAAGACGATTGTTCACAATCACTTTAAAACAAAACTCCAATTTTAAAAAGAAAAAATTAAGTACCTACTGCACTTAAAAAATCTTTTCCCGTGCTATGCTGATTAGAGCTGCACGATTCTGGCTAAAATGAGAATCACAATTTTTTTGCTTAGAATAAAGATCAAGATTCCCGTGGTGTAACATCTTCTTCAACATTATACAAAAAAATTGGGCTAACGTTGCTGTTTCGTTTTTTTTAAATTCATTAAAGCAAATTTTTTTTTTAAATTGCGTTTGAAAAACTGCTAAGCAAATACGGTGTGACAAAGTATTGCAACAACCACCTTTTTTTTCCTCTAGGGTCTCTGCTTAAAAAAAAAAAAGTAATTTTCTAGCAGAAAATAATGATTTTTTACTTGTAAGCAACAAATGTCAGAAAAGGTTTGGTCCTTAAATGATTAAACTTCCTTCAGCTACACCCTGAAATTCTTTCCTTTGATAAAAGAATGAAGAGATACTTTGGGGTAGATTCACATAGAATTAGATTAGCGTAGAGTATCAGAAATACTCTACGCCGCCGTTTTTTACCTGGCTCTACGTGGAATCCAGGTAGATTTTGTCCTGTAAACTACGGCGGCGTAGTGTATTTCTCCCGGCGCAATCCATCTACGCAAGTAGGGGACGTGAAGCATTTAAATTATGCGCGTTCCCGCGGCGATCGAACTGCGCATGCTCCGTTCCGAAATTTCCCGCCGTGCATTGCGCGAAATCACATCGTTACGTAATTTTTTTTAGAGTAGCGTCGTTTACGGACATTCCTATTCCCGAACGAGTTACGTAAAAAAAAAAAAAAAATTTAATTTGACGCGGGAACGACGGCCATACTTAACATGGGCTACGCACCGTTAGACCAGCAAATAGCTGGTCTAACAATACGTAGCAAAAAAATGACGTAAGCGATTGCGAAGGCCACTCGTATTTTTGTGGATCGCCGTAAAAACTAATTTGCATATCCCGACGCTGAAAACGACGCGGACTCCTCCCAGCAGCCGCAAAAAGATTGCATCGTAGATCCGAAGGCTTACGAAGATGTAAGCCTCTCGGATCGAAGCCCGAAGCCGCCGTATCATGGTTTGAGGATTCAAACTAGTGATACGGCGCGCAAAATTTGAAAGTACTCCTGTCTAACACCAGTTAGACAGGAGTTACGGGTCTATGAATCTGGCCCTTTGTTTCCACTTATTTGCGTGTTTTATTAAAACTTGGCAGGCTGCCTGGATTTTGTTTATCTAGCCGTGAGAACTCTCTGCACTTGTTAGAAAGATCGTGACATGCTGTTTTGAAGATCGGGAACTAAAAAAGATTGCGATTTCGATTCTTCACGATTAATCGTGCAGCTCTACTGCAGACTCACTGCTTAGACTAGTGCTGCTGGTTCACTCCTGAGCTGAATGACACCCAATCCCTGTAAACCTAGGCCTGCATGAACAAGCATCATCATGCCAGACTGGACTCACATGAGAATGATGCAGAGAATTGCTGCCACTTCACTAGAGGATTACTGTTCTCTGCATCATTTGACACAGAAGAGTGTACAAGGCCCTTGTGTGTCATATGACCAGCCAGAAGAAAGGTATGTATACTAATATAAAAATAAAATAAAAAATGAACAGGGGGTTAGAAAAATTAAAAGGAGGGCGTGGAGGGACCCTTGAGTTGGGCATTAAAGACAGTAAATCAACGTCCAGCTAGGCAACTAGAATTTTCAGAAGGGGAGATCACAAACAATGATTTTGTGCCTGCTTTAAAACGTTTTCTTTGCTAAAAATATACACTTGGAATATCTCTCTCTTTCATTTCTATAAAATGTGACCCTCTGCCTATAATTTCCAAGAAAACAGATTTTCACAAGCACATTCACTATTTTTAGAATAAAATTATTCATAGGTTTTTTTTTTTTTCACTGCTTTAGTTTGTGTTTCAGACTCGGTGCTCATCACACACAGATATGTAACTGAATAGACTGTTGATGCCTACTGGTATTTAGCTGTCATCACTCATTCATGTTGGTATACTTCAATAAAAAAGGACACCAAAATATAGCTTACAGACTTATGTCAGTAATACCGCTTGATACATGGACTACAAACCTTGGATCCAAAAGACTTCTAAGAAACTGGAACAGTAATAATGTTTCCTAAAAATCACAAAGACAGAGTGTTTCGTTATAGCCAATGCTGCTGAATGGGGCAGAGGAGTTGAATTCAAGCATTAAAAAGAGTCATACAGTAAAAAAAAAAAAAAGTTCATAAAAAAAAAAAAAAATCTGCATAGCACTTGGATGGTCTAATAGACTAAGTGAATAAAATATGTACACAGCTAAATTAACAGTTAAATGTAATCATCTCAGTCATTGTGCTAGAAAATTTAAACTATAAGCATATAATAAAATATTTAGCAAGAAAAGAACAGAAAGTGATTATATTATCACAGGCTTAAGCAACTTTTGGCAGCAGTTGTTGAACAAAAGTTCCAGGCATGCTAGCAAGGCAGACAAGCCACCGTGGGACTTTAGATCATGAAAATAGGACATAATTCCTGCAAACTAGAGAATAAAAAAATAATTAGCTGTTGGCCCTAGGTCAGTTGCCCTTGTTGGAAAAAAAGATAAGGATGCAGAGAATATAAAACACAAAAGAGAGGGCTCACTGACCAATTGCACTACCATACCTCAATTTTATTATGAATAAACAGCAAGTGAATACTCAGACGCAATGTTATGCATAGGTATATCTATAAAAGCCGATTAGACCGCCTTCAGATCCACCATAATGCTGATGGCTTGGGAAGACCTCATAGCGTACGGGAACGGCTGATGCATTTTTAAGGGTCAAGCCCTCCTTATCAGAGTCAATCAAAAAGAGGGCTTGACCCTCAAGTCTTGTCAGGCCGCGTACATACGACCGGTTTCCTCGGCAGAATTCAGCAAGAAACTCGATGGGAGACGTATTCTGCCGAAGAAACCGGTCGTGTATATATTTTTCGCCGAGAAACCCGTCGAGGAACTCGTCGAGCCAAAAAGAGAGCATGTTCTCTATTTCCTCGATGGGCAATGGAAAAATTTGGCTCGACGAGTTTTTTGACTGCTGAACAAGGAACTCGACGGGGAAAACAATGTGTTTCGCCCGACGAGTTTCTCGGTCGTGTGTACGCTGCCTCAGACATTCCTGTATGCTATGAGGTTTTCCCAAGCCATCAGCATATTATGGTGGATCTGGAGACTCATCATTTAAAAAAAAAAATATATTTAGATATTAGTGGTGCACCAATATGAAAATTGTGGTACCGAAATTGGGATGCTGAAAACCAAAAAGGGTAGTTTTTTACAAAAACGTATCATTTAATTAATGTGGCTGGTGTTTTTGCATCAGTGTTGCCAACAAACCAGATTGAAATTTACTGACACAAAACCCAAATTGTACTGGCACTTCCAAAAGTTACAAAATTACAGTTTTAAGTACAAATTTTAGCATTTAGGCTTAATTATTTTTTTATTTTTGATATAGTAAGTACTGCAAGTAGCTCAGGGACAGGACTTAGGAGGGCAAGAAATTTGAATGGGTAAGCACACACACATGAAATTCGCTCACACAGTGATATTGACAGCAGTGTGCTGCAGGACAGATGAGAATGCTTCACTGACATTACATGTCCCCTCCTGAGTCAACATGAGTCTCTTTTCCATGCCAGGTGCCCCTTCATTTTACTCCAGGCCAAACAGCAGTGACAGACTTGCACACGGCTTGCCTTGCCCCCATCCCGCAGACCTGCACATGAGGCTGCAGCCACTCTGCTCCTTTGCACCATGACCTCATATGACACGTTCAGGTACCGCAGCCCGGACACACTGTAGCAGGCTCTCAAATGGTCTTGGTTGCCTCCGGACCATAACTGCACATGAGAGTCACAGCCATATTTCTTACTTGCAACCTTTCACTGTTACTGACATGTATTTGCAGGAGAAAGGTGCCCATTTTTTACTGGCTGCCGGTAAAAATACTGATTGTTGGCAGCACTGTTTTGCATCAAAGTCAATGGGATGCAATTTTGCATTGAAGTCAATAGAGGCCGTTTTTGCAATAAAGTCAATGGGATGCAGCATGCCATTATTGGCACTTTTTTGATCTGCAAAAGGCAGATAATCCTATTTTCGGCTGATAAATTTTGGTGGCCAATACATTAGTGCATCCCTAATAGATATGCCTATTCATGACATGCAATATTCAGTTATGGTAATACACTAGGTTGGTGAGCCCTCTCTTTTGTGTTTTATAGTTTGCTTAAAAATACCCATAGTCCTGAAAGAGCAGAAAGACAGTTGTACAAGAAAGCCCTTCTTTTATCCCTGAGCATCACACCTGAGCGCAGGAGTTTAGTGTAAAGATGCAGAGAGGGTAGGAGAGCAATAACAAAAGGAAGACAAACTGCCAAAAGAAACACTGTCATCTTGCCCACGAGGGGCTAAGTGAAAGTCTCTGCAAAGTAGCCTGCCATTGCACACCTTCCTCTATTGCAGGCAGAATTTACATCACAAATGCTGACCAGGGAGAGCAGTAATTTCACACGCTTGATCATATGACATTGTTCAGATCTAGCAATTGGCTGCTAGGCCCAAGCACAATCACAGATGAAGGGGGTCACATGCCGCACCATAACTGGAAGCATAGTAAGGAGTCCTTTGGGCTGGGGGAGTTTGCACTACATAAAATTAGGAATATGCGTTACCGGTCTGCACCTACGGGGTGCACTTGTCACCGTGCTTCAGGTGACCTGACAATTTGAACAGCCCCTCAGATCTGTAGTGCGACGGTTAATATAGACTTCCTGTGATGGCCTGGGTGGAGCCATACAGGAAGGGGAAGTGATAAAAGGAGAAGCAGAACAGGGTCAGGCCTCTAATGAACAGATAGGTAAGCTGGCGTACTATTGCATATCCATGACAGCAGTGTGTAAATATCAAAGACTTTCTTATACTGAATTATATAAATCCTTGGGCCAGTAAAACAATGAATAGATATGCATCCTACAGTGTATTTAGTGGTTTGGCTGTAGTTCTGCTTTAGAAAAAAAAAATATTTCTAATGAGGCCTAGGCTGTTTTATAAACCAAAAGGATCAGCGTTAAAAGTGTACATTATATGGGTTGTTTCTGTTTTGCATGTAAAGGAGCTAGCATTACATCTAAACAAAGAGATTTGTTTCTTTATAAAGAAAAAACACTGGAAATGCTAAGAATGAACCAATCTCCGGGCTGTAGCAGATGACTGACCATAACATGGCAAGTTACAGAGACGAGTCATTTGGAGGTTTGTGCACCGAAGGTCACAGTGAATGAAACCTGGCTTTCTTAAGATTGTGCTAATGAACTCATTAAGTGTCTGCCAGCAGAGATGATTCGATTGAAATGGTTAGAGGTGTGTGACTATAGACAGGAAGCGCAGGATGGTAAATACATGTCCCAGCTTTCATCTCTCATCAAACACGAGGCAGAAAAATGCTGGTATCGGTGCTTTTTAGCAGCTAGTCCTATTATTCCCATGGTACAGAAAACTGCAGATTCATGCAATAGAAAATATGCCAGTAAAGTCTTCTCAGAGAGCCCTGGGCATTGATTAATATTACACTGGGACACATGAATCCAGCCTAATATATTATCAGTAGTTTTTATTCAATGTGAACAACCCTAAACAAAAACATGTACTTTTTCAAGCATTTTAATGGCCAGCGTCTGTCTGGGAAATGCATATTTTTGTACATCCTTCGGTTAGTGTTACCCAGACAATGCGGACTGTCTCTGAGGCTAGTTATTTCTTTATGGGTCTCAGCCCTATTGCTGAATATATTTAAAAATTATTTTGTCTAAACATTTAGGCTGGCGATTATCGGAGAGCCAGCCTCAAGGTACTGTACATGCCCGACACTGACAGCAACCCGTGATGTCACATCCCTCCTTGTTCCCAGCTAGTTTCTGAGTCTGACTCCGTCTGGGATCTACAGGTCCACAGAGTCAGTGATTCAGTTAGACTGTCAGCAGCTCTGCTCCCAATTCCACACGTCTCCTAGGAGTAGGAACGTGTGAGTGTAGGCTAGCAGGCAGACATCTGTCCGGATCTCCTCCACCTCCAGCCGTCTCCAGCACTTCTTCCCCCCCTCCTTCGTGCACCATCTGACTCTGGCTCCAGCTACAGGTAAAATCCTGCCTGTCAAGGGCGGCCATCCTTTTTAGGATCGCCGCGACATTTCAACTCGGGGAATCAGAGCATCTCACCCCCGGTCTTCAACCGAGGCACCCCCCCCCTCGCTCCCCCCTCCCCACCGCTGGTTTCTCGGCCGTTTTTCGCTGGTCCGCGCCAGCCACGCTAGGTCCGCGGGAGCCGCGGCTTAGGAAAGACCGCGGCTTCAACTGCGGCCTAGCGGCGCGCCGTTCCAGCACTCTGCATCGCCCCCAGGGTTTCGCCCAACACACCCCCCCTTACCCGTGGAAGTCCCACGCTGGCCAGCTTGGTACTCCCCCCCCCCCCCCCCCCCAGCAGCAACTACACCCTTCACACCATTCCCCTCACAAATCATCTGCTTTGATCCAGGGTCTTAACCGATCGCCTCTGAGGGATCAGGAAGGAATTTTTTTCCTCTGCCCAGCATATTGGCTTAGCTGAACCAGGTTTTTTTTGCCTTCCTCTGGACCAAATTAAAAATAAAGTTGGTGAGAGGATTCTAGGAATCCGCTCTCCGCCGCCACCTGACCACCAACTCAAACCCCCCCCCCCCCCCCGGGGACGGGCCACTATGGCCAATTGGCAGTATTCTGCAGAAATCATCTGGGGCCTGAGGCAATTTGCCACAAAGCTACCAGCCGTCACCAAAAATGCCCTAAGATTGGAGCAACTGTTGAGGATCGATCGACGATCAACAAACAGAAAATTCAGCCACCCACCCCAACCCAAGCACATAACATGTGCTTTGATCAATACAAGATCGGCAGTAAGACACCGATTAGAAATTCACGATTTCATTCTACAAAACAATGTAGACTGCCTCTTTATTACAGAAAGCTGGCTTACAGCCGACTAACACCATTCTAGGAGAATTGGTGCCAGAAAACTACCGTATTATCACTGAAAACAGAATAGGGCAAAGAGGAGGAGGGCTGGCGGTGATCCATAAGACGCATCTTGTGATCTCTAAACCAGCCCTTCAGTACTCACTTCCAGCTATGGAAACCCTTACTCTGCATCTGCAAACAAACCCCCAGGAGACCTTCCACATTCTTCTCTGCTATAGGCCAACCCGGGCCTAAATCGCAGTTTTTACCCTCATGGACGGAGTTCATTTCCACTTACACCCTGAACAGCAAACACCTTTTGCTGCTCAGGGATTTCAACCTCTGGGCCAACTCCCCACAAGACCCCGTTGCCGACGCCTGTATCGACCATCTGGAAGGATTAGGCCTTCAGCAACTAGTATGTGGGCCCACTCAATCTTATCTTCAGACAAAATCTGAAAAGAAGTATTATGGAAAATGAACCATTGCCATGGACAGATCACCATGCAATTAAATTCATAATTTCCAAAACTGCCCTACCGATAAAAACACCCAAGCCGGTGACAACGCACTGGACCAGATCTCAGAAGAAGCTCCATTCGGAACGCTTCAAATCTACCTTGGGAAATAAAATTAAAACTATTCAACCAGATCAAACTGCCGTAGACACACTGGATGCCATAATGGCAGCCCTACTACAGTCAGCCGACTTAGTAGCACCAGAACGCAAAGTTCCTACCCAGAAAAACAAGGCAGGCTGGTTCAACAACCAGCTGTCGCTACTGAAGCAAGAGCGTAGAAGGGCAGAAGCTGCCTGGAAAAGAAACGCTTCTGAGGCGAACCTCTCCATCTATAAAGTAGCAACAAGAAAATACCACAAAGAAATCTTCAAAGCCAAGAAAAACAATTTTTCCAAGACTATCAACAGCGCCTTAAACCGCCCCCGGGAACTCTTCAAGCTGGTCTCGCAGACCATGAATCCAGGCTGTCTTGAAGCCCCCAACTCAGACACCCAAGAATTTTGCAATGAATTGTCGGATTTCTTCATCAATAAAATTAAGAAGATCCGGGAAAGCATTCCGCAAAACAATACCCCTGAGCAACCACACAACACCCAGAGGAATATTCTACAACCAACAGAGTTCTCTCTGGAACCCATCTCCATCGATGTCACAGAAAATATCATCGGCGCTTTGCGTAACAGCACATCGCCTAATGATATCATCCCCACTAAGCTGCTAAAGGAATGTGCCGATATCCTGGCGCCTCCCATTACGCAGCTTATAAACCAGTCATTTAAGGAAGGCATAGTGCCTCCCCTGCTGAAAGAGGGCATAATCCAGCCCATCTTGAAGAAACCTACCCTGGACCCAAAGGACCCGACGCACCGCCAGCCCATAACAATGCTAAACGTTTTCTCCAAGGTAATGGAGAAAGTAGTGGTACAACAGCTGCAACAGCATCTAGATACCCACAACCTACTTGACCCACTGCAATCGGGATTCCGCCCCGGACACGGGACGGAGACAGCACTGCTCAAAATATGGGACGACGTTCTTGAGGCCACAGACGAAGGAGAATCTTCTCTCCTGGTTCTGCTTGACCTAAGTGCAGCCTTTGACACGGTAGATCACAAACTGCTACTGACTCGGCTGGCTGAGGTAGCCGGAGTCACAGAGGGTGATTTACCATGGTTTTCCTCCTTTTTGGAAAACCGATCACAAACCGTGAAATTGGGACCGTTCACTTCTGGAAAACGCACAGTGTCATGTGGAGTCCCCCAAGGATCACCCCTGTCACTGGTGCTTTTCAACATCTATCTTCGTCCTCTCTTTGAAGTCATTAGTAGTCAACAACTACTTTATCACTCATATGCAGACGACACACAACTCTATTTTCGCATCTGCAATAGAAAGGATCATCATCTCAGTTTAGAGAATTGTCTCTCTTCAATAGAAAACTGGATGACTAAGAGTTATCTTAAACTCAACAATTCCAAAACAGAAATTCTTCTGTTTCAGGCCAGTCGGAAGAGTCAGCTGGCAACAACCTGGACTCCCCCACCCATTTTGGGCCAAATCATCACCCCTAGCGCCAAAGTCAAAAGTCTCGGAGTCATCTTCGACACCCACATGACAATGGACGCACAAATAGGGTCAGTAGTCAGCGGATCTCACCATCTGCTGCGCCTACTACGCAGACTTATCCCATTCATTCCCAAAGAAGACGTAGCAGTCGTGGTAGGAACAATCGTGAACTCCAGACTGGACTATGCAAATGCCCTTTACCTCGGACTCCCAAAGTACCAAATCGCTCGTCTGCAAGTCGTCCAAAATACGGCCGCCAGACTGGTGACTGGTAAAAAACCATGGGAATCAATCTCACCGTCGCTGAGATCCCTTCACTGGTTGCCAGTAAAAGACAGAATGGCTTTTAAAGCTCTCTGTCTGACTCATAAATGCATCCATGGGAAGGCTCCGCAATATCTTTGCGATAAAATAGAAGCCCACAATCCCAATCGCGTTCTGCGATCCAGCGACCAAAATTTGGTCAAAGTACCCAAGGCCAGATTTAAGTCCAAAGGAGAAAGAAGGTTTGCGGTCCAAGGTCCCAGACTATGGAACGCTTTACCAACCAGCATTCGGTTGGAGGAAAACCACCAAACCTTCAGAAGACAGATTAAAACTCTGCTCTTTTGAGGTTTTGAGATACTGGAACAACGAGCGCTATATAAGTTTTTCATTCATTCATTCATTTTCCACACCCAACACTAGTGTTTGACCATGATACCATCAAATAGTAAATAATGAATATAAACTTTGTGATTCCTCCTGCTCTGTCCTCTTCACTGCACTGTTTGGAGGAATATTAAAATGTCCAAATCACTCTTCCTGTTTTAGATTCATGGCTTCCTGGATCACCCCTTTGCCGAATATACAGAAGTGACAATTGTGATTTACTGTGCAGAGAGCAAGCTGAGGTGGAGAGCTGACATACGTAGCTGCATTCTGAGCTAGGATATAGATGTGATAACGGTCTGCCTGTGCAATGTGATAAGGATGTGTAACTCATGATGTTTGTGAAACTAGGGGACATAGCACACATACGCCTGCCTTTACACACGCATGAACTTTAATGACATTCAAGTCTTAGTCCATAGAGTTCAATATTGAACTGGCCCACCCTATGCAGCCTATAACACCTTCAACTCTTCTGGGAAGGCTGTCCACAAGGTTTAGGAGTGCGTCTATGGGAATGTTTGACCATTCTTCCAGAAGCACATTTTGTGAGGTCAGGCTTGGATATAGACGCGAAGGCCTGGCTCGCAGTGTCCGCTCTAATTCATCCCAAAGGTGTTCTATTGGGTTGAGGTCAGGACTCTTTGCAGTCCAGTTCCTCCACCCCAAACTTGCTCATCCATGTCTTTATGGACCTTGCTTTGTGCACTGGTGAGCAGTCATGTTGGAACAGAAAGGGGCCATCTCCAAACTGTTCCCACAGAGTTGGGAGCATGAAATTGTCTAAAATATCTGGGTATGCTGATGCCTTAAGAGTTCCCTTCACTGGACACAGCCGCACACAGAAGACTTTTTTACCTTAATGCATAGGTAGATTGGTAAGAAACCTTGTACCCTTAGGCCCTGTACACACGATCAGACATGTCTGATGAGACTTGTCTGATGGACTGTTTTCATCAGACAACTCTGAACTTGTCTGATGTGCGTACACACCATCGGACCAAAATCCGATCAGACCAGAACGCGGTGACGTAGAACACAACGACGTGATGAAAAAACTAAGTTCAATGCTTCCAAGCATGCGTCGACTTGATTCTGAGCATGCGTAGGTTTTTGGTCCGATGCTTTTTTTGTACTAACCATCGAACCTGTCCGACAGACAGGTTCCATCAGACAGGTTTTAAAGCATGTTTTAAAACTTTGGTCTGACGGAAACGGTCTGATGGGCCGTACACACCATCGAACTGGTCTAATGAAACTGGTCTGCAGACCAGTTTCATCAGACATGTCTGATCGTGTGTAAAGGGCCTTAGAACCACCTTAAAGTGCTCACTTTATATGTCTATACACTAATATACAAATACGCTATATAGACATAAGTCTGGGGACACATGACTATCACACCTATGTATAAGTTTGTTGGACATCCCATTCCAAAGTCAATTGAACTAATATGGAGTTGATCCCCTCCCCCCTCCTTTGTGCCCATATTTCCACAAGATTTTGGAGTGTTTATGGGGAGATTTGTGCACATTCAGCCAAAAAAGAGTATTCGTTAGGTCTAGTACTCATGCTGAGAAGGCTTCGGTTGCAATTGATGTTCTAAATTATCCTGCAAACTTTCAATATAGTTGAGGTCAGGACTCAGACCATTCAATCAGCTCAAGATGTACTTTGAATTCATACAATAATGAGCTCAAGTAATCTTGTTACCTTATTTGCAGATGCTAAATATTATATTGTGCTTCTTTATAACTAAGAATACTAAACATTTCAATTAGATTGTATAATTGAATATAAGAATGATTCTAATACAGTGGAACCTCCGATTGCGAGTAACGCGGTTAACAGGCGTTTCGCAATACGAGCACTGTATTTAAAAAAATCCTGACTGAGTTTGCGAGTGTTGTCTTGCAAAACAAGCAGGATTCAAGCCAAAGCTGTGTGCAATACCGCGTTTGGCCTGAGGTGGAGGGGCGCCAAGCAGAGCCAAACGGCGCCGTTCAGAAATGCTTGAAAAATCTCGGAAATACTCAGTTCCTGAGCCTTTCCGAGGTTTTCCGAGCTGAACCGAGGTGTCCTCAGCCCTTTCCGGGCGTGTTTCCGAAGGCTCTCCGGTGCCCCCCCACCTCTGGCCACATGTGGTATTGCATGCCATTGAAGTCAATGCGGAACAAATTATTTTCATTTCCATTGACTTCATTGGGGAAACTTGTTTTGATATGCAAGTACTTTGGATTACGAGCATTCTACTGGAACGGATTATGCTCATAATCCAAGGTTCCACTGTAATAGGAACAAAAAAGCTTCCAATATTTCAAAGAAATATAAAAAAAAAAAAAAAAATGTTGCTCAAATAATGGTAAAAAATTAAACAACTAATTATATTACCTGGAGCTTTTCAATGACCTCACTTAGCTGCTCACCAAAGTGAGTGCACACCAGGTCAGCTGCTTTACTTGGACTTAGCGCTACCAGCTCCTAGATGCCAAAGAAAGTAAACACATAATGAAAACTTATGCAACAACAAAATACAGACTTATGTCTAATAAAACAGGAAAAACTATCTACAGCCTTCAGTGCTGTGAAAAATGATTTTTTTTAATTTTCTTGTATATATTTGTCACACTTAAATTATTCAGATAATCAAACAAACACATTTTAATATTACACAAACATAAACCCAGTAAATACAAAATGCAGTTTTTAAATGACGATTTCATTTATAAAAAGAAAAAAGCTGTCCAAACCCGCCTGGGACTATGTGAAAAGGTAATTGTCCCCTAAACCCAATACCTGGTTGTGCCACCCTTAGTGGCAACAATTGCAATTAAGCATTTGCGATAACAGCAGTGTGAAAGACTCATTGCCAGTTAAGAAATATTGGCCCACTCTTCTTTGCAGATATAAATGTTAAATGTGACACCCTAGGCCAGTGATAGCGAGCTTTGGCACCCCAGATGTTTTGGAACTACATTTCCCATAAATACTCATGCACTTTGCAGTGTAGGTGAGCATCATGGCAAATGTAGTTCCAAAACATCTGGGGTGCCAAGGTTTGCCATCCCTCCCCTAGACCAACAGCCATGAGCTATAGGTAAGTAGAACGCTAGAGAAAATAAGACTATATAGGTCCATGTTTGGGCCTATATACAGTGCCTTCAAAAAGTATTCACACCCCCTAAAATTTTCCACATTTTGTCATGTTACAACCAAAATGTTGTATGTATTTTATGTGATAGACCAACGCAAAAGTGGGACAAAATTGTGAAGTGGAAGGAAAATTATAAATGTTTTTCAAATCTTTTTACAAATAAACATCTGGCATATGTGCCATGCATTTATCATCAGACCTCTTTATTCTGATACCCCCAACTAAAATCTAGTGGAATTAATCTAATTAGCAAATGGAGTCCATCTGTGTGTATTTTAATCTCAGTATAAATACAGCTGTTCTGTGAAGCCCTCAGAGGTTTGTTAGAGAACCATAGTGAACAAACCGCATCATGAAGGCCAAAAAACAAACCAGACAGGTCAGGGATAAAGTTGTGGAGAAGTTTAAAGCAAGGTTAGGTTAAAAAAAATATCCCAAGCTTTGAACATCTCAGGGAGCACTGTTCAATCCATCATTCGAAAAAAGAAAGAGTATGGCACAACTACAAACCTACCAAGACATGGCTGTCCACCTAAAGAGACAGGCTGGGCAAGGAGAGTATTAACCAGAGAAGCAGCCAAGAGGCCCATGGAATCTGTCCACAGGACGACTATTAGTCGTGCACTTCACAAATCTGGCCTTTATATAAAAGAGTGGCAAGAAGAAAGCCATTGTTGAAAGAAAGCCATGAGAAGTCCTGTTTGCAGTTTGCGAGAAGCTACGTGGGTGACACAGCAAACATGTGCAAAATTTAAAAGGTTGGCCTAAAAGCAACACGCTATGAAACATGGAGTTGATGGGAAGATGGATGGAGCCAAATACAGGGCAATCTTAGAAGAAAACCTGTTAAGAGTCTGAAAAATACTTGAGGCTGGGGCAGAGGTTCAACTTCCAGCAGGTCAACGACCCTTAAAGTACAGCCAGAGCTACAATGGAATTGTTTAGAACTAGCACCTCGGCTGACCAGTTCTTCAACCACAGGATGCTACGCATATGCACCGGCAGGAGCGCAAGGCGCAATGCCCGATGAATAAAATCCTTAATAGCGTCAACTGCAAAACATAATGCCCTAGGTAGCTCAGCTAAGTCCCTTGAGAACCTGCTTCACCTGATCTTTTAGGGATTGACAAATGCCTATCGCTGCTACTGCAGGCGGAGTTGCTGCACCTGCCAGAGTAAAAGAGTTTTTTTTAGCAGATTTCAGCCTCTTATCTGTTGGATCCCTAGACATCTGAACATTGTCCACTGGACAAGTTAGACTTTTATTCACATAGGAGATAGCAGCGTCAACTACGGGCACACTATACTTCTTGGAGAATTTTTCTTCCGTGAGATAAAGAGCAGAAGACTTTTTAGGAGGGAGAAAATGCTTATCTGGGTGATCCCAATCAGCATATATAAGCTGCTCCAGCAATGGATGGACAGGAAAGGCATGTAGAGCCTGGGGGTGTTTTGGAGAACCCAAAGAAGAAATGGGGCTTGCGGCCTATTCGGTTAAGGGCAAATTAAACGCAGAATGGACCATTTCTGTAAGTGATTGTAAGAGGAATCATCAGTCTGTCCCTCATCCTGGTCCCCTAAGGGTAATTCATCCTCTTCTGGCCACTGCGGCCTCCTTTGCTAGAGGGCCCAGGGCAGGGGAGGGAGATCTGCCGCGCTTCTGCTCTTTCTGGAGAGAAGATGCGATCAAGATGCTAATCTTCCTTCTAACCCCACCAGAGCTGAAGAAAAAAAAAATCTTCAGTAACATAGACAAGGGCTGGAGGGTTGGAAGCGGAAGTAGCACCTGACGACCACTATGGCTCACCCTGGCCGGCCACATATGGTCTCTCTGGGGAGTATGGCACAGTGGAGGCTGACCACTGATGGTGATGCCTTTGGAGCCCTTTTTGGAGATTTTGTTCCCGAATTCCTGGAAGGCATAGTCTTGAGCATAAAAGCAGAGGTACTAAAAAACAAACGCATCCACTGTTGAACTATAGTCCAGGAAAGTAATGCTGCTATCATTTGTTTAGCCTGACGCTGAGTCATTGAGGGAGTGCCTGTATCACCACTCACATGCCCTTACACTGCTCCTGTGTCCCTCCGACAGCCAAAGCTATATAAGGGCTAAGCCACACCCCCTCTCCCCTCCCCGGAACGCCCTTCGGATTTTAAAGCCTAATTCCTGCGCGATGCCACTCGGGACTCAGCGTGAGGAAAGAGGAGAAAGGGATCGCTCTCTCTAAAAAAAAAGAACCCTACAGGGAAGAAAAGAGCCGCACTCAAGAGGACCGGTATGGAGCCTGATTGCCAAGGGGGGGACCACATACCCTTGAGGCGATTTTGTTCGCATTTGTAGAGCTATACAAGTTACTCACTCACTCACTCATACCGCAGCCCTTTGAATCAACATTCCCCCCTTCAACATTATCCCAAATGGCTGAGTTTCAAGCGACACACTGAGGAGTATGGTACAGGTATGTTGCTTCCACACCATCTAGTGGCGAAATTAGGCATGACACACTTACTTATAGAAGAAATCTTTATCCTTTAAGTGAACTTAAAGTTCTTCAGGAATCTTCACTTACCTCTCCCGCCACAGGATTCTGCTGACAAACAGCCAGACTCAATCTTCACCCATCATGGCGGGCCGTGTCTAAAGACCTTCAAGGACAAGGTCCCTTTCAATAGGGGTTCCATTTCCCTGGACCTGTACCACACCCTGCCAAAAACAACTTTGGTATCTGATGCATAACCAAAAGACTTGGTTTTTCAGGGTCCAGCCTTCTTAAGAGAGGCATTACAGGCAAAACCTTGTTCTTCTCTAAAGCCCGGGTACCATCCAGTTTGGCCTCAATGGCACTTTGGATAGATCCGGTTGCATACCTTGCTCGATTCAGAAGAATTTTTCCAGCAGGGCTTTTCATAGCACTTCTTTAACCGTGATCAGGCCACTCCAAAACCTTAATTTTGTTGTTTAAGCCATTCAGACTTGCTGATGTGTTTCAAATCATTGTCCAGCTGGATGACCCAAGTGTGCTATAGGTTGAAGCCACAAACTGATGGCAGGACATTATCCTTCAGGATTTTCTGGTACAGTGCAGAATTCATGGTTCCATCAACTATGGCAAGTCGTCCGGGTCCTAAAGCAGTCCCAGACCATCACAATACCACCCTCATGTTTAACTGTTGGCATGAGGTTGGAAATGCTGTGTTGGTGTTATGCCAGATGTACACCTTCTAAAAAGTTCCAACATTTTTGTCTCATCAGTCCACAGAATATTTGCCCAAAAGTCTTGGACATAATTAATATTTTTATTGGCAAAACCAAAGACAAGCCTTTGTGTTCTTTGTACAGCAGTGGCTTTTGCATTTGAACTCTCCCATTGATGCGATTTTTGTCCAGTCTCTTTCTTACTATTGAATCGTGAATACTGACCATAAAACCCCTTTCACACTAAGGCGCTTTGCAGGTGCTATAATGCTAAAAATAGTGCCTGCAAAGCACCCTGAAAGAGCCGCTGCTGTCTCTATAGTGTGAAAGCCCCCGAGGGGAGCGGTGCGCTAGCAGAACGGTAAAATAAGTCCTGCTAGCATCTTTGGAGTGGTAAAGGAGCAGTGTGTATACCGCTCCTCCACCGCTCCTGGTCATTGAAATAAATGGGCACCGCAACTATACCGCTGGCAAAGTGCCGCTGCAGCGGCGCTTTGCGGTGGTTTTAACCCTCTCTCGGTCGCTAGTGGCCGAATAGCGCCGCAAAAAATAGCTCCACTTTACCGCCGACGCACCCACCGCTCCAGTGTGAAAGGGAGGCAAGCAAGGCCTGCAGTTCTTTAGATGTTGTTCTGGGTTCTTTTATGACTTCCTGGTTGAGTCATCGTTGTGCTCTTGGAGTCATTTTGGTAGGCTGGCCACTCTTGGGAAAGTTCACAACTGTTCCAAGTTTTCTCCATTTGCTGGGGTCCAAAGCTTTAGAAATGGCTTTGTAACACTTTTCCAGACTGACACGTCAATTACTTTGTTTCTCATCTATTCTTTCTTTAGATTGCGGCATGATGTTTAGTTTTGTGACGTTTTAGCGCTCTTCGCTTTGTCAGACAGCTTCCGTTTAAGTGATTTATTGATTCAACAGGTCTGGCAGTAATCGGGTCCGGCTGTGGCAAATAAAATTGAAAGCAGACGTACAGCCAAAGCTTGTTTGGCTGTACTTCTGTGGATTACAGGAGTGCAAGTTGTTCTGCACTCCTGTGAACCATTTTCAGCAGAGAGCAGGCCGACAGTGACTCGTGCATTAAACAACGTACGGGTACGCCGCTTTGCGCAATAGGGCCGCCCTACCGTAGTATATAAGCAGTGGGCGGTCCTTAAGTCGTTAAAGAGTAATTCCACTTATGAGGAAAAAACAAACAAACAACCTCCTTTGGATAATAGATGTAAATTGTTTCTCCCCTAAATAAATAACTGTTTATACTTTTATGTCTTTTGGATACCGATTGTGTATGAGAGTGACATTTTCATTATTGATCAGCATTTGCATTATCCTAATGAGGAAAACTGCAGGGCCTGAATTCCTTTAGAAGTATGACACCAAAAAATCTTTTTTTTTTTCCTGCAAAGAATGCCTAGAGTCCGACTTGTATATTAGTACAGACCTCTAGAAAAAACGGTGAGCCAATCGCACAAGCAGTCTGGGGGTGTTCCATTCACTAACTTTGGACAGAAGACATCCAGGTTGCCATATTGCACTGAATTTTACAGAAAAATATAGCGGCTGCAGATTAAAAAGGAAAGGTAATTTTTAGGAACATCCAATTATAATATGGCTTGTCTAGCAATTGTGCATGCTATACGTGCTATTTTTTTTCCCATGAAAGTAGAGTTACCCTTTAAGTATGACATGACCATCAGCAAAGTAATTTATTATTTAAAGATTTCTGTTCATTTTAGCACAAACAAATGGGTAGTATAAGGAGCTTGAATATGCATGTTTAAAGTGAAAGTCCAGGATTGATCTAAAACTGCTCCCAACCCCTTTCTAAATCCTATTCTAACTACCCTGTAAAGGTAAATACATAAATGTACCTATTCTGAGGGTGCTTCAGTTCAGTCACATTATCTCCCCAGCGGCTGGCTACAGGGCAAAGGAGAGATCACCAACAACGGTTTCAATGCCTTTGAGGTGACATCACCCATAGACTTATCAAGGGGCATCCTTCGGCTGTCGCTCCTCTTCCCAGCCAAATGCTGGAAGCCGATCATGTAGCGACCTCAAAATAGGCAAGTATAAACTTTTTTTTTTTACTGGATAGTTAGAATAGAATTGAAAAGGGGTGGGAGCAGTTTTAGATTTAGTCAGATTGATTCTGCTGTCGATTGACGTCTCTCAGCCGGTCACTGGAAAGATCCCGACTAATATTGGGATACACCCAGTGGCCTCGACTGGCAGCTGGCTCAGTCTTTCAGCCAGCTGCTCCTTCTTCAGCCCAGTCTTATGCCTGGTGAACACAATGAGAATATCGGAAGAATAATTGTCAATTTTTTTGTTTATTTGTTTTTGCATGCTAGTCTCATATTGAAAACAAATAAGGTTACTAGAGTTACGAAAATACTCATAAGACAGAATACAATTTCCCACGATTTTTTTATATATTGTATTTTTAAATTTCCAAGCACGTGCAGTCTTGATCGGCTCTCAAAAGCGGTCTACCATTGACCAGATTATCGTACCATTGCTCCAAAGGCGGTATTCTTTGTCCAATTTTCTTATTGTGTTTAGAGGTAGTGGAGGACCAATGCTGCATCCACCTAGATGAGTGTGAATGTTTTTGTTTTTTAATCCCCATACTTCGCTTTTAAGGTTTGTATTTCATTCTTACTTCCACTATATTCACAAAATCTATTTTTACATAGTAATTTGATTAACTTCACACCCTTCCCCATAGAAACAGACTAATAATTATACATCATACCTCCATATGTTTCATAACTTTGTCCCATGTTGCCTGTTTTTCCTCAGGACTGTAGCCCGGGATTGAAAGAATGTTGTGAATATAATTAAAGATTTCTTGCTATAAAAAAAAAAAAAGGTAATATACAAAAGGAAATAGTTGGGTGGCTTACACAAAAATAATTACAAATATGAATTTAAAGAGGTTTTCCAGTTTCAACAAGATGGAGGCCATTGTATCCTGAAGCATGACAGCAACAGTTCTAAGCAAAAATTGTATTTCCATAGATTTCCAAGGTATGCCATAGCCATTGGTTTCCAGGCCAAACCATGTTATGATGATAATAAATCCCTTCTTGTTGAAAGTAAAAATATATAAGAAAAAAAGGTAGAACATTTTTTAATGCATCATGAAACTAATTTAACTTAGATTTGGAAAAAACAAGGTAATTTAGAGCTTTTGATGAAAGACCAAAAAAACATCCAGTCTTAAAGAGGTATTAAACCGAAAAGCAAACATTTATTATATTGCAGCTTACCAATATTTTTATGGGTTCTATCTTTTATTTTCACCTGGTGATCTGGCCAGTAAGTCTGTTTTCAACAAAACAAGCTCCTCTACAAATGTATCAGTTAAAGAGTGTTGAGACAAATCATTTAACACTGAAAGAGTGGCTCACAATGATCAACTTTTATTTATTTCGGTGAAATCTTTATCTCAAAAGGAATAAACACTGTTACCGTAACTGCTTGTGAAACCAAGTGTAAGCTGGCATTTAACTTCAATCTTCAATGTCTAAATCTGCTAGTCCGTCCAACACTACTCCTCCCCCAGACTGACAATGCTGCTGTCTGATGTGCCCCCCCTGTCCTCCGTCATCCAGAGTGGGGGCGCTCTAATACAGGAGGTGTGTTACTGGCCAGATCATCAGCAGAAAACAGAGGGAGAAAAGCCTACAAAAAGAACACTTATGCAGCCACCACCAGATCACACTATATTACATTTATGGTTTATTACCACTTTATAATCACCAAGAAAATGTTGACTCTGCAGCTTTAACTTCTGGAATATCATTTTTATAAATAGGCACAAAGAACGTGGCGGTGACGCGGCGGCGAACCGCCGTGTCAATACGTCACCGCGCCGTCCGGCGGGGAATTTTCGATGGTGTGTACACGCCATGACAAACTCCCGATCGGACATATCCGATGGAAATGGTCCGCGGACCGTTTTCATCGGATATATCCGATCGTGTGTACGCCGCCTTAGAGAGCTTGTCAATTTATAAGCCGCAATATTTTCTCAGCACAGGCTTGTAAGCCAACAGAAGAAACCTACTTTCCTGTTTTAAAATATAAATAAAAACCGAGATCTCAGTTGCAAACATATATACATATGAAGAAAACAGAGACCACTATTAGGATGCCTCTACAAGTGAAGTCCTACTGAGATCTACAAGACTGCCAACACTAATGGCATAGCTAAAAAAAAAAAAAATGGCTTACTTTAGTATTTTCTATATACAGTATGTTTTAAAGTAGTTGTAAACAACAACTGAATGACATCTACTTTGGTAGAGTATTGTGTATAAAATACAACTACCATGTTTTTATTAAAATACTTGTTTCACCTTTTTTCATCCATTGTTGCCGATCTTCTGTGGCCTCCTAATGGACACTTCCTATCCTAATTTTTACATTTTTGTGTATTGTGTGCTCAAAACAACCACTTGTAACTCCCACTAGAAGCCGTACGACAGGGTGCCAATGCATGAACAAAATTGCTAAACAAGGACAGAGTGTTGTCATCTTTTAACAGGAAATGCCTAAACAACAACCTTCTTAGTACAATCGCTAAGTACGGTACTTATTAGTTTAAAGCTGCAGACGTAAAATATTGATTTTTGAATTATTATTATATGAGATTTTGGTGATTGGCTATACATACTGTATACATGAACGCGTAGCTAAAGGCAAAACTTTTTGTTTTGTTTTGGATAGAGTGAAGAGGCATTATAACACCTGTCAGTTTTTTTACTGCCGTCTGTGCCCCCATTAGGGAGATTCACCCTCTCTATTTGTCCTGTTCACCATCATTACCAAAACTGACAGTAAAAGAAAATCTTACATTTTGGGTTGACATCTGAACAGTAATAGAGGGAAATCCTCCAATGGGGACAATAGTCTGGTGACAGCCCAGGAATCTCTCCTTTTGGAAGAATTTCCTCTCACTTCCTGTTTTGGTTATGGGACAGGAAGCAAACAAAAATCTCACCAATGAAAAAAAAAAACCGGAGAAGGGTTATAACCCTCCATTGCCCTATTCAAAATGAAAAAACAAAAACAAAAAAACGTTGCCTTTAATTCTACTTAAATATCTATACTCTCACAGACTGAGGTTCATCCAAACATGCAGAGCCATCTTCACAGTAGTGGTCGGTTTTCACGTATACCTGCTAACATAGGTACAAAAAGAGGCTTGTTTGATTTAGATTTTGGAAACAGTTGTTAAATTAGGTCCCTTGCTAATAAGAAAAGTTAGGGGTTTTTCAAATGTGTGGTAAAAGCAGGAAGTTCAGCCACAATCTACTCTCTCCTCAATGCCCACCTGAAGAAGTAGGTACAGCTGCTCAGAGATCTACACTTACTTTGGTTGCAATACTTTGCTTTGTGGCCCTTGCAAAAATTAAATGGCATGCCACATTCAGTGGGCACCACTGTAGCATATTGTGTCCCACTTAAGTGAATGAGGCTATGCCTTCACCCAGCAACTGCTGACAATGCCTGAGTTGCAGAGTGGTGAAGCAGCATTTTCAGAGTTAGGGAGGTGGTGGGCAAGCAACATTCTCACTGAGTGTCCAAAAAAATGCAGAGGGCCAGCAAGGGCTGCGGCATGTATGATCCAGATCTATTTATAAAGGTTTTAACACAACTTTCTCCAAGGATTTGTTTATGTATCCAAGAAAATTTGAAGAAAGCTGTTAAAATCATGTCTCTATAAATATGCCCCTAAATGCTGGGAAATATGTGCAACACAATTAATAGTAGACCTTTGGAGGACTTGTTCTTGAAGGAAAACATTTACTGTAATTACCGTTAGTAATTCAAAGCCAGCGTCTGTAAATTCCAAAGAAAAGTCCAACTGATTCATAGTCTGAACAGAATAATAAATGCTCTACAGAAACAAATCCAAACCTGTACAGACTAGGAATTTACAATTTGAAAAAAATAAATAAAATAAAACTATCTCAGACATCATTACATATTGCTTGTTTTCACAAGACATGCAAGGCAGAATACTGAAATTTGCCTGTACCGAAAACTGAGATTAAAGCGCAGATTCACCCAAAAGTGGAAGCTGTGCTTTAAGTCCTCCTCCCTCGTCCTCTGCCATATTTGGCAGGTAATTTTTTGCGGTGACAGGGCGGGAGCAGGTACCTAGTTTTGACAGGTACCTGCTCTCACTTTTGCTCAGATCGCCTAGGCAATCCAAGCAGAAGTTGTCCTCTCCCTCCCTCCCACACAGTCTTCTGGGGAATGTCACAGGTCCCAGAAGACTGCCAGGATGATCACAAAGCGCTGCGCTGTTTGTGCATGCTCAGTGGGCATCCGGCTGTAAAGATGCAACCAGCACAGCCGGCTGCCCACAGTTAAGATGACAGTGCTGGAAACCCGAAGGCTAGTGATAAACTAGCCTATGTGGGGGCGGTGCTGGATCCCTATACAGGTAAGTATCCTGTTCTTAAAAGTCAGCAGCTACAGGATTTGCAGCTACTGACTTTAACATTTATTTTTTCCCAGAGTTTAGAACCACTTTAAGTTCTCACTAGGATACACTGATGTTCTTGGAGCACCATGATATCTTAATGGATTGATTTAAGTGTGTAAAAAATACATCAGGACAAGTATCGTATTGGTCTCAAGGGGACCAGAGCAGATTAGAATCTTTTTCTGTGTACATAGAGGGGTCAAATACATCAAATTTTTATAGAAAACATTTTAAATTGGTGTGAAAAATGCTCATTAGTCAAAAGTAATCAACATTTAGGAAAAGAATGTATGCGATACCTTTCTTATTGGGTCTTGTAAATAGCAGTCTATAATTTTGTCATATAGGTGCTTCCTCTCGTACATAAACTCACAGATCTGATAGCTGCACATAGAAGAATAAAATAAGTACAATGTTAAATGTTTTGACCTGGTCTTCACCTTGATCTAGAGATATATAAATATATATATATTATTTTTTTGTGAATAAGTTGCAATGAACACACATTGGCCATTTAAAATTGGGAACCAATTGCTTATCCGATTATGTTTATCACCCACATGTATGTTCCTATGTAAATGTTCGATCATATTACTGTACTACATTTGTGCATGCATCCTAAAATCTAGGTTTGTTGTATGGCTCAACAGAATCTAAGCAAGGGAAGAGGTCTTGGATCTAGTACATATAAACATGTTGGCTTTTCATATGTGCTGTACAGGCTTTGGTTCTTTAACCACTTGTCATCCGTCCGCCGTCATATGACGGCGGGCGGATAACTTCATTGTCCTGACTGCACGTTAGAGGTCGACCGATATGGGTTTTTCTCTGGCCGATGCCGATGCCGATATTCAGAAATCGTGACGGCCGATAGCCGATTTATGATGCCGATTTTTTTTTTGGGCCGATATGTTAAGCCGATTCCCCCCCTTCATCTCATAAAGTCTAACAGTTAGACCCCTTTCACACTGGGGCGTTTTCAGGCACTTTTGGGCTAAAAATAGCACCTGTAAAGTGCCTGCAAAACTGCTCCCCTGCAGTCTCAGTCTAAAAGCTTGAGTGCTTTCACATTGAGGCAGTGCGCTGGCAGGACATTAAAGCGGATGGTTCAGCAGAAAAAAATATTAAAAGCCAGCAGCAACAAATACTGCAGCTTCTGACTTTTAATATTAGGACACTTACCTGTCCTGGAGTCCAGCGGCGTCCGCAGCAGAGGACGAGCGATCGCTCGTCACCCTGCTGCTCCCCCCTCCATCCACGGTGAGGGAACCAGGAAGTGAAGCGCTGCGGCTTCACTGCCCGGTTCCCTACGGCGCATGCGCGAGTCGTGCTGCGCCCGCAGATTGGCTCCCGCTGTGTGATGGGAGCCGAGAGTTCCCAGCACACAACGGGGGGCGACGGGATGTCGCCAAAAAACCCGACTTTTGCCCGAGACTGCGGGCCGGAAGTGGTTGCAGATACCTGTCTTTAGACAGGTATCTGCACCCCCCTCCCCCTGAAAGGTGTCAATTGTGACACCGGAGGGGGGGAGGGTTCCGATCAGCGGATCTTCACTTTAGGGTGGAGATCCGCTTTAAAGAAAAGTCCTGCAAGCAGCATCTTTGGAGCGGCTCCTCCACCACTCCTGCTCATTGAGATGAACACCTGCAAAGCGCTTCTGCAGTGGCGCTACATGGGAGCATTTAACCCCTTAATCAGCTGCTAGCTGGGATATAAGCACCCCGCTAGCAGCTAAATAGCGCTGCTAGAATGATGGTCCAGTGTTTAGGCAGCGGAGTTCTGCGGAAAAAATAAATAAGTCAGCAGCTACAAATACTGCAGCTGTTGACTTTTAATATCGGCACACTTGCCTGTCATGGGTGGCCACAATGCTGGCACCCGAAGCCTATCTCTCCCTTGGGTGCTTCGGCCACCATCTTCCGTAAGGGAATCAGGAAGTGAAGCCTTGCGGCTTCACTTCCTGGTTCCCTACTTTCCCTACTGTGCATGCGCAAGACGCGCTGCGCAATCCCACTGGTCCCTGCTGTCTTCTGGGACCTGTGCGTCTCCCAGAAGAAAACTGGGGGCGGATTAAGCACCAGATGTGGTGTAGGTCACCACAGTCACCGCAGTGATCTATGCCCGGAAGAGGGAGCAAATACCTGGGATTACGCAGGTATCTGCCCCCCCCCCCCCTTCCCCCTGAAAGGTACCAAATGTGTGTGGGGGGGGGGGGGATTCAGAAAAGCGGAAGTTCCATTATTGCCCTGCTACACAACAAGCCTCCAATCAGTGCACTTGTAGGTGTAATTTAGATATAAAAAAAATATATATATATAAATCCAATACACAAAAACAGGTCATGAAAACTTTTGGACGAAAAAAACTTTACTGTTTAGTTTTTTTATTTGTTAAAGCATATTTTTTCCCAAAAAAATGCGTTTGAAAGACCGCTGCGCAAATACCGTGTAACATTAAATATTGCAGCAATCGCCATTTTATTTCTTAAGGTCTCTGCTAAAAAAAAATATATAATGTTTGGGGGTTCCAAGTGATTTTCCAGCAGAAAATACAGGATTTTTACTTGTAAGCACCAAGTGTCAAAAAAGATTTAGCCTTTAAATGGTTAAACTGAGAACTCTCCTTCACGGAGTTCAGTTAATTGATAAGTAGCAACATTGTAACTTTTCTCAAAACTTGGCAGGCTGCCCAGAGTCTCCTCCACGGGAAACTTCAGGCAACTTGCATTGACTTAAAGTTAAAAAAAAATAAAAAAAATATCGGCTTTCTTACAGCACAAATCGGCCGATGCCGATTAATTAAAAAACGCAAAATATCGGCCGATATATCGACCAGCCGATATATCGGTCGACCTCTACTGCACGTCATATGACGTGCAGTCATAGAAAGCTGCTAGGGGCGCGCGCGCGCGCACCCGTCGCATCACTGGGACCCCCGTGCGTGTGCCCAGTAATTGAGCTGGGACGTGGAGCTCTGTGTGTAAACACAGAGCTCCACGTCCCTGTCAGGGAGAGAGGAGATCGATTGTGTCCCTTGTACATAGGGACACAATCGGTCACCTCCCCAGTCACCCCCCCTCCCCCCACAGTTAGAACACAAACTAGGAGAAACATTTAACCCCTTCCCCGCCCCCTAGTGGTTAACCCCTTCCCTGCCAGTTACATTTATACAGTTATCAATGCATATTTATAGCATTGTTCACTGTATAAATGTATATGGTCCCAAAAATGTGTCAAAAGTGTCCGATGTGTCTGCTATAATGTCCCAGTCCCGAGAAAAAATCTGATTGCCGCCATTCCTAGTAAAAAAAAAAAAAAAAATTAAAAAAATCATAATTATGTCCCCTATTTTGTAGGCAATATAACTTTTGCGCAAACCAGTCACTATACGGTTATTGCGATTAAATTTTTTACATTTTTTTACCAAAATAGAAGAATACGTATCGGCCTAAACTGAGATAAAAAATGTTTTTTTTTTTTTTTTAAATGGGATATTTATTATAGCAAAAAATAGTGTATTTTTTCAAAATTGTCGCTTTTTTTTTGTTTATAGCGCAAAAAATAAAAAACGCACGGGCGATTAAATACCACCAAAAGAAAGCTCTATTTGTGGGGAAAAAAGGATGGCAATTTTGTTTGGAAGCCACGTCGCACGACTGCGCAATTGTCAGTTAAAGCGACGCAGTGCCGGAAGCTAACATTTTGTCTGGGCAGGAAGGGGGTGTAGGTGCACAGTAGGCAAGTGGTTAAAGAATAGTAACCACAGGAACAGAGTGATAATCAATAATAAAGAATGTGGTATGTTATATTCTCTTTCCTTTGTGACCATCAAAGCATTCGTTTGTATAGGAGCTGAGCCACAAATATTACTAAGTTGTGTTTTGTGTTAATCTTGACTTTCTGAACAAAGAAACCCTCAGAGCACAAGTGACCATGAAAAAAAAATCCTAAGCTTGTATTTCTGCATTGGTACCTAACCAAGTTACACTGCAATGAACTGTGTTTGATGCACTACGAGAGGACTTAACCTGCATAGAGGGCAGATCACACTTTCTGTACGCATAGGAAATCTTTACTATAGAAATGGTGCAAGCAGAGATTAAATCCTTCAACATATGTTTTTCTTGTATATGTAGGTTTTACCTAGTCAATACATTCAACATTTACTTGTATTGTTGCAGTGTGCTTGTAGGAGTGTCAAGAGGAACAGAACTGCAGTAAAAAATATGGTTATGTAAAATGCGCATAACCTGTAAATAAAGTGGGCAAGTTTACAAATCTGAAGTGGGTTAACGGAGGCGGAAACTATCTGAATAAAAATCATTTAACCTAACTATATAATGATTATTAGCATACCAAGAATATTCATATAAATAAATGGAGAATAGTCTTACAACTGAGCACGTTCTGCTAGCTGGATCAGTCTGTTTTCCTCAAACTGGACTACTCCTCCAGCCTGAAGCAGCTCTAAAAGAACCTGAAAGAGAAACCAACAAAACAAGGGCATCATTGCAAGCCACAGTACAGTACATCAAGCTAAACAGAGTGCATATTATATATATCTCTATATATACACAGTCCAGTGCAAAGGTTTTAGGCAGGTGTGAAAAAATGCTTTAAAATAAGAATGCTTTCGGAAATAGAAGTGTTCCTTTATTTTTATCAATTGACAAAATGGAAAGCAAATGAACAGAAGAGAAATCCAAATCAAATCAATATTTGGTGTGACCATTTGGTGTGACCTTCAAAACAGCATCAAATCTTCTAGATACTCAGACAGAATTTGAAAGAACTCAGCAGGTAGGTTGTTCCAAACACCTTGGAGAACAAACCACCGATCTTCTGTGGATGTAGGCTGCCTCCAATCCTTCTGTTTCATCATGGAATCCCAGACAGACTTGACGATGCTGAGATCGGAGCTCTGTGGGAGCCCACCATCACTTCCAGGACTTCTTGTTCTTTACGCTAAAGATAGTTCTTAATGTAATTTGCTGTATGTTTGGGGTTGTTGTTCTGCTGCAGAATACATTTGGGGCCAATCACACATCTTTCTGATTGTATGGCACGATGGATGCCTGTATTTCTCACAATTGATGACAACATTGATCCTGACCAAATCTACAACTTTATTTGCAGAAATGCAGCCTCAGGCCCCGTACACATGACCAAGTTTCTCGGCAGAATCCAGCGAGAAGCTCGCTGGGAGACGTAATCTGCCGAGAAAATAGGTCGTGTGTACACTTTCGACGAGCAAACCATCGGGAAGCTCGACGAGCCAAAATAGAGAGCATGTTCTCCATTTCCTCGTTGTTCAATGAGGAAATTTGGCTCAACGACCTTTTCGACCGCTCATCGGGAACCTCGATGGGCGGAACGATGAGTTTAGCCCGACGAGGTTCTCGGACGTGTGTACGGGGCCTTAAACCTGCAAGGAACCTCCACCATGTACTGATCTCCAGCCCTTTGGCTAACAAACTGCCTCCTGCTATAGAAATATATTTCAAATTTGAACCTATCAGTTCAAAGCACATACAGCCATTTTTTCACACCCCAGTTCCTATGTTTTCATGCATAGTTGAGTCTCTTAGCCTTGATTCAATGTCAGAGTTTTGCTTTTCGGCCACAATATACGCTGTAATGTAAGAGTGCTTTTAAAAAAAAAAAAAGCTGATTGATAGGGGATCAAATACTTATTTCACTCATTCAAAATGCAAATCAATTCATAACTTTCTTTTTAAATAAGTTTTTCTGGATATTTTTGTTGTTATTCTGTCTCTCATTGTAAAATAAACCTACTATTAAAATTATACACTGATAATTTCTTTGTCAGTGGGAAAACGTTCAAAATCAGCAGGGGATCAAATACTTTTTTACCTCACTGTACATAGTATTCCTGATCCAATGGCTGTTGCAAACAGTAATGCTGCGTACACACGATCACTTTTCGGCATGAAAAACAAACAAAGTTTTTCATCATGAAAAAAAACGAAGTTTTTCCAATTTCATCATTAAAAACAATGTTACCCACGCACCATCGTTTTTGTAAAATGATGAACAAAGCACGGTGATGTGCGACACGTACGACGGCACTCTAAAGGGGAAGTTCTATTCACCTTTGGGGCTGCTTTTAGCTGATTCTTCGTTAGTAAAGGATGATTTGCGCTTTTCTGTCTGTTACAGCGTGATGAATGTGCTTACTCCATTGCGAACGATAGTTTTACCAGAACGAGCGCTCCCGTCTCATAACTTGCTTCTGAGCATGCGCGGGTTTAAAAAACTTTGTTTTAGCCCACACACGATCATTTTTTACAACCCGAAAAACTACGTGAAAAAATGCAGCATGATTTTTTTTTGTTGTTTTTCAGAAGATGAAAAACGATGTGAAGCCCACACACGATCATTCTAAATTACGTTTTTAAAATACTTTTTTTTTTTCATGCAGGAAAGTGATCGTGTGTACGCGGCATCAGTATTAATTGAATATAAATAAATAGATCAATACATTTAATTAATGAAAAGAAAAGGAACTGGGACAGTTCAGCTGGGGAGGAATGACCTATATCAGTGATGGACGAGCCTTGGCATCCCAGATGTTTTAGAACTACATTTTCCATGATTCTCATGCACTATGAAGAGTAGTTGAGCATCATGGGAAATGTAGTTTCATCTGGAGTGCCGAGGTTCGCCATCACTGACCTGGATGATGCTGGACATCTTTCATTCAGGAAATGAGGAAGAATATCTGACTTGCTGCAGCTTGTAATTGATACTGTGAGAAGTTCACAGTGTGCAGTGAAATCATACTAACCATTTTCAGTAAAGTATTAAATAATAGTTTCCATCTCACTTTAAATGGCGACATCTATAGGGTGACAACACTGGAGTGCACAGATTTCCCTGTATATCCAGCACGGTCACCCTGTCATGAATGCTTCAGGACTACATGCATGGTCATGCTCGGAGCACGAATATGTTAACCCAATAGTGACCGCTTGCATTGATAAGGACTCCTCCTTGTGCTGTCTACTGATGTGACTGACAGCGGCTTCTGTATTATGTTGCTTGTTCTCTGCTGCTAAAACCTGAAGAAGGGACCAGCAGAAATACTGAAGCATCCATGCGCTTACCATAATAGAAAAACATGGGATATATAGTCTCTCAGTGGCATGACACTTGAGGCATAAATGATGTACCATGAAGTTCTGACAGGCAGTGCTAAAACATTGGAACTTCAAAGTAGCCTTTGTAACATTATATTGATGCATAGATTTAAGTTTTTAAATCAGGGCTTTTTAACATTAAGGTCTTATATTACTATAACTTCTAATGCCACTTTTAAAGATAAATGATCATGCCACGTTTCCCTGATGGATTACCTATAAAGTGAATAAATAGGTAACTGAGGAATCCAACTACAAGAGCTTTATCATATAAAAAGACCAATTACATTATTAAAGACATCTTTATTTTGGGAGTGGGCACACCACTGAGGTTTCTGAGAGACAGAAGAATCAGGTGGGTGTTCTTTCCATCCCCCTAAAACTAACATCAGCTCTGGATGAAGACTGTCTTATATTTCATCCATGTCCATAATCTGTTTTTAATACTGGAAGTCAGTACCTGCTGTCGTTCTGAATGCCTGGAATCATCATCTGGACTGCACAGAAATTCTAGGACCTGCACAAAAAAAAAGGATTAATACCAGAAGAAACTTCATATATTGAATGGTATTAGCATTTTAAGTGCACAAACATTTTTTCAGATGGGTCTAATCCATTTACCCATCAATCCCCCAAAAAATAGCTTTTAACTCCTGTAATGTTGGGAGTAAGCGTCTTCAGAAAGAGGAATAGTTAATAAATAATTGCATTCCAAATCAGTCTTCCCACCTTGTTCAGTGCTGTTCCATAGAAATTGGAGATCCTTGTTGCAATATCCTGTTCGGGTGGCAGTATGGAATCATAGCACTTTGTAAAATGCTAGGTTTCCTATATGCATTTCTCAGTAAATAGAAATTATTTATTATACTGATGTTCAGTATTCTATGTTCACCAGG
This sequence comes from Rana kukunoris, assembly GCA_029574335.1. Lineage (NCBI taxonomy): Eukaryota > Metazoa > Chordata > Amphibia > Anura > Ranidae > Rana > Rana kukunoris. The sequence continues at coordinate 145,347,093 of CM056054.1, read as the reverse complement.
CAGCTTTGCCAGAAGGACCTTAGGAAGGAAGTAGCATAGCCAGGGCTGATGATAGAAATCACAGGGCCCCATACAGCCTATCTGACTGGACCCCCTCCCTCCTCAAAAAATATCAAATGATATTTTTGATAAAATCCAACCCTTACGATGCTATGCAGCCATGGCAGAAGTTTTACCCCGCCAAACAAGACCCATTCAAGTAAATAGCGACACAGAGGCAATATCTGCAGCCCACAGTGAGCGATCAGTACCAAGTTCAGGTTTTTCCGGTAAGAAATACTGTTAAATTTACACAAGAATATTTTAGACAATTGTTTGACTCCAATCTTGTGGGAAAAGCTTGTGGCAAGGGGATTTTTTTTCTTTTCATTTCAGCATGACTGTTCTAAATTTTTGACCCAACTACCTTGAAAAAACATGTGCTTTGCACCAGAAACATTCTTCAGCTGCATGTTTTTATTGCTTTTACCCTTTGGAATTGATGACCAATCAAAGAAGAGTGTAATTTTGTGCGTGACCTGGATTTTTTTTTATTTTTTTTGGTTGCTGCATGGCTATGGATTTAGAAGCCAGCTTCATAAAGAAAGGGTTTGACAAGTTTGGTGTGGCAGAACTTAAAAGGAGAAGTATGGCCAAAGCTTTTTTGGCCATATTACTCCTATGGATCGTTCTGCACTCATGTAATGCATTTTCAGCTGACAGAGGGCTAAAGTCTGCTTTTCGGCCAACGTCACAGAGCCAGTCCAGGCTCTGAAAGGAACCCGATCATATGGCCAGGATCTGCCCAGAAGCCTGGACCAGCAGCTGGCTCAGCCACTCAGCAATCCGCTGAAAGACAGAGCCAGCTCCTCCCGCCCCCTCCACAGCCCAGCGCTCCAGTGACCACTGGAGGGGCAGAACAGAGAGATGTGACGGACAGTTACCACTCTCTGCTCAGAGAAGAAGGGGAGAACTGAGCGATCAATGCTGTTTGATCGCTCAGTTCTCACTCCGGTGCCGATGGGGGATAGATGCAGCATCGGATCAATGCTGCTTCCACCTAGGTGAGTTTCATTGGTTTTTTTTTAAAACCCGCTAACATCTCTCTTAAGTGGCCTGTACAATGCCTTGATCTGAACCATAGTAAACACCTATGGGATAAACTGGAACACCAATGGTGAGCTAGGTCTTCAAAATCCAACACCTTTACTTTACCTCACAAAGGTTATATTGGGGAAAAGGGCATATATTCCCATAGACACATACTCCAAAACTTTGTGAAAAACCTTCCCAAAAGCGTGGAAGCGGTTAGAGCTGCAAAAGGGTGGGCCAAGGCAATATTAATGCCCATGGTTTAGATGTCCAATAAGCTCAAATTGGTTTGAAGGTCGGGTATCCACAATCTTGTGGCCATATAACAGCTTACACCTTCCAAGCTCTCTTGAAGTGATTGTAAATGCTATGAATATGTGTTTAATACCACGGTTATCTATTATAGCTGAAATATATACTTTGTACTGCACAGAAGAGATAATGTTGCTACATTAATCCCTATGATTAGTACATGGCTTTAAGACTATAAAACTAATAAAAGCATCACACATAGGTATTAATGATAAATGTAGAAATTACTATAGCATTGTTTTCACCATCTTTTCTTAGCTTAATGGCTGCCTGGAACAGTATTTAAAATTGTGGTATTCACAAGTTGCAAAATTCTATGCCATCTTAAGACAGCAATGTTCAATTTTTTAATCTTCCACTGGGGTTTCAGGCTGTCTTTAACCACTTAAGGACCGCCTACTGCACATTTACGTCGGTAGAATGGCATGGCTGGGCACATCAACGTATATATACGTTGATTTTAGTACCCAGCCGTGGGTCGTCCCTGGAGCGGAAGAACGGGGAGAGCCGTGTGTACACACGGCTTCCCGTGCTTCTCTGTGGCCGTAGCATCGATCGCGTCATCCCTGTAATAGGGGGACGCGATCGATGACGTCACACCTACAGCCACACCCCCCTACAGTTGTAAACACACACATTAGGTCACACATAGCCACCTGTGGTTAACTCCCAAACTGCAACTGTCATTTCCACAGTAAACAATGCAATTTCAATGCATTTTTTGCTGTGAAAATGACAATTGCCCCAAAAATGTGTCAAAATTGTCCGAAGTGTCCGCCATATTGTCGCAGTCACGAAAAAAAAATCGCTGATCGCCGCTATTAGTAGTAAAAAAATAATAATTAATAAAAATGCAATAAAACTATCCCTTATTTTGTAAACGCTATAAATTTTGCGAAAACCAACCGATAAACGCTTATTGTGATTTTTTTTACCAAAAATACATAGAAGAATGCGTATCAGCCTAAACTGAGGAAAAAAAATGTTTTTTTTATATATTTTTGGGGGATATTTATTATAGCAAAAAGTAAAAAATATTGCATTTTTTTTTAAATTGTCGCTCTATTTTTGTTTATAGCGCAAAAAATAAAAACCGCAGAGGTGATCAAATACCACCAAAAGAAAGCTCTATTTGTGGGGAAAAAAGTACGTCAATTTTGTTTGGGAGCCACGTCGCACGACCGCGCAATATTCAGTTAAAACGACGCAGTGCCGAATCGCAAAAAGGGGCAAGGTCCTTTACCTGCATTTTGGTCCGGGTCTTAAGTGGTTAAACAGTACACGTTTAAAGGTGTAATTTTTGTTGAAATGTTAGTAATTCTGTTAGGGAGATTTCCCATCATTTCCCATTTAAGTGACAGTGCAAAGGAGATCTAATCAATAGACACAGGCTATAAAAAAAATTAAAACAAAGACCCAGTAAGTGAGAGCAAGAGCTTGATCTGCCCTCCCTCTTACAAACTGGATTATAGTAACGTGGCAGTGTATATTGTGACTCTTGGTCACCTATACTATCCACCCATACCACAACACAGACACGTGCAGCTAAGTTTTTACATCAACTGCACTGTCCATTGCCAAATTATCAAATAAACTTTGCAGGTCGATGACCATTTTTTGATGAAAAAATTTCAAAAGTGCATGTTCATGTCCATGTCCATGTCATCAGCCTGCAAAGTTTCTTTGATAATTTGTAGGCAGTGTCAGTATGCATTGATACACCCCATACTCACTCGTTTACTTACCTGCAAGTCCAGCAGCCCTAGGTCACCCAGGGGACCTAGTGCTGCTCAACTTGCAGGTAAGTAAAACGCATACACTACTTTACGGAGGATCAATGCCACCACACACAACTTAAAAACCAACACTGCACCCACGCATGGAAAAAACATCAACAGAGCATGTACGCATAAACAGCCTGTGTTAATCTACTTGACACTAATTGCATAGTTCCAGTTTCAGTGCAGACATCAATTCTCAGAGACCCTTTACATCTGCAATTGCAGGTAACAGTGACACACATAAATTTCCTCACTGCACCCACACACCTCACTGACTGTAAATGTACCCACACATTTCACCACAAGCATGTTTTTTCAGTGACTGCAGCTACATGCTTTTCCACTGGCCACCACTATACCCCACCACTATACCCATACACCACTGTTGTGCCTGCAGTTCTTTGCTTACCTGATCAAACAGCATTCGGTTGACAAACAGAGTATTATCTGGCTTAGCGAGCTGCCGGGCAAGAAATGTGAAGAGACAGCCCACCTGGGAAGGAGTAAAATCGGAGTTCTCCACCATAACCTGAGAAGAAATATTCAATGACAAACAAGACAACATATTAAAAGTGCAATTTTCACAACTGGTAAAAGTGAACCTATCTTCTGCGCCAAACATCCAATTATGAGCAATGGGAATTTCTGCACAAGACTGAATGCTTACAGAAAACACAGGTTCACTTTACTAAAACCTTCTACACACATGCTTCAGCTTATATAAGAGCAGTGTGTAAAGCATTTAGATTTTTTTTTGCATATTTTAGGCAGCTTTGTTCATGACGTTTAGCTTCACTTTGGGGTTGTTAAGCACAGATTGTAGCTCAAATAAAAGTTCTAGAAGTTGCCAGCAGGTTTTCAACAAGTAGAACAGAACCTTTCTAAAGCCTGCTAGGATGATGTTTAAAGTAACAGCCAGCACTACTATTAAGATCTGTGTTTAAAAGAATATTTCACCTTTTGAATAAATTCACCCACATTGATGAAAGAATAAAAAACGTCATTGTTAATTCTTTGCATTGCAACCTGCACAGCATTGCAAATGTGATCAGTGCATCATGGGTGCAATGAACAGTCTCCTGCAGGCTCTTTTCCCAGCCCTAGGTTCCGACAGGTCCATGAACCTAATGCAATGGGGCTGGAGGAAGTTAATGACGGACTACAAATGCGGTGATGTCATTGCACTTGTACTTCACTGGGATTTCTGCCATGGAGGAAATGGAGTCTTTCATTCACATATCCCTGCGATCCACCTGCACAAAATTCTGAATAATGCAGAATTCTGTGGGGAGAAGAACCTTGAGATTCAGGTAAGTTGGGGAAGTTGGAATGTAACTAGGTTTCAAGTTACACCCTAAATATGGGTACTTGTTTTTTTCTGGAACCATTTTCCTATGTGTTTACATAGGACTGCAGAAGTGCCTGAGGGCAGAAGCCTACAAAGCAGAATTCCAAGACTTCTGTGGTTTTCAGGGGCTTGGCAAGAAGAGATCAAGATTTCTGTGTCAGCCTTAGGCTACTCCCTTAAGACCTAATGAAAAGAAGGTCTTTATTTCTGGCGCTGGACTGATTGATGTTTCAGTGAATCAGAGACCCCCTCAGAAGAGCAGGGTGTGTGGTTTTATTCAAATCTCTTATCGGTACCGAAACCGATTGTGTGTGTGTCAGACCCTTTTGTAGATCTTAAAGATCTGAATCGCTTCCTCAAAATCCACTCTTTCCGCATGGAGTCAATCCGGTCAGTTCTATCCACCCTACGGGGAGGAGAAGTTCTAGCATCAATGAACATCAAAGATGCATATCTTCATGTGCCAATTTTTTTCCCGCTCATGAGAAGTTTCTGCTTTTTGTGGTGTAATAGCGCCACTTTCAGTTCGTGGCCTTGCCCTTCAGGTTAGTCACTGCTTCCCGGGTATTTACGAAGGTTTTGGCCCTAGTACTAGCAAGACTAAAGGGGCCAGGGTATAGCAGTAATGGCACACCTAGACGACCTGCTACTGATAGATCAGTCAGTCGCCCCAGGGGGTGTCCAGAACCGTCTGACTGTTGCAATACAATATTCTGTCTGCTTAGAACAAGAAAACCCACGTTTTGGATTATCTAATGAATCTGGCCCTAAAAGTGCGCCAGAGTCTCAGTTGGTGGTAGATAACCAAGAATTTACAGAAAGATAAATCATTCTGGTTACCTGGAAGGTGGTAACAACGGATGCCAGCCTATGGGCTGGGGAGCAGTCCTAGGAGAGACCACTGTCCAAAAGAAATGGTCAGAGTCTGAGAAAACCTTGTCCATCAACATCCTAGAGATTCGGGCAATACATTTGGATTAATGGCCTGGACGTTTCAGGTTATAGAATTGTTCCGTCAGTCCGACTATGCCACAGCAGTGGCCTATAACGATCACCGAGGGGGCACCAGAAGTCACACAGCCCAGAGGGAGGTGAACCATATTCTGGCTTGGGCAAAGGAACGTGTTCCTTGCCTGTCCGCAGGCTTCATCCCATCAACAGTTGTTCTCGGGAGAATGGTCCCTACATCCCAATGTTTTTCTGGCCACATGCCAGAGATGGGGACCCCGGACATAGATCTGTTGGCATCCAGATGCAACAAGAAGTTGGACAGCTTTGTGTCAAGAACAAAGGATCCTCTCGCACTCGACAGATACGTTCGTGACCCTGCAATATCAGTTTTTACTGATTTATGCATTCTCCCAGTTCAGCTTCTACTGCGGCTTCTTCGCAGGATCAAGCAAGAAGGGAAGCCGGTAATCCTAGTAACTCCCGCGTGGCCCAGGAGATCCTGGTATGCAGAGATCATGAGGATGGCAGTAGGGGTTTTGTGGGCTATTCCATGTTGTCCAGACCTGCTGTTGCAAGGGTCGGTATTCCGTCCTACCTTACAGTCGCTAAATGTGACAGTGTGGGTGTTGAAACCCACATCCTAAAGAATCGAGGGCTTTCAGGTTCAGCGATTACCACCCTGATTAATACTAGAAAGCCGGCCTCTAGGATCATTTATTATAGGGTCTGGAGGTAGCTTGCTTGGTATTTTTTGGTCCAGGCCTTTATACAAGGGGTAACTCGGATAAGTCCGCCAGTCGGGTCTCCCCTGTGCCCATGGGATCTGAATCTAGTTCTGTCGTGTTTGCAAAGACAGCCCTTTGAGCCAATACACAATTTTCCTTTGCTTCTTTTGACAAAGAAATTGGTGTTCTTAGTTGCGGTAACCTCCACAAGAAGAGTGTCAAAATTAGCTGCTTTTCCTGTTAGGGTCCTTTCACACTAGCGGACCGTTCGTCCGTTCATTACAAGTCCGTTTACGGACTTGTAATGAACCCCTATGGGAGCGGATCCGTTAGCGGATGATGCATCCGCTAACGTCCGCCAGATCCGCATCCGTTTTTGCGGACGGAAGAATGTCCTATTTTTCTTCCGTCCGGCCAAACGGATCAGATGCAAACGGACAAACGGTCCGTTTCCATCCGACTCCCCATAGGGGAGAGCGGAGGAGAGACAGGTGTTTGCGGTGCACAGTGTGCGGGGACCGCCCCGTCCGCCGACAGCTGAGCGGAGACCCCCCCCGCTGAGCTAACGGACACACGGAGCGGACCGAAAAACGGACCGCTCCGTGTGTAAGGAGTCTAAAGAGTCCTCACCCAACCCTTTTGCCTAAGGTAGTGTCAGGTTTTTCATATGAACCAGGATGTTTCCCTACCTTCGTTTTTTTCCTGAACCATGTTCTGCAGATAAGGAGTTATTACATTCCCTGGATGTAGTAAGGGTAGTGATTTTTTTTATCTGGAAACAACTGCCCACATACGGTAAACTGACGCTTTGTTTGTGTTGCCAAAAGTCCCCAGAAGAGGGCAGGCAGCATCAAAGTCAACCATTTCTAGGTGGATTATGTCAGGTTATTGCTCAGGCTTACGATTTAAAAGGGGAAGATTCTGCCTTTTTATCCTAGAGATCACTCTACCAGGGCAGTCAATGCTTCTTGGGCAGTGCATCGCCAAGCCTCTGTGGCTCAGATTTGCAAGGCTGCAACATGGTATCAGTGCATACATTCACACATTTCTACCAGGTGGATGTAGGTCAGCAAGAAGATGCCGCCTTTTGGCGCAGTGTTCTGCAGGCAGCAGTATAGGTCCTCATGTCTGACAGGGTTTAGCATATCTGGCAAGTACAGAATCACAGTACAGGTATATATAAAATATGCTAAGTGGTTGGAGGGAAGCTTCAGAATGGCAAAGATATTTGTATTACAAATTATGTGCACAGACTGCAGTTCCTCTTTAAATTAATAACATATATTTTTCTTACCACCCACCAGACCATAGCCAGAGATTGGAGACAGTCCTCCCTGAGAGCCTACTGGCAGTGTCACAGAAATAGAAGCATATCAGTGTGCTGCTTTTACTCACCAGTCACAGCGGGTGGGGGGGAGAGATAAAAACCTGTATATACTGCCTAACTGCTCAAGAGTAAAATCAAATCTCAGAACTTGATGGATAGATATACACATTCTTTGGCAGGTAAAAGCTCAGTTTTATGTATTTAATCTGTGTATTCAGCGGTTTGAGTTTAGCTTGAAGTCTGCACCTTTGGGCTTCTTGCACACTGTAGCTTGAAAAAGCTCAGTACAGCTTTTTTTTTTTTTTTTTTTTACTGAGCTAAAATATAGCCCATTAATTGCAATGTGCCTCTGCACACAGGCGTGTAAATAAGCGCTGTGCATTCTTCAGCAAACAGGAGGATCATGTGCAAAAGAGGCCTTACAAACTGATTAGCAATGGCGGCTCCATATTTTCTATCAACACAAGTTCCAATAAAGGTAAAATTGAAAACAGACTAGAAACAAAACACAAGATAGATAGAGCAACCATTTTACAGCCGCATAGAAAATTGATGTTTATATTGATAAACAATTTTTTACAAACCTACAGTTAACAAATACCTTTGGGGGTTACAATTTTCAACTTTTACCTTTAACAGAATATCAACTATTCGCTGCTGGTGTTCCACTGCTTGCTTGTCATTAGTAAAATCTTCGAATGTCTAAAATTAAATAAATCTATTTTAATTGTATATATACTGTGTGTACATAAAATACAACTTATTTATATGCATTTAAGATAGCACTCTTTTTTACCACAATCTACACAAAATCATAATCAATACAAAACGTATATTTTAGTTAAAGGAAAAGCCTGTCCCACCCCCTAATCCCGCCCCTAGACATGCCCTTATAAATCTCATGAAATGACACTTAAATGTTTTATGCAGAAATAAGTCATAAAAATAAAATATTAACAAAAACGTTATCCGTGCCCAAAAATGCAGCCGCCACATGTCCCCATTGCAGCCAGGAGTCCCCCCACATTGCAGCCAGGAGTTCCCCCCACATTGCAGCTAGGAGTTCCCCCCACATTGCAGCCAGGAGTATCTCCCCAGATTGCAGCCAGGAGTTCCCACCACATTGCAGCCAGGAGTTCCCACCACATTGCAGCCAGATGTTGCCCCACATTGCAGCCTACCTCTGCAGGGTAAGGGAGAGGAGCCGGAGCCGTCTGGCTGTTCAGTGCCCGTGGAACATAACAGCTTTCAATTCAATAGCTGTGTTCCCCGCCGTAAGCCACCATATACAGCCCCTCCCGCCTTGTCCGGGAAACTTTGATAGACAGATCACCCGTCCAATCCTGGGATGGTTGATCTGTCTATCAAAGTGCCCGGACAAGGGGGGAGGGGCTGTATATGGTGGCTCGCGGCAGGGAACACAGCTATTGATTTGAAAGCCGTTATGTTCCTCGCGCTTTGAACAACCAGGCGGCGGCTCCGGCTCCTCTCCTTGCTTGCCCCCCCCCTGCTCCCAGGCAGCCCACACTAGCCAGCCCTTAAAATTTACTCGCAAAATGCGAGCAGGCGAGTATAAATTTTGAGGGCTGTCTTGGATATTATTTTTCTGGGACAAGGACTAATGTGAATGATCTTATGCAGCCCTGTAAAACACTTCAGATCATGTTGGTGCGATACAAATTAATTGAATAGCAAAAAAAAAATGGATGATTTTTTAAAAAGAGCCCCAATGACTCTAAATTACAACATTTGTGTAGCTTTGTCACATGCCCTTTTGGATTATAGGATGGTGTGAATAATGGGAAAGCAAACAATAGTCTAATCATTCAAAACGCATGCAAGGGAGGTTGTATGTGTGGCAAGATCTTCTACCAAACCGGAAAATAAATTGTCCGAGCATGCATGTTTATGACATTACAGTTTGGCCTGAAAGAAAAACATCCCTTAAGTTAGGAAATAAAACAGCAATAGACCCTAAAAAAAATAATCAAGTATCAAAAGTAACTGAACATCAATTCCTCTGTAAAGGTCTCTAGTACCCGCAGACTGAGATTATTGCCTGATCTGTCACAAATCAACTAAATTGGGCAATGATCATCTCACATCTACAGATATCTAAATATATATGCAATTTCCAAGGGCCTTATCATCTGATGCCTTCCAACAACTTAATTATTATTCCCTGTTCTGTTCCCAGATTATTAGCTTGGAGGAAACTGAATAAACCTTATTTAATTTTATTCAAGTCTCCTGAGGACTATGCTTCAGAAAAAGAGACTTCAGAGGGGAGAGAGACGCTTGGATTAAACGCCCTCCCTTTGAACTAAAGCCGAGTCGTGGTGTTGATAATAAGCAAACGTTCCCCTAGCAGATGAAAGCTTAGCATTCAGGGGCTGAGGAGGGGAGAGGTACATATACTTCCTGACTGCATGACAAGGAGGCTGTTCACATATTAAAAAAGAAAACGACACAATAGCGACAAATGAAATATATATACAGGTCATTCTCAAAAAATTAGCATATTGTGATAAAGTTCATTATTTTCTGTAATGTACTGATAAACATTAGACTTTCATATATTTTAGATTCATTACACACAACTGAAGTAGTTCAAGCCTTTTTTTTGTTTTAATATTGATGATTTTGGCATACAGCTCATGAAAACCCAAAATTCCTATCTCAAAAAATTAGCATATTTCATCCGACCAATAAAAGAAAAGTGTTTTTAATTAAAAAAAAGTCAACCTTCAAATAATTCTGTTCAGTTATGCACTCAATACTTGGTCGGGAATCCTTTTGCAGAAATGACTGCTTCAATGCGGCGTGGCATGGAGGCAATCAGCCTGTGGCACTGCTGAGGTGTTATGGAGGCCCAGGATGCTTCGGTAGCGGCCTTAAGCTCATCCAGAGTGTTGGGTCTTGCGTCTCTCAACTTTCTCTTCCCAATATCCCACAGATTCTCTATGGAAGTTCAGGTCAGGAGAGTTGGCAGGCCAATTGAGCACAGTAATACCATGGTCAGTAAACCATTTACCAGTAGTTTTGGCACTGTGAGCAGGTGCCAGGTCGTGCTGAAAAATGAAATCTTCATCTCCATAAAGCTTTTCAGCAGATGGAAGCATGAAGTGCTCCAAAATCTCCTGATAGCTAGCTGCATTCACCCTGCCCTTGATAAAACACAGTGGACCAACACCAGCAGCTGACATGGCACCCCAGACCATCACTGACTGTGGGTACTTGACACTGGACTTCAGGCATTTTGTCATTTCCCTCTCCCCAGTCTTCCTCCAGACTCTGGCACCTTGATTACCGAATGACATGCAAAATTTTCTTTGGACCACTGAGCAACTGTCCAGTGTTGCTTCTCTGTAGCCCAGGTCAGGCGCTTTTGCCGCTGTTTCTGGTTCAAAAGTGGCTTGACCTGGGGAATGCGGCACCTGTAGCACATTTCCTGCACACGCCTGTACACGGTGGCTCTGGATGTTTCTACTCCAGACTCAGTCCACTGCTTCCGCAGGTCCCACAAGGTCTGGAATCGGTCCTTCTCCACAATCTTCCTCAGGGTCCGGTCACCTCTTCTCGTTGTGCAGCGTTTTCTGCCAAACTTTTTCCTTCCCACAGACTTCCCACTGAGGTGCCTTGATACAGCACTCTGGGAACAGCCTATTCGTTCAGAAATTTCTTTCTGTGTCTTACCCTCTTGCTTGAGGGTGTCAATGATGGCCTTCTGGACAGCAGTCAGGTCGGCAGTCTTACCCATGATTGCGGTTTGGAGTAATGAACCAGGCTGGGAGTTTTTAAAAGCCTCAGGAATCTTTTGCAGGTGTTTAGAGTTAATTAGTTGATTCAGATGATTAGGTTAAGAGCTTGTTTAGAGAACCTCTTCATGATATGCTAATTTTTTGAGATAGGAATTTGGGGTTTTCATGAGCTGTATGCCAAAATCATCAATATTAAAACAAAAAAAAAGGCTTGAACTACTTCAGTTGTGTGTAATGAATCTAAAAAATATGAAAGTCTAATGTTTATCAGTACATTACAGAAAATAATGAACTTTATCACAATATGCTATTTTTTTGAGAATGACCTGTATATATATATATATATATATATATATATATATATATATATATTTTTTTTTTTTTTTTTTGAGACAGAGAGATTGGCTGTAACCTGCCATCAGTGTAGTAAACCAGCTTTTTGTTCAATACACATGTGGAAGACTTCTAAGTGCCTTCCTTACCCTGTGCTATACGACTACATTTGTGTGGAATGGGAAAATAATATAAAAAAAATCATTAAATAAAAATATACAACAGATCACATGAAAAACGGTAGCAAAATCCTATTACCTGTCAGTTCCACCAATGACATGTGATGCTTTAATCAACATAGCTTTCTGTTAAGGAACACTGGGCATTCATTCATACATACATACATAGCCATCATAAACCTAGATAATTTACAATAGGAATGTAACATATGTGGCCAGCTTAAATCCCCAGTTATAACCTTCAAAAGAATTGGTTCAATTAGTGAAACTGGAAAGGCTGCTATTCAAATAATATAATATCCTTCATAAGACAACCAGATGAATATATACCAATCAGCCATAATTTTATAACTACCAACAAGTTAAGGGAATGTGTTGGAAGCATAACAAAAATTGTATCACAGTCTGTTGTGAATAGGGCTACGTAGGCACAGAACGCTCAGGGTGCCCATGCTGACCTGTGTTCACAGCCAAAAGCACCTTCTATGGGTATGAGAGCATTATAACTGCACCACGGAGCGATGGAAGAAGGTGGGCTGGTCTGATGAACCACATTTTCTTCTACAGTATGTGAATGAGCGGGCATGCTGCTTACTTGGGGAAGGGATGGTACTAGAATGAAGTATAGGAAGAAGGCAAGCCAGTGGAGTTAATATGATGCATTGGAAAATGTCCTGCTGGAAAACCTTGGGCCCTGCCATTTATATGGATGTTACTTGGCCCATACCAGCTACCTAAACACTGATGCCCACCAAGTATACCCCTTCATTAAAAAAAAAGGTATTCCCTGATGGCAGTAGTCGCTTTCAGCAGGATACGGTGCCCTGCCACAATGCATAAATGGTTCAAGAATAGTATGAGGAACGCAACAATAAGTTTGAGGTATTGACTTCCCCTCCAAATTCTCCATATCTCAAACCAATTGAGCATCTGTGGAATGTGCTGGAAAAAAGTGGAGGCCCCCACCCCAACATCTGCTACCGACAGCTTGTTCCAAGATTATATGGGATAACAAAGTGGATGCAAACCCAATTTTTTTTTTATTTTTGATGTCACAATGTAGAGTATAAGATTTCCTATCATCTGTGCCCAGTCTTGCCACAAAGTTAATCCAGCTGTGAGCAATCCTCTTTTATTGTTCAGTCAAATAAAACGGACTTACAGAGAAAAACCTTAGTCCGTTCCGCCCCCTTGCAGTGAATGGCAGGTTATTTACATATCTCATGCACTAGCCTGGAGAGAGGCATTATTTTTTTGATTCCCACCCCACTCCTTTTCTGAAGTCATGTGGTTACTTTTCTGGATTTTGACTGGATGTTAGTAATCATAGTAGAATTCAGTGTAAAGAATACAAAGTAGAAAATGCATGTTGACAAGGGGAGTGTATTAGAGTCTACTGACATCAGGACTCCACCCACAGAGCTCCAGACAACAGATCCACACACAGAATCTGCAGTTTTTTAGTTCTTATAACAGAGGGGAGACATTTGACAGGTAAAGATACATGCAGGAGGCACTGCACTATGGCAGTAGTTTAGAAAGGATGAGAGTGGGTTTATATTCACTTAAAGATGTCTAGTGGTGTCCATGTCTTAATGGTTCGGGGCTCTTTTAATAGCTAGAGGGGATCTACTCAGCATTAGGTGGGTCATCAAAATGTTATGGCTGATCAGTGCATTTTATGTGCCCACCCTATCCTATGAACACTGGGACTTTCTTTGTCTATGCTAATCCCCATCAATGACACTTTGCACATGCCAAGAATGTAAAGTAGTTCCTAATTGTACAGTAAAGCCTTGGTTTGAGAGTAACTTGGTTTGAAAGCGTTTTGCAAGACAAGCTACATTTTTTAATACATTTTGACTTGATATACAAGCGATGTCTTGATATTCAAGTGTGGTGGATTAGGGTAAAATTCCTATTTGATAAGTTAAGCTTTTTCTTTTATTAGAACCACTAATATGTCTCTCGGTTTACATTCCTTTAAGTTTTTATATATTCCTTGTTTTACCTTTCTTTATATCTTTTTATATATATATATATATATATATATATATATATATATATATATATATATATATATATTAGGGCTGTTACTGATCAAAATTTTTGTGTTCGATTAATCGTTTTTAATTTTAATCGATTAATCGACTAATTTCGATTAATTATAACACACATACAGATCCAACTACGTTTAGCTGATCTCCTTGCAGGCCGATTCCCAGTGCAGTGACCAACAGCAGGATACAAAAAACACACAAAGGCAGCGCTCGATGGGAATAGCATTAAAACTTTTTTAATCTTCAAGTAGGTAACAAAATAAATATTGCACTGGAGATAAAATCGATGTAGCTACATAAACTGTAAAAATGGTGCAAGTAATACCAAATGGTAGCAAAAGCAGCCATAAAAATATGTAGCCATGTATGATACTGGTATAAAAATGTGTACAATGATACCACTGCTGAATCGAGATTGGTAGAGGTTAACATCAGTCTGTCGGCATGTAGATGTCCCGTGAAGGGAACTATCACAACTCCCAGTGGATGGTTGTAGAATCCCAGGTTGATAAAGGAAGAGCTAGAGTGAAGTGTAACAGCCCTTGCGTGGGGCAGATAGTAAGGTCCGCCACCATGCAGATATGAAGGCACAGCTAAGGAGCCCTTCAGATGGACACGGCAAGCCCCGCCGGTGTCCGTGACGTTACCAGATCTCCGATGGAACTCCCTGGAGGCCCAGAAGCCGGCAAAGAGGTGAGTACCAATCCAAAAAAAAAAAATCGATCAAAAATATTTTGATCGATCAAAAAAATTAAAGATTAATCGATTAATTAAAAGTTAATTTGCACAGCCCTAATATATATACACACACACACACGTTTGAAATTACATTAGTGCCTTATTTTCCTTGATGATGTTACATAAGATATGTTTTAAAAGGAAAAGTTATGAACCCAGCATTAGAAATATGAAGAAGCCGATGTTATGTTCAAGCTCCATTATGTTTGAAATGTGTTCAACCTCCCCCTCGCTTCTACTGCCATTTCCCACTTTGCTTTACATACATTCCAAGCCTTTTCGTGGAGAGAAGGCAGATATGGACTTCAACCTTCCCTCCCCCTTCTCTTCACCCCCACCAAAGGAATTCTATGTAAAATGGCGAATGAGTCTGTATGAAAGACACAAGGGGACTTTATGCCACATGACAAGAAGGGTGTGTGCAGCTTTCCCTGGAATGGACTTGTGTCTTGTGACGTTGGAAGGAAACCTTTGCCTGTATGAACTGGCCAATGAGAATTCCATGTTGAATACAGGGGGCGTGAAATAAGAGACTGGATGGGTGTGAATTGTATGGGTTGACCAATGAATTGTATGTACTTGTGATGTCATTTTTTGCAAATAAAAGGAATGGGAGAGCCCCAGGCACTCTCTGTTGGTTCGATGCTGGAGAGGTGAGCATGTAGATATTTTTGTCTAATGTAGCATGTCTCATCTTAGTAATTTGGGTCAGACGGCATGAGTTAGGGGTTCTCCCTGAGTAATTGAGTCAGGAAATCAAAGTGTCTACAACACAAGTAGCGTCATGTCACAACTTTGTATAAAGGATAAGAAAGGCGCCTCTAAGTGTAGCCATATGGTTACATTTAATGAAGGTACAACATTTAGCAACTCACATAGTTGATGTTTAAAGCATATCTTAAACCTCATCCCTTCCACACTGCGCTCCATGAGCGCTTAAAGCCAAGCTTTACTTAGATGTGCCTGTTTTAATCATCAACCATGTCAATTGCTAAATGTTGTACCCTCATTAAATGTAACCATATTGCTAAACTTAGAGGCACCTCTCTTCTCTTTTATACTTTGTAGCTCCTGCTGGATTTTGCTTCTAATCCCCTTGTAGAGGCATCCATCACATTGCTATAATATTTTTATATGGACTATAAACTCAAAGACTTATGAATAAATGGTTGTGGAACAAATCATCTGAGTTTCCATTATTTCTTATGGGGATATTTGCTTTGATATACAAGTGGATAACAAGCATGTTCCTGGAACGAATTATGCTCACAATTTAAGGTTTTACTGTACTTTTTCATGAGTGCACAGCTGTTGAAAGCATAGGGGTCCATACACTGTTTTTAAAAGGATATTTTATTTCTAACACTGCAGATTTAGACAGATTGGACAGTTTAGATACAAATATTGCACAGTCTTTGCAAAAAAATTTCATGCCGACATCACAAAAGTATAAATGGACCCACCCAACAAGATTTGGTCAAACCATAGGGAAAAAACCCTGGGAATCAATCTCACCTTCGTTGAGATCCCTTCACTGGCTACCAGTCAAAGACAGAATCACCTTTAAAGCACTCTGTCTAACGCATAGATGTATCCATGGGAATGCTCCCCATTATCTATGCGAAAAATTAAAAATTTACAATCCCAATCGTATTCTACGATCCACCAATCAAAATCGGCTTCAGATACCGAAAGCCAGATACAAGTCCAAAGGAGACAGGAGATTCGCTGTCAAAGGTCCCAGACTATGGAACGCCTTACCAGCCAGCATTCGACTGGAGGAGAACTACTTAGTCTTCAGGAGAAAGATTAAGACTCATCTCTTTTGATCTCAAAGGAGACAGGAACAACAAGTGCCCAGAGGCGATTTACTTTGCATGTGCTGCGCTATACAAGTTCTTCATTCATTCATTCATTCATAGCTACTCCAAATTCTAAATATAAAAATGCATTAAAAACACACAACAAATGCAAAAAAAAGGCATGTTGATGCACCTATACGTACAAATATTGAATTTGGGCTAAAATATAGCCAGCTCTGCCCAGAGTGTGGAAAGATCTTTTGTTTGTAGGTTCTCTCTGACCTCTCCTTAGCACTCTCCTGGAAGAAGCAATTGACTGAAATATACAGTGCCTTGCAAAAGTATTCACCCCCCTTGGCTTTTTTAATCTGAATTATATGTGATGGCTCAGAACACAATATTCTAAGATGGTAAAGTAAAATTAGAAAAAGATATATGTACATAAAATTATTTTTCAGAAATAAAAAAAAATGCTAATTGGCATGTGCGTATGTATTCACCCCCTTTATTATGAAGCCCATAAAAATCTCTGGTACAACCAATTAGTACACAAGGAGAGCTTGATAAAGGAGCGCGACTGCCGCACCATCGCAGTTCGTACGCTCAGGAAACGCATTGCATACTCCAGCAACGTCACCAGTGCCATCCTGCTGCTGCAACATCTCCACCCTACCAGCCTGGCTTACAAGCTATCTTTACCACCGCCGCCGGCCTCAACACCTCACAGCAGTGAAGGACAGCTCCACAGCACAGTGCACAGCAGAAGAAGGACCACAAGTGACAGAACTGATGACCACTTTTAAAGAAACATGTACAAATGCCAATTTTAACCTCTAAAATGTGAGTTGCCTGCACTCTTATTTATTAATTTTTTTAAAAACATCTACACCTAGAGGTGCCCCTTCCCCTTGTTTTCTGGTACAACCAATTACCTTTAGAAGTCACGTAATTAGTGAAATAATGTCCACCTGTGTGCAATCTAAGTGTAACATGATCTGTGATTACATATACACACCTTTTTGAAAGGCCCCAGAGGCTGCAACACCTAAGAAAGGGGCACCACTAACCAAACACTGCCATGAAGACCAAGGAACTCTCCAAACAAGTAAGGGACAATGTTGTTGAGATGTACAAGTCAGGGTTAGGTTATAAAAAAATATCCAAATCTTTGATGATCTCGATGATGTCGTATTTGTTGTTTACTTCACAATGTTCTCTAAATTAAATGATGCAAATCCTCAAACAATCCATGTTAATTCCAGGTTGTGAGGCAACAAAATATGAAAAATGGCAAGGGGGAGGTGAATACTTTTGCAAGGCACTGTATTTTTCCAGCTGATTGCTATGATTTTCAGCGGATTTAAGTTTGTGGTTAGATTCTTCCTACTTATGGCAACAGGTATGTTTATACAAAGATATTTCATAAGAAATGGCTGGATCACACACGCCAGATACTGTCTGTAGGAACCTTAAAACAGAAGTCCAGAATCTCGTAAATTTCTTGCCTCTTATTGTGGTAGAAATTTATTTTTCTGCACCCTGTGCTCCCTGCTGTGAGCTTTAAAAAGCTTTTTTTGGTTTAGAGTAACCAACATTCAGTTAGTCCCATTTTGGGGTCTGTATGCTAATGTGGGACCCCCAGTACTGTTCACTACATTGACCGACAACTTTTTCTAGTAGCATTCCATTAAAACAGACTGGCCCTGACTATACCCATGCCTTTTGCCCACTCAACTACTGCCGAGACTTAAATCATGGGACATATATTTCCTAGACATACTATACATTAAATTCCTTCCTTTAGAAGACACCGAAACACCGTTTTAGAGTTTTACGGTATTTGCAATTGTCAGTAACCACTAGGTGCTTGTACTGTTATGCATGCTGGAATTCAGCTTTAAAAAGGAACATTGCTATTCCCCATGCATGTATGTATTAGTGTTATCTTCATAGTCCACTCCAGCGGTTTGAACAAATGTACTCCTTTACCGAAAATAAGCCGTATGAGCTAAAGTAATGCTATTGAAAGGCACATTTTGACTTTTTTGCCGTCAGAAGCGAAGCTTTACTTTCTATCCCTAACCACTCCCTCTGGCCACAGGGGACTACCTGAGTATCAAGCTACAGACTGGAGCAGAATACTTTGTTTGTAGGTTAGGATTTGTTTATAAGCCAAATAGTTCACATTTTGAAAAGCAAATAAATGATTTTGAGGAGTAGGAGAGGGTCTGGCAGCGATGTGCTGCAGGACAAAGTCAGTTTTGATGAATCGACTTAGGGAGAAGGGGCGTGCCGACGTCATCACTACACAAAGAGTCCCGGAATTAATGGGCTTGTTTTATATATATTGTATATGATTTGTGTGTCTCACATTTAAGTTGCTGCATTAACAGTAATATGTTCACAATTTTCTAACAGACAGCGCAGTATTACCAATTGTTTTTGCATTTTTAGCAATGTGCTGCAGTCTGGCTTTGTGAAGCTGCGCTACTAGCAATAAAGCTTGTTGGCCATTAAAAAAGGAAGTAAGGCCTCTTTATTTATACTCTGTAAAAGGTTGTTGTAAAGAGAATTTATTCAAAGCACGCCCTCCAACCCACTGATATTCACCTTCCCCACACTCCGCCCTTAGTGGCAGGAGTCCCAACACTGTACATGCTCCATGTCGGAGTGTGTTAGATAATACACAGGGTTAATGATTTCTTCCACTCCCTCATCGGTGTTTGGGCCTGCCTATTGTCTTCTTAGGCCTGGGTACCTTATCCTAGATAGGGAGGAGGTCACATGCTCACGCACAACCACAAACTCTGGGTTATTACCCATGGGCCTTGACAAAGCAACAGAGCAGCAGAGGAGTACAGCGAGGTACCAGGAGGTGGCAGGTTGCTTTTTAAAGAGAGCCTCTCATTTGGTCTGAATGGGCCAAGTTGCAGAATCCCATAAAGTTTGTCCATATCATATAGTGGGTTAATAACTGGGAGGAGAAGCAAAATGACACAGGTTCAAAATTATTTTTATTGTAACATAGGGAATTTCACTTAAAAACAGGCTTCTAATTTTAAATTAGCCAGAAACTGACTAGGGAAGTGCTTTTTAGATAGACAACACTTTAAACGCAAGTGAGCTATAAGGAATATAAAACAACATGGATGCATGTAGAAGGAGGAGACAGAATGAAGTCTAGAGATTTCTAATTAAAGATAGAGTGTTGTTTCTGTAATGGTTATACTAACAGATAAATTGGAAAGATATGATAAAAGGAGGATCTGGAATGAAATCAGAGCATTTCTAATGCTTATACTGTTTTTATGAGCCTCGAGTGAATGACAGGACCTCTGGGAACACTACCATCTGCAGGCATATTACCCTCAGTAATTAGAGGACCTTGAGGCCTTCAACCATTTGATGTTGGCTGGAAACTGCCTTTCTGCTGTGATGACATCAGAAAGCAATTTACCCAGCTCAGATATAAAGATTTCAGAAAAATATATCTAACTACGTGAGCAGTATCCTTTATTTCTAAAAGGTAGCAGATAATTTAGTGATGCAAAAATACAAGTTCGCTATGCCTTTATTCATGTCAAGTATTTGATTCAATATTGCAATAAATGTTTTATGTTTGATTATCACAGAGAAGACAGTTTGATGAAAAACAGACTGGCCCTGACTATACCCATGCCTTCTGCCCACTTAACTACTGCTGAGAGAGACTTAAATCATGGGACATATATTTCCTAGACATACTGTACATTAAATTCCTTCCTTTAGAAGACACCGGAACACCATTTTAGAGTTTTACGGTATTTGCAATTGTCAGTAACCACTAGGTGCTTATACTGTTATGCATGCTGGAATTCAGCTTTAAAAAGGAACATTGTTTTAACAAATGTACTCCTTTACCGAAAATAAGCCGTTTGAGCTGAAGTAATGCTATTAAAAGGCACATTACTTTTTTGCCGTCAGAAGCGAAGCTTTACTTTCTATCCCTAACCATCTCCCTCTGGCCACAGGGGACTACCTGGGTATCAAGCTACAGACTGGAGCAGAATACTTTGTTTGTAGGTTAGGATTTGTTTATAAGCCAAATAGTTCACATTTTGCAAAGCAAATAAATGATTTTGAGGAGTAGGAGAGGGTCTGGCAGCGATGTTCTGCAGGACAAAGTCAGTTTTGATGAATCGACATAGGGAGAAGCGGCGTGCTGACGTCATCACTACACAAAGAGAGTCCTGGAGTGAATGGGCTTGTTTTATATATATTGTTTATGATTTGTGTGTGTATCACATTTAAGTTGCAGCATTAACAGTAATGTGTCTCATATTGGTGACTCGAGTATATACGGTAGGTTTTATACCTGGCCATTAGGCTGGAGATAATCTATCACCTTCTTCAATTTTGTAGATCTAGTCAAATCCTGAAACATCCCCACTCTAATGGGCTTTCTGAATTAAGTTCACAGCTAGCCATCACCCTGCAGGGATGAAGTCTCAAGGGAGGGGACGGGCATGCTGACTAACCCCCAGCCAGAACAGCTCAGATAATGGGGGCAAGCTTACTGAGGAGGAACAAGAAGTGAGAATTTTAGACAAAGAAAAAACACTTTTAGAAGGGAAATCAAAGGCAAAGATAAGTGAACCAACAATGCACTAGCTTAAAGGCACCCATTAAGAAAATAAAAAACAAACCTTTACAACCCCTTTAATCTCTTATTTTGGGAACTCCTTTTTCACTCCTGGTCAGAAAACTCCCACAAAGTTTTTCTTGATGGTCAGTAAGGATGAGCTGAATACCCCCCTGTTCGGTTCGCATCAGAACTTGCGAACACACCAAATGTTCATGTGAACTTTAGAAGCCCGTTAAAGTCTATGGGACTCGAACATTTGAAAGCGAAAGTGCTAATTTTAAAGGCTAATATGCAAGTTATTGTCCTAAAAAGTGTTTGGGGACCTGGGTCCTGTCCCAGGAAACATGTATCAATGCTAAAAAAAAATTTTAAAACAGCAGTATATTCATTAATAATGCTAAAAGTGAAACAATAAAAGTGTAATATTACTTTAAATTTCGTACCTAGGGGGGGGTGTAAAGTCAGCATGTGAAAGAGCGCATGTTTCCCGTACATAGTACTGTCCCTGCACAAAGTGTATTTTTCTGAAAGAAAAAAAAAGGCATTTAAAACCGGCTTTGCGGCTATAATGAATTGTCGGCTCTGGCAATTCAGAGATGATTCATTCATAAACAAAAAAAAAAAAGCGTGGGCGTCCCCCCAAATTCCATTAACAGGCCCTTCAGGTCTGATATGGATTTTAAGGGGAACTCTACCCCAAATAAAAAGGCGAGAGGCTTGTGCTTGCGGTTTCACTAGGTGTCTTTTCTCTTGGATCCTTTGGACACAGTGTGTGGTGGAATATTTATTATAAACACCTGTCACCTTATTTCTGGATGAACTTTGAGGCACACTGCACTACTTTGAAAGCATTTTACAGTTCTTTATTTATATGGACTGCACATCTAGCACTTTATTGGAATTAAATTGGGCTGCTTTGTCCAGCAACTCAACTGGATGTTTTTCAGCACTTTGCACTTTTTTGAGATATGTTATGCTTTGTTATGGCACAGTATTGAATGTTATATCAATATTTTTTTCAGCACATCGTAATCATGCGATATTGCACATTCTTTATTTAATTATTAATTTGGTCACCAACCACATTATTATCACTCCACGCCCATACCCCCCATCAATTGTTCATGTCAGGGGAGGGGTGTTTGCCCATCTAGGAGTGAGACATTTAATCCATTAGCAAGCGCCTCCACACCCCCCCCCCCCCCCATTTTTCACTGATTATCTGTGTGTGAGCACTTTATCTGGTGGCTGCTGCTTCATATAATTAGTTTTTAGTTGATTGGTACTGCGCATTAGTTCCCCCATTTTTCATGTGTGTAAACACACCTTCCCCATTCTTCATTGTGGCAATGTCAGTGATCGTCTGTTCCCCAATATAGGGAAAGCTAATCACTGACGTGAAACGTCCAGCCCCGCCCCCCTACAGTTAGAAACACATATGAGGTCACACTTAACCCCTTTAGTGCCCCCTAAACTGCAATTGTCATTTTCACAGTAATCAGTGCATTTTTATAGCACTTTTCGTTGTGAAGATGACAATGGTCCCAAAAATGTGTCAAAATTGTCCAATGTGTCTGTCATAATGTCACAGTCACGAAAAAAATTGCTGATCACCGCCATTAGTAGTAAAGAAAAATTGATAAAAATGCCATAAAACTATCCCCTATTTTGAAAACGCTATAAATTTTGCGCAAACCAATCGGTAAACGCTTATTGCGATTTTTTTTTTTTATACCAAAAATAGGTACAAGAATACATATTGGCCTAAACTGAGGAAAAAAATGTTTTTTATATATTTTTTGGGGATATTTATTATAGCAAAAAGTAAAAAATATTGCATTTTTTTCAAAATTGTCGCTCTATTTTTGTTTATAGCGCAAAAAATAAAAACCGCAGAGGTGATCAAATACCACCAAAAGAAGACTATTTGTAGAAAAAAAAGGACACCAATTTTGTTTGGGAGCCATGTCGCACAACCGCACAATTATCAGTTAAAACTACGCAGTCTCGAATCGCAAAAACTGGCCAGGTCCTTTACCTGCATATTGGTTCGGGTCTTAAGTGGTTAAAAAAACAGAGATGATCAAATACCACCAAAAGAAAGCTCTGTTTGTGGGAAAAGGATGTTGATTTTGTTTGGGTACAGTGTCGCACAACCGCACAATTGTCAGTTAAAGCGACACAGTGTCAAATCGCAAAACATGGCCCAGTCATTGGGCAGCCAATTCTTCCAGGGCTGAAGTGGTTAAAGGGATACTAAACTCTGGGTTAAAAAAAGAAATATACATACATATAACACACACACACACACACACACACACACACACACACACACACAGTGCGTACGGAAAGTATTCAGAACCCCTTAGGCCCCATACACACGAGCGGACAGATTTGTTCAAATCTGTCCGTCCGACAGATTTGAACAAATCTGTCTGCTGGGATTTTGGTTTGCTTGCGTGTACACACGAGCAAACCAAAATCCCCGCCAGCAGAGAGCGCGCTGACGTGTCGGTGACGTGGCGGTGACGTTGACGCCGCCACGTCACCGCACCAGGAAGTAAAACACTTCCGCGCATGCGCCGAATCCATTCGGCGGCGGCGGAGCGGGACGACATGTCTGCTGGTAAGTGTACTAACCAGCAGACATGTCGGGCGGACAGATTCCCACCCGATAGATTTCAAAGCATGCTTTGAAATCTGTCGGGTGGACAAATCTGTCTGCTCGGCCGTACACACGATCGAATCTGTCTGCTGAAACGGTCCAGCGGACCGTTTCCAGCGGACAGATTTGATCGTGTGTACGAGGCCTTACATTTTTCACTCTTTGTTATATTGCAGCCATTTGCTAAAATCATTAAAGTTCATTTTTTTCTTCATTAAAGCGGAGCTCCACCATACCACCATGAAGTGCCTGTTGCTAGGCAGATTAGGACGATCTGCCTAGCAACAGGCACTTCATGGTGGTATGGTGGAGCTCCGCTTTAATGAAGAAAAAAATGAACTTAAATGATTTTATCGTCCTAATCTGCCCCTTCCTGATCTGCGGTCCAACTTCTTTCTTCTCCTCCTCGGCTGCCTCCTTCATTTGAGTCCAGCTGTGTTTGATTATACTGATTGGACTTGATTAGGAAAGCCACACACCTGTCTATAAAAGACCTTACAGCTCACAGTGCATGTCAGAGCAAATGAGAATCATTAGGTCAAAGGAACTGTCTGAAGAGCTCAGAGACAGAATTGTGGCAAGGCACAGATCTGGCAATGGTTACAAAAAAATATGCTGCACTTAAGGTTCCTAAGAGCACAGTGGCCTCTATAATCCTTAAATGGAAGATGTTTGGGATGACCAGAACCCTTCCTAGATTTGGCTGTCCGGCCAAACTGAGCTATCGGGGAGAAGAGCCTTGGTGAGAGAGGTAAAGAAGAACTCAAAGATCTGTGGCTAAGCTCCAGAAATGCAGTCAGGAGATGGGAGAAAGTTGTAGAAAGTCAACCATCACTGCAGCCCTCCACCAGTCGGGGCTTTAGGGCAGAGTGGCTCGACGGAAGACTCTCCTCAGTGCAAGACACAAGAAAGCCTGCATGGAGTTTGCTAAAAAAAAAAAAAAAACACCTGAAGGACGTCAAGATGATGAGAAATAAGATTCTCTGGTCTGATGAGACCAAGAAAGAACTTTTTGGCCTTAATTCTAAGCATGTGTGGAGAAAACCAGGCACTGCTCATCGCCTGTCCAATACAGTCCCAACAGTGAAGCATGGTGGTGGCAGCATCATGCTGTGGGGGTGTTTTTTTCTGCTGCAGGGACAGGGTGACTGGTTGTAATTCAGGTAAAGATGAATGTGGCCAAGTACAGAGATATACTGGACGAAAAACCTTCTCCAGAGTGCTCAGGACACTCAGATTGGGCCGAAGGTTTACCTTCCAACAAGACAATAACCCTAAACACACAGCTAAAATAACAAAGGAGTGGCTTCACAACAACTCCGTGACTGTTCTTGAATGGCCCAGCCAGAGACCCGACTTAAACCCAATTGAGCATCTCTGGAGAGACCTAAAAATGGCTGTTCACCAACATTTACCATCCAAACTGACAGAACTGGAGAGGATCTGCAAGGAATAGCAGAGGGTCCCCAAATCCAGGTGTGAAAAACGTGTTGCATCTTTCTCAAAGACTCATGGCTGTATTAGATCAAAAGGGCGCTTCTACTAAATACTCAGCAACAGGTCTGGATACTTAGGACCATGTGATATTTCAGTTTTTCTTTTTAATAAATCTGCAAAATTGTCAACAATTCTGTGTTTTTCTGTCAATATGGGGTGCTGTGTGTACATTGAGGAAAAAAATGAACTTTAATGATTTTAGCAAATGGCTGCCAAATAACAATATAAGGTGGTCTGAATACTTTCCGTACCCACTGAATATATATACATACATACATATACACACCAGAGGTGATTGGACACTGGCACAACCAATCATACAGTTTCCCTCCATATAGCCACTCCCACCAGGGAAGCACCTCAGTTTTGTAGCAAAGCAATAAGGATTCCCTCAAGAAGGGAGGGACCTCTGTGTCCCGTGGTGTACTCCAAGAAAAGGATTTTACAGGTAAGCCGTTATAAAAATCCTGTTTTCTTTATCGTACACCACGGGACACAGAGCCATTAATCATTACTTAATGGGATGTCCCAGAGCAATGCCCTATATGAAGGGGGGGAGACACACATCAAGCAAACCACCAGGGACAAGAAGCTCTATACTGCCGCCTGCAGTACACTTCACCCAAAGGCGGCATCCTCACATGCCCTTACATCTATCTGATAACATTTAGAGAATGTGTGTACTGACGACCAAGGTGCAGCCTTAAGGATCTGAGTCACCGAAGCCTGCACTGCTCATGAAGCACTTATCGTCCTAGTTGAGTGGGACTTAACAGAAAAAGGAGGAGTCTTATTCTTTAAACTATGGGCTTGAAAAATAGTCTGTCGAATCCATCTGGAGATAGTGGATACTGATGCTGCCTTTCCCTTCTTGTGACCATCCGGCAAAATAAACAAAATATTTGTCTTGCGTATCTGAGCGGTTGTCTGCAGATACACTCTCTAGACCTTGTGAGAGCTGTAAAGGTGTAACAACTTTTATTCCTCTGTCTGCAGATTTGGAAAGAAAGAAGGTAGGACAATGTCCTGATTTAAATGAAAAGCCGACACCACCTTAGGTAAAAAAACAGGTTGGGGTCGTAGTACAATTTTGTCTTTATGACGAACTAGATAAGGCTCTTTACAGGCAAGAGCTGCTAATTCCGATACTCTTCTAGCCGAAGAGATAGCAATTTAGAAACGCCAATTTCATGCTTAAAAGAATCAGCGGAATGTGGCAAATTGGTTTTAAGGGTTGCGTCTGCAACACTGATAGTACTCAATTCAGATCCCATGGGCACAATGGAGACTTCACAGGCAGAATGATCCATAGTACCCCTTGAATGAAAGCCCTCACTAGGGAATGAGATGCCAGAGATCTTTGATAGAGCCAATATTTGACCCTTAATAGTACTAAGGGCTAATTTTATATCCACTCCTAGCTGGCAAAAGGCAAGAATCCTACTGTCATAGTACTGGCCCTCTCTTCTTTAGAATGTGGGTCTCAGTAACTGCCCGTAACTCCAGTAGGTTGGGCTCTCTCAGCTTTGGTCTAGATTCCCTGGGCTGAAGCCTCTTCCATTACAGCTCCTCAGCCCGTTAGGCTGGCGTCTATTGACACCACCTTCCAGGTGATCGGGCAAAAAGATCTTCCCTTCTGTAAGTTTTTGGTCCTTAACCACCAACTGAAGTCCCGGCGTACCTGTGAAGACAGGCGCATGGGTAAATCCAGAGCTTGGACCTTCCTGTTCCAGGCTGCTAAAATATCGCCTTGAAGCAGTCTCGAATGAAACTCGGCATAAGGGATGGCCTCGAAGGAGGCTACCATCTTCCCCAATAGCCTCAAGCAAAGGTGAATGGATGGCCTTTTCTTTGCCTTCACCTTGTGGATCAGATCCCTTAGTGATCTGATTTTTGACTCTGGTAGACATACACGGCTTTGGGCTGTATCTATGATCATGCACAAATACTATACCCTTCTTTGGGCTTGTAGAGAGGATTTTTGTAAGTTTACTATCCATCCTAACTTCTCCAGGTATCCTACTGTAGTGGATACAGCATGATTTAACCCTGCTATTGATTGATCTATCACAAGTAGATCGTCCAGATAGGCTGTTATCACTAAGCCCTGTGCTCTGAGATTTGCTAGCAGAGGGGCTAGTACCTTTGTAAATACTCGGGGTGCAGTGGCTACCTAGAAGGGCAGAGCCACAAATTGGAAGTGGTGATGCTCTACTGCAAACCTTAAAAATCTTTGGTGAGCGAGATGGATAGGCACATGTAAATAGGCATCTTTGATGTCTATTGACGCCGTTAATTCTCCATCTAGTAGGGTGGCAACTACTGGACGAATAGTTTCCATTCGGAAATGGCGAATGTTTAGGAACTGATTTAACGCTCTCAGATCTAGAATGGGTCCGACATCTCCATTTGGTTTTGGGATCACAAAGAGGTTTGAATAAAAACCCGAACCTTGCTCCCTTAAGGGTACTTCTGTGATCACCACTTGGGACAGCATCCAACCCCTTGAAGAAGGGTGCTCTTTTTAGAGGATCTTTGAAGAGGCCTGAGCTTTGAAACTAAGAAGATGTGATCTCTTGGAACTCCAGCTTGTACCCTAGGGATACTGTGGATATCACCCATCTGTCCTGGATCTCTGTCTGCCATACCGCTGAAAACTGACAAAGCCCCCCCCCCCCACTCGGCCGAGCGGGGGTGCCTCTTCATGCTGAGGTTTTGGGGTTCTGCTTGCTAGCCTTAGAACCACACTTTCTTGCCTCTCTGAGGCTTGCTCTTCCTTGTCTTTTGTGGCTGGCTGAAGATGCGGTCGCCACTGGCTAGAGATCGCATTACCAGGAGTCGGGGACAGAGAACGTTTAAAACAAGGTGGCTTGTTTTTCTTCTTCTCTGGTAACAACGTAGACTTCCCGCTGGAAATCTTCTGAATATATTTCTCCAAGTCTTCCCCGAAGAGGCGTTCACCATAAAAGGGGAAACTAGCTAGAAGCTTTTTGCATGGTACTTCCGCAGACCAATGCTTTAACCAAAGAACTCTACGTATGTGCACCAACTGGAGTGCCAAACGAGATGCTTGCTGGATAGAATCTCTCATAGCATCTATATTAAAAACACAAGGCCTTGGGAAAATGTTCCCACAATCTGGTCTGTTCTGGAGACAACTCCTTAAGCCCTTCCTTTACCTGGTCCTCAAAGACCTGACACATACCCACAGGTTGTGCCACTGCACCTGCCAACATAACGGAGGATTTCAATAAGGATTCCAACCTCTTTTCTGAAGGGTCTTTAAACACCTGTACGTCATCCACCGGACAAGTCCGGTTTTTGTTTACACAAAATATGGCTGCATCTACCGCAGGTAAACTCCACTTCTTGACAAACTCTTCCTCCATAGGATGAAGAATTTAAAAAAAAAAAATGGAGGAGAAAAACGCTTGTCTGTGTGTAACCAGTCTGTGTAAATTAGCTTCTTTAACAGCGGATAAACTGGAAAAGAGCCTGAAAGAGATTTTAGTGAACCTAGAGAGGAGACAGGTAATTCCGACTCCGAGGGGGGCAGTCGGAATGAAGTGCGTACCGCTTCAGCATAACATTGCACCTGCAATCTCAGCATCTGGGAGGCAGAAAAAGGGTCCTCCGATACCCCTGAGCCGTCCGACTCCTCACCTCTGTCCTCTGCAGATACTTTCTCCTCCTTCCTCCTTCTCTTCTTTTTTTTTTATAAATCTCTTTATTAAATTTTCTCTTTTCTCATATCCAAATATATCTTTCACATTTATCAACTTTCTCCAAATTTCTATAAAATTATACAAGTCATTTCATTACAATTACATACATTATATTTATACATGACATGCATTTAACCTCTTTCTTAACCCTTTGTTCCGTTGGTGTAGTTTCAGTCTATTTCCATACCCCCCTACCCTAAAGCCGTCATCACGTTTTCTATCCAATTTGCCCATACCTTTCCATATTTCTCCCCGTTTCCTCTATTACAATATGTCTCCTTATATAGAGACAGATTGCTATTTACAAAATGTTTCCACTGCGCC
Source organism: Rana kukunoris (assembly GCA_029574335.1). Taxonomy (NCBI): domain Eukaryota; kingdom Metazoa; phylum Chordata; class Amphibia; order Anura; family Ranidae; genus Rana; species Rana kukunoris. The sequence continues at coordinate 145,317,870 of CM056054.1, read as the reverse complement.
AACGAGGGAGCTTCCACCCTCTTCTAATTTAACACTATTGCCTTTCTTGCATAGAAGAGCAACAGGCCCACATGTGTTCTTCTTTCTATAGGGGCCATGTTTTACTCTACTAGTCCCAGTACTGACATTACTTTATCAATTACTCTCAAGACCTCTCTCCAGATATGCAGCCTAAGTACAAATGTGCGCCGTCGTATCTATGCGCCGGACCCACAAACTAAGTTACGTTGAAAAATAGTCTTTCCGACCGACGTAATTTTCCTACGCCGGTGTACCGTGGGCGCATATTTACGCTGGATGCATATGGAAGTTTCGATTCAGATACGCAAATGAGGGAGATACGCAAATGAGGGAGATACGCAAATGAGGGAGATACGCAAATGAGGGGGATACGCAAATGAGGGGGATACGCAAATGAGGGGGATACGCAAATGAGGGGGATACGCAAATGAGGGGGATACGCAAATGAGGGGGATACGCAAATGAGGGGGATACGCAAATGAGGGGGATACGCAAATGAGGGGGATACGCCGATTCACAAACGTAGATGCGCCCGGCGCATGTTTTAAGCAATTTGCGTAAGGGTTACGTCCGGCGTAAAGTTATTCCTCATATAGGAGGCACAACCAATGCAAAGGTATGAACCAGGGAATGGACGCCGTTTACGTTGTGTATGCCGTTTACGACGTAGTATGTAAATAGGGCTGGGTGTAGGTTACGTTCACGTCGTAGGCAGTGTTTCGACGTATCTTAGGCAGTTATTTTGACGTGACTGTAAGCATGCGCACTGGGATGCGTCCAAGATACGACGCATGCGCAGTTCGTTTTTTGAAGCTCAGCCCATCATTTGCATGGGGTCACGCTTTTAATATATCATGCCCACTTCCACCCACCCACTTCCAGACGTGGTAGGTACGTGAATCTACCCCTATCTTCGGACAGGACCAAAATATATGAATAACGTTTTTCTGGGGTGCCTGCACATCTCCAACAGTTTTGCCAATTTGATGGAAATATTTTGGACAATTTATACGCTGTATAGTAGCTTCTGTGTGTTATTTTAAATTGAATTAATTTGTCTCGAAGTGGGACTAAAATCTGAGGTGGAAATTTATATATTTCCCCCCAGTTTTCTACTGATAATTTTGGGACATCTCTTAACCAGCATTTACACAATGTATTCATATCTGATGGTTCCGTCTTTACTAGATACGTATATATAGTTGAAATCATCTCTTTTTTCTTTTTCTCACTCACCACTTGTTCTAAACCTATTAACTGTGGGATACCCCCAGAGAACTGGGCTGACAGAGCATGTGTCAACTGAATATATCAAAAAAAAAAAAAAATTCTCAGGCACATTCCATTTTTGTCTCATATCTGGAAATAAAGATATTTTCCCCTCATATATTACTTGTGAAATTTGTTTTACTTCAAATTTTGTCCATGCTCTAGGATTCTGAATAGATGCTAAATGTGGAAGTTCAGGATTTCTCCATAATGGGGTATTTGGAGACAGATCTGTTTTTGAATTGCTCTCCCTTGCCATACTGACTTTCCATGCTTTTACTGTTGTTACCATTCATGGGGTTAGGTCTCGCCTATATTTTAGCCCGCGAAATGGCAGTGCCTGCAGTGCCTCCAAAGACTGGACCACTGCGGCCTCCACCATTGTAGCGGGATCATATCCATCAGGGTTCAACCACCTTCCTACGGTCATCAACTGTGGTGCTAAATAATATTTGTAAAGATCTGGAAAGGCTACCCCCCCCTATGCCACCGGGTGCATAAGTGTACTTAATTTTATTCTAGCCGATTTTGCCATATAAATGATGATAGCATTCTATGTAGCTGTGTAAAAAAAATCTTAGATAACCATTGTGGTGAATTTCGAAATAAGCATAACAGCCTTGGAAGAATCTTCATTCTCCTTCTCCTCTTCAGATCTTTCTGATAGAGGGTCTATCGCTGACAAAGGAGATCTGCTTGACTTTTTGTCCCTTTGAGAGGACTTGGCAATTAAAGTCGCAATTTTTTCCTCTAATTTCTCCATGGCTGTCGTAAAAGTGACATGAGCAGGCCCAGGTGCCACCAGAGAGACTCCTGGAAGTGGCAAAGGATCCTCCTTCCTGTATAGGCAAATCAAGGCTTACAGGGGAATGGTACCGAACAGGCGCGGGAAGAACCCCCTGTCTCCAGCGGTGCCGACTTCTTATTTCTAGTCCCTGAATCTTTCTTAAGGGAAGACATTTTCAAAGCAACAAGCCGAGGAATCTTTCTTAAGCAATCTACATAACAGTATGCAACTTCAAGTTTATGCAAAGGGTAGGTGTTCTCTTTAGCAGTCACCTTAGCTTAGTCCCCAAGCTGCTGTGTCCCGAGGGAAGCTGCGAGGCCATCTTTAAAACTTTGGCATGCCCGTTCCCATCATTTCCGGTCCCTGGGGCTTTAAAAGCGTGTGTGCGTGCCCCTGCGTGTTACACCGCTGATGCGGCTGCCTGGAAGCATGGGGAATCTTCCTGTGCCCTCTTCGGGGGGTTTTTAATCCCCCCTTCATCTTTTACCAGGGCTGGGAAGCAAAACTCTGCAGGAGACACACGTTTCTGGGCACTGGCTTGTCTGTGGTTCGAGGTGAGTAAGTTAGCTCTTTACTCCCTCCAGTTGCCAATTTTGAGAAGACACCCCTTTGTAACATCCTTTGGAAAAGGTCCCAAGATACACTTAGGCTCCTCTTCCCTTACCTTATCCCCGCCACAGGGTTACTCCCAGGCTTCACCCATCTCTGCGGGCTTTGTGTGCCAACCTTCAGGGGTCTGGGTTCCTATTTAAAGGATACCTCTTTCCTGGGCCTTGTAAAAGACTCTGACCAGGCCTTTTAGCTGCAATAGCGAAAGTGCTGGAACTTCAGAGCCCAGTCCTAAAAAAAAAGACATTACAGGTGACAACTCCTGCGAGAGGCCAAGTTACATCCAATTTAGGCTTAAATTTTGCATCCTGGATGGACCCGACGGTCTAGCTCTTCTAGCCCTAAGCAGGGTTTGCTCAAGCTTCCCTTCACACTTTTCCATGCGTCCAATCCTTAGACACTGGCAAAAAAAACTGAGGTACTTCCCTGGTGGGAGGGGCTATATGGAGGGAAACTGTCTTTGATTGGTTGTGCCAGTGTCCAATCACCTCTGGTGTCCATACAACCCATTATGTAATGATTAATGGCTCTGTGTCCCGTGGTGTATGATAAAGAAAGTTGCACCATGTCAATGCCTAGTCTCTGTTCTCAGCCTCCCATTAACCCACATGCTGTAAGTACTGCCCTCCCCTACCCATAATTTACAAATCAGTAGCTTCTACAACAAGTAAAAATTCTATCTTTGGCCAACTTCTACAAGCATAATGTGGACTAAAGGGTATACTTGCATTGTACTGACAGCACAGAAGTAGATGAAGACTGCCATTTGATTAGTCATCCTAGCTGTCTGCTTGCCCTGTCCGGTTTCTTTTATTTCTGAGTTACAGATATGAAACAAGTAAGTTAATCAGGAGTTCTCTCTGACTTTACTTGTTGCATGTTTGTTCAGGATCATTGACTCAAAGTACTGAAGAAAGACAGTACAGCACCTAAATCTTTTACCATAACAACAGCAACAGCAGTGTACAGTTTTACTTTTTTTTTATTAACAAACTGTTTGGCATTAAATAAGTAGAAGTTTAAAGCTGTGTACACACGGTCGGAATTCCGATGAAAAAAGTCCCTATTCATCAGATATTCCGACCGTGTGTATGCCCCATCTGACTTTTTCAGTAGGAATTTCAGACGGACTTAGATAGAAAGCAGGTTCTCTATTTTTCCGTTGGAAATTCCGACAGAGTTTGGCCCGGTCAAAAGTCCCAACCGTGTGTACGCAGCATTAAAAGACCTGCAATCTAAAAATACCGTTGTCACACCATTAACAACGTCATACGTTTCCAATATGTTGTTAGCACTTCATATACAGTGGTGTTAAGGTGGATAGTTAGTCTCTCACACCTAGGAAAAAAAAGGGTAGTTATACTTCTGCATTCTTAAAAAAAAAAGACAGTGATAAACTATAGTGCTGGGTTATTGATGACATTAAAGCATGAACTATTTACTTCCACTTACCAGTGCCAAAACATTAAGGAACTCTCTTGTGTCAAAATGCAACAGTGTCCGGATATAGGGGTACACCTCTTCATCAGAGGGAGCCTCCGGAGAATGTAAACGTATTAGGAACTCAAAAACCTGTAGAAGCAAGTGACAGTTAAATGGGGCCTATTTAGATTAGTGCCCTGCTGGTATATGTTATTTCCATGACTCTAGAGCAGGGGTCTCCATACTTTTCAAGCAAAGGGCCAGTTTATTTTCTTTCAGACTCCAGGGGGGCCGGATTCTGACCAGTGGGGGGTAGAAAATGCCCCAGGGCCGAGCATCAATGAGAATAAACATGGCCCCAGTGCTGGTGGGCAGTAGGAGGAGGAATAGTGCTCCATCATTGCTTTTAGTGGAAGAAATAGTGCTTCATTGTTGGTGTCATTATGAGGAATAGTGCCTCATATCGTTGGGAGCAATACTGCCCCAAGGGCCAGATAAAGGGTAGCAAAGGGCCACATCTGGCCCTCGGGCCGCAGTTTGGAGACCCCTGCTCTAGAGCATGGCACAACAATGTATTTGAATGAAATTGTGTTTACTTTTGTTATATCACTTTATATATTCTTTTTGTTTGTTATATTTATTATATGTGTGTTGTACAAGAAATTCAGAATCCCAAAATATGCAGTTATTTGGGTAATGTAAAATGTAAGATTTAAAATGTAATATCTATAGATATAGCACACAAGTCACTAACCTGGTTTTTCACTTGTGGGACAAGGTCTTCTGGAATGTCACCTAAAGGATACGCCCGCCCAGCCAAACTTGAGCTATTGATAATAAAGAATAGAAAAGGGAGGTAGCTAAAACAAAAATCAAGAATGCCATAAGAAGATATCAAAAATAGAATCAATCTATATCTTCAAATTAAAGACCCCCTTTTTATTTCAATAAAATGTTATACTTACCTGGTTTTGCACAGAGCAGCCCTGATCCTCTTCTTTTGGGATCCCCCACCTGATCACCCCCCCCCCATGCCAAGGGCCCTCATAAGAAGCGGCTTCCTACAGGAGCACCCATGGGTGCTTGCTTTCAAGCCAGGCTGTTTGCACCTATTTAGACACACAGCCCGACTCGGCCCCGCCCTCAAGTTGAACTGAAAGCATCAAGAGCCAATGGCTCCCGCTGCTCATAGTCAAGCCTGTGAGAGACGGGAGAGGAGCTGCTGCAGATGTGAACAGCGCTTGACAGAGATCGAGGTGAGGTGAGTATGTGGGAGGGGGCTGCGTGTGAAAAGTTTTTTTTACCTTAAATGCAGAGAATGAGTTAAGGTAAAAAAAAAAACATTTTACTTTACAACCACTTTCAATATAATTAGTTAATAGATAACTTTGTAAAGCAACAATTAATAGCAGGTTAAAATAACTTAAATTATTTTTAAGTCAGCAGCTACAAATCCTGTAGCTGCTGACTTTTAATATAAAGGACACTTACCTGTCCAGGGACCCCGCAATGTCGGCACCCAAAGCCAACCTGTCCCTCAGCTCCAGGTGCAGGCATCCTTACTAAGGGAAACAGGAAGTGAAGCCTTACGGCTTCACAGCCTGTTTCCTACTGTGCATGAGCGAGTCACGCTGTGCTTTTTGAATGTCCTTGCTGTCTTCTGGGACCTATCTGGGGGGAGAAGAGAAGGAGAGCCGGACATTGCGTAATTCAAGGCACAGATTGTGCCAATTTATCCCCAGAAGTGGGAGCAGATACCTGGATTTGGCAGGTATCCGCTCCCCTCCCCCTGAAAGGTGCCAAATGTGGCACCGGAAAGGGGGGGGGGGGATCTGATCCACAGAAGTTCTATTTCTGGATCTAACTCTGCTTTAAACACCAGTTTTTCCTTTAAAAGAAAAAAGTGTGGAAAAATTTGCATTAATACTAGCTTGCAATGTCGCAGCTACAGAAATCCGATTGGCCCTATGCTCATGGGTCAATACAATGAATGGTCTGATAAGTAACCCATTAGGTACAGTACATATAAAGTGTTCCTTTACATGGATGAGCACCAGACTACTTAACGCAGGATATACATTGTGAATGTAATTCCACTTTTTTTTACATTAAAACTGTGATCCTTCTACTGCTTGTCTTGCAAGACAGCAATCACATATCAAGTTACAATTAAAAAATAAATAAAAATAGTTGGTCTTGCAAAACGCTTTACAGTTTATTGTAGTAAGGTTTCCCTCATTAGTGCTCATTCAAGACATGGCATCTATCCTTCTCTGAACTCACAAGAACCTGCCCTGAACCTCTACGCAAATTGTCAGAGTCTCATTTTTTTTTTTTTACCTCCAGAACAAAGTGGTGGTACACAGACATTTCCAGCAAGTTGGAAAGCCTGAGATCAGCACATACTATTTTTGGAAATTACTGCACTGGATCCTGAAAGAAGTCACCTCTAGTAGACCTTCCCAGGAGTTGCTGCTTTTGCATTCCCATTAACCTGTATGAGGAGAGAAGTATTTCTGATGCGACAAAAGCTGGTGTACACAGGAGCCAAATAATACTACTGTATTTATTCTCATGAAATTATTTACTTGCATTTATATTTTGAAATCACTAAAAAGGATAATTTTGTTGTTCACCGACTCCTACAGAGACAAAAACTCAAATCTGAAAAGTAGGATCAAATGGTTGGGTTAATGCTGCGACAAGGATATGCAGCTGAATGCAGAGAAAACATTTTATGTACCTGCTGGGGAAGAGCAAAAGAGTATACTATAATGTGTCACTTAAGTGACAGCTGATATCACATTCAAGATGGCAGTGCTCAGTAGCAGGCTCATGTCTTTTGAACACAAGGAGGATTTTTTACAGAAATATAACGTGCATAAAATATGTCACATGCACATATAATCTTATGGAAGATATCTGTTGAAATAAATGCTCTGGTGACAGGGTCTTTTTAAAGAACAGTACTTACCTAATATAAACAAGAAGCTTGTTTCCCATCACAACTTGCTCATCTAAAAAAAAAATTGAAAATCATTGTATGACAACTAGGTAATCAAAAAGGTACACTGTTAAAATGACCAGATCTGCGTCTTAAACCCTCCACTCGCCTTTATGATACTTATTGTATTAAAAGCTTGCCTAATACCATTGGAACAAATTTCAATAAATAAAAATTAAAACTACTCAACACGACAGTTGAGGCATCAAAAACTGATCATGTCTTTCATAAAAGGGTTGTACCCTGAAATAAATATGGTTAGGTAATATACACACTGTACATCACAATTTGTTGGCATATGTGAAAAATAAATTAAAAATTCTTGTTATAAAATGCATGAGGTAATTTTTTTCACACAGAGTCTGCATGTTCTCACATCCTGTGATATAAGTGTCAGCAAGGGGCTTTCAGCACCACAAACCAAGTAAAATGAAACAGAGAAAGACAATGGGCCAGATTCAGGAAGCATTTACGCCGGCGTATCTCCAGATACGCCGCCGTAATTTCAAATGTGCGCCGTCGCATCTTTGCGCTAATTCACAAAGCGAGGTACGCCGAAAAACTTGGCTTCAGCCATCCGACGTAACTTGCCTCTGCTGGCGTATTGTGGGCGCATAATTACGCTGGTCGCATTCGGCGTTCCCATTATAAATGAGCACATGAGCAAATGAGCACATGAGCAAATGAGCAAATGAGCACATGAGCACATGAGCACATGAGCACATGAGCACATGAGCAGATGAGCAGATGAGCAGATGAGCAGATGAGCAGATGAGCAGATGAGCAGATGAGCAGATGAGCAGATGAGCAGATGAGCAGATGAGCAGATGAGCAGATGAGCAGATGAGCAGATGAGCAGATGAGCAGATGAGCAGATGAGCAGATGAGCAGATGAGCAGATGAGCAGATGAGCAGATGAGCAGATGAGCAGATGAGCAGATGAGCAGATGAGCAGGATACGCCGATTCACGAACGTAGATGCGCCCGGCCGCTTCATATACACGATTTGCGTAAGGCTTACGTCCGGCGTAAAGTTACCCCTGCTATATGAGGCGCAGCTAATGCAAAGGTATGGGCCAGGGAACGACGCTGTCCAATTTTACGCCGTTTACGTAGTACGTGAATAGGGCTGGGCGTAGGTTACGTTCACACGTCGTAGGCATTGCACGCCGACGTCACTTAGGGAGTATATGCAATCCGCATGCCCAGTTCGGCCGGCCATTCATTAGCATGGGGTCACGATTAATTTAAATAGATTCCGCCCACCTCCTTCCTACTTTAAATTAGGAGGGCTTACGCCGGCCACTTTACGCTACGCCACCGCAACTTACGGAGCAAGTGCTTTGTGAATACAGCACTTGCCTCTCTAAATTGCGGCGGCGTAGCGTAAAGAAGACACGCTACTCCCGCACAAAGATGCGCCCGGGTACGTGAATCTGGCCCAATCAGTGCATTAAATGTACGTCACTTATTATTTATGCAGTGTATATTCCACGGAATGGTAAAGCTGCCATGCAGTTGATCTAAAAGTCCGAGTGCTTAGATGGCAAAGCACCCTGATGGAGTATATAAAGTGGCAGGGGACTTTAATGAAGCAGATTTGAGATCAGTGCTGCCAAAGTTTGAAGGGCATGTCAATATCCCTGCGAGGGAGGACAGCACCTTGAACTGCATTTACACTAATGTGTCTGAAGGGTGCAAGGCCAACTTTTGCCCCCAAATGGCACTCATTTCAGATCATATATAGTACCTGCATACTCAGAGGTTATTAGGAAAAAGAAACCAGTACTAAGAACAGTCAGGAGGTGGACTGCAGGATTGCTTTGAGCGAACCTATAGGTAGGTGTTTAGGGATGATGTTACCACAGGCAATCAGCTAAATGTAGAGGAGTATTGTTCTGTGGTATTAGTATGTTAGCAAGTGTGTGGAATATGAAGCAATTGAAGCAATTGTCAAGACCAAGGGTCTCCAAGCTTTCTAAACAAAGGGTCAGTTTACTGTTCTTCAGACAATAAAGTGGCTGGAATGTGCCCAGTGGGAGTAAACAATGCCCCATCTTTGGTATTAGGGGGACAAATAGTGCCCCATTATTAGTGTCAGTGGAAGGAATTATGCCCTATTGTTGGTGTTGATGGAAGTAATAGTGCCCCATTGTTGGCGTCAGTAGCAGAAATGCCTCATGGGCTGGACAAAGACAAGCAAAAGGCCGTATCTGACTCCTGGACTGCAATTTGGAGACCACTGGGACAAGACGATAAAGAAGGTCAGAAATCAGAAACCCTAGGTGGATAAGGAGGTAAGAGATTTGGTTATGGAAAGAATGATCACCTTTAAGTCAGGTGATAAGGAGGCAAATAGTGTGTCATGGGGAGGTTAAGAGTAGGTATTATGGAGGCTAAAAGTAACTATAAACTGAGGTTAGAGAAGGGACTTGGATGCAATTGTGCTAGAACCATGTGGAAGACTTTCCAGTCCACCACAGGTTATATTAAAAAAAAAAAAGATGTGAGAGGAGGCGAAGCCCCCTACCAGATGACTTTGTTCTACGCCCGTTTAGTCATCGAATAATGCTGTTATTAATAAATGGTCTATTCTACCCAGGGATATGCCTCTTAAGATTTCTGTTCAGGGTGTGCATTTAGGCTAAGAGTTACTGAGAGGAAAGCTGCAGGGCCTTATACCATTCCAGGAATTATTTTAAAGAAATGTGCCCATCAATTGGCACATGTAGAAATCTTTAAAGTGGATGTAAACCTTCACATATACCCAGTGAAGTGAACTGCCTCAGATGATACACAGGGATGAAACAAAATTCTCTACATGTATATCTGTGGTCTTCAGCTTTATATATTTTTTAGAAAATGCTCTTCTTGGGGCGTGTCCAGGACCGGCACTGTAATTCATCATTTATAGGGTGCAGACCCCACTAATTCCTCTTGTGTCCCCCTAGCCTTGGGACCCTGCAGGAGTGGGGACAGCCGGCTGTGATCCCGGGAAAGGCCACAGACCGGACATCGCGGACTCGCCTAAAATCGCGGCCCAGAGCTCCGCAGGGCCAGCACGTTAAGACGCCTCTAATCAGTCCCTCCTGTGTCCCCCCTAGAGTTGGGACCCTACCCCGATATTGCAGAAGTGGGGACGGCCGGCTGTGATTACAGGAAAGGCCGCGGACAAAGTAGCACTCAATATTGGGATTGAGGACCTTTGTTCGCACCAGGAGATTTTTATTTTTTTGCACTTTTGATTAAATGGTGGATTGGACTTTTTCCACAAATGCGTTTTGTAGAAACATGATTTATATATGCACATGACAATAATTTGGAGGATTATCCTATTTATTTGAATTTTTTTATGATTTCTATGAGTTGTGCAAAAGCATGGTTTATATTTGTACATGATTTACATTTGATTTTCATATTTAAACATTTATATTGAAATTATCCAGCGATGCTTAGATTTTTTTCTTTTTTGGTTTGTAACAAAGGTATGTGATGTGGGAGGAAATGTTATTTTTTTTTAACATAGTTTTTATTGAAGTAATATGTTTTTTAAGAAAACATATACATACAAACAAAAAAAAAAACAAGTATATTCCAATAATAATAATAATGTAATTAACAGAAAAATATTTTGGTAATAGATTTGTTGGGTTAGCACTAAGCCCTTTCTCTTGCACATCATATCGCTCTCTTTTTCTAGGAGTGTATAATTACTGTCCAAATATCTCCCCCTCCCCCCCTTACATAACCTTTTATGTAGTTTCCCAGAGCGTTGAGAAGTGTCACTTGAGTGAAGCAGTCAGTAAGCTGGAGCTGCTGAAAGGAAGACTTTAACAGGTAAATATCACGCACAAAATATGTTAAAAAGGAACTAATCCCTCTTTTTTTTTAAAGACCCGGCACCATCTCTCCACGAGTCACTTCCGCATATCGTGGTTCCGGCGCTGTGACTGGCCGGAGCCACGATGACGTCACTCCCTCGCATGAGCGCTGGTGCCACCACCAACGGCATTATCGCCGTTCGTAACGGCACACTCAGTGCGCCTGCACGCAGTTGTCTAGGGTACGTCCTAAGATTCAGAAATGCTGGACCTGTCTAATTTTTATTTTTTATTACAACTCTGAGTAATTAAGTAGGTATAACAAAGGCATAGCTTACCACTTAACAGTCAGTGTAATAAAACCGATGTAAAAAATTTACTTTTTCTAGAAAAGAAAGCTAAGAACGTGCAGGAATATTCTGAGAATTACCTAAATACTGCATGTTATACATTAGTATATTGTCCCTACCGTACCTGTCAAAGATTTCCCAGAGCCGATTGGTGCAGAAATGGACCTGAACAATTTCTACAAGAGTAACAAAAACATAGTACATAAGTTATTACTAGAATGAGACAAAAAATAAAACAAAACTACTATTAAATACCATTAACAATGAAAATCTTACCTCCATTGGGCTTATAAAATCATTTGTCCCACTATTGTACACAAAAATCATTGCGTCGTATAGTCTGTGTTCCCAGCACATTTGGACAATCTACAAAATAAAGATCAAAAAAGGAGAGGACTTCCATGAAAAAAATAAAAATATATATATATATATATATATATTATGAAGCAGTGTTGCTTTTCAGGAACAGGTGGCAGGTTTGCCTTTTCACTATCTAACATTTAGACATTTCCATAATCAACTCAAATCAATGTGGTTCTAAAGGCATAATATTTTTTTTACCTTAATGCATTCTTTGCATTAAGATAAAAAAAATCTTCCATGATCACCCCCCTTCAATAATTATGCGGCTTCTTTTTTAATGCAGTGCTGTTCCTGTCTGCATCAAAGCTGCTCTCTCTTCCTTTAGTCACAAGACACAAAGGCAGTAGCGGGAGCCATTGGCTGCTATCAATTAAACACTGTGAGGGGGAATTGGGGGCAGGGCTAAACTGTGTGTGTCAATGGACATGCACAGCCTGGCTCAGGAGCACACCAGCACAAGTGTCCCCATAAGAAGCTGCTTGCTATGGGGGTACTCAGAGAAAAGGAAGAGTGGACAGTGCTGGGAGGGGACCCAAGGAGGAGGTAAGGGACCATTCTGTGCAATATTCCTTGCACAGAGGAGGCAAGTATAACATAAAAAATATGCCCGATTTAAGAGACAAAATTATCCATCCTAAAAACAAATCAAATTGGCCACAACAAATAGAAGAAAAAAAACCACCCATAAATAAACAGATATATTTGGTATGAAAAAACAAACAGAATGATTGATAAAAAAGCAGACCAATACACAGCACAGTACCAAGTGTAGGCACTTAAAGAAAGCCAATATTAGAGAATATATCGTGTAGGTAAAAAGCTGAAGCATTCAGATGCTTGCAGGATACCTTCTATTACTGTATGCAAATGCATACTTTAACAAGAAGTTGGTACTTTGACATGTCCTCCCCCATGCTTAGCTATTAGTCAGTAAGGCCACCATATTTAGAAGCCTGTAGTGGAGAATAGGAGTAGACAACTTTCTAGTTCAAGTTAGTATTTGCAGAAGTAACCACTTAAGACCCGGACCAAAATACAGGTAGAGGACCTTGCCCCTTTTTGAGATTCGGCACTGCGTCGTTTTAACTGACAATTGCGACGTGGCTCCCAAACAAAATTGGCGTCCTTTTTTCCCCACAAATAGAGCTTTGTTTTGGTGGTATTTGATCACCTCTGCGGTTTTTATTTTTTGCGCTATAAACAAAAATAGAGCAACAATTTAAAAAAAAATTCAATATTTTTTACTTTTTGCTATAATAAATATCCCCCAAAAATATAAAAAATATTTTTTTTCCTCAGTTTAGGCCGATACGTATTCTTCTACATATTTTTGGTAAAAAAAATCGCAATAAGCGTTTATCGGTTGGTTTTCTCAAAATTGATAGCGTTTACAAAATAAGGGATAGTTTTATTGCATTTTTATTAATCATTTTTTTTTTACTACTAATGACTGCGACATTATGGCGGACACTTCGGACAATTTTGACACATTTTTGGGACAATTGTCATTTTCACAGCAAAAAATGCATTTAAATTGCATCGTTTACTGTGGAAATGACAGTTGCAGTTTGGGAGTTAACCACAGGGGGCGCTGTGAATTTGAGTGTACCCTGTGTGTGTGTTTACAACTGTAGGGGGGTGTGGCTGTAGGTGTGACATCATCGATCGCGTCCCCCTATTACAGGGATGACGCGATCGATGCTGCGGCCACAGTGAAGCACAGGGAAGCCGTGTTTAAACACGGCTCTCCCCGTTCTTCAGCTCCAGGGACGGATCGCCGCACTGCAGCGGCGATCGGGTCCGCGAATCCCGCGGTCCCGTTCCTGGAGCTTCGGACCTGGTGACGGGAGCGCGCCGCGGGCGCGCGCCCGTGACCCACGGCTGGGTACTAAAATCAACGTATATATACGTTGATGTGCCCAGCCGTGCCATTCTGCCGACGTAAATGTGCAGTAGGCGGTCCTTAAGTGGTTAAAGTGCTCCAGGTTCTTGGGCCAATGTTGACTATCAGTGGTATCCATTTATGGGACCCTGACAATCAATGATTTTTTTAGTCTCTAGGTGCTGCACAACAGCTCTTCTTGGTGTGAAGCAGGACAAAAGCCAATTGCTTCCAGTGGGTTTCCAAGTTACAGCTGAATAATTGTTAAGTTAGTTGGTCCCTGGGCCATACTACAGGGGGCAGTAATAGACTAGTTCATTGAAACTGGAACATGCCCAACTTTGAAGGTTTGTGACTAAAATATCTGGGTTGCCTGGTCTCACCCTACCTTCCTCTCTGTCATTAACACAATATCTACTCTTCGCTCTAGGCCAGTGGTTCTTAACCTTGTTGGAGGTACAAAACCCCACCTGTTTCATATGCGCATTCACCGAACCCTTCTTAATTGGAAAAATAAAATATGATTTTTTCAAATTCATACAGTGGCTGTGTGTGATGGGCACAGTGGCTGCGTTTGATGGGCACAGTGGCTGCGTTTGATGGGCACAGTGGCTGCGTTTGATGGGCACAGTGGCTGCGTTTGATGGGCACAGTGGCTGCGTTTGATGGGCACAGTGGCTGCGTGTGATGGGCACAGTGGCTGCGTGTGATGGGCACAGTGGCTGCGTGTGATGGGCACAGTGGTTGCGTGTGATGGGCACAGTGGCTGCGTGTGATGGGCACAGAGACGACAATTGATGGCACAGAGGCTGCATGTGATGGCACAGTGGCGACAATTGATGGCACAGAGGCTGCATGTGATGCCATAGTGAGGCTGCAATTTATATATATACATATATATATATTTTTGCTAGTCAGAGAAGGCTCATTTAAAATAAGACAAAAACATTTTTTTTATCTGCCATTTTATATTATTAAAGTGCTGGTCACCTCACCTCAGTCAGGCTCCTCCCCTCCCACCCAATCCAGCCATTTAATTATATGCTCTCTGAGGTTCTACTTACTTTTAACCGAGTTCAATAGTCTTTTTAGCGCACTGTCTTCTAGGTTCAAATTCCACTAGTCAGGCAGGCTTCTCGAGACTAGTCCTTGCCTCTCTAGCTCATCACAGGCAGCGCCGACACACAGCTCCAAGTCTCCCCCTTCCGGCCGTGAGTGGAGTGACGTCACGCCGCTGGAAGGGACCAAGAGACTCCTTCATAGGGGGAGTAAACAGGCTGCAGCAGACAGGAAAGGGAGCCGAGGTGACGGTCCCGGATGCAGAAGTGCACTCGGCACACAATTTGTACAGTGCCACTGGCCGCACTGGCGGCCACGGCCGTGGCAGAGCTTCACCTGCACCCCCCCTCCTATACGAAATGGTATCACCCAGGGCACTCGTGCAGCCCGCCCCCGCCTTGTACCGGCCCTGTGTCTTGACCTCCGCCGAACCCACAAGACTGACTCACCGAACCCCTGGGGTTCGATCAAATCCAGGTTAAGAACCACTGCTCTAGGCCCTGTTACTTTCCAGTGGAGGTAACAGAAAGAAAGAAACGTAGAAAAGTGACGGCAGAAAAAAGACCAAGTGGTTCATCGCCTCTGTTTAAATTTGAATTTGCTTATTCATTACCTCTGCTGGAAGTTTATTCCAAGCATAAACTTCTCTTTCTGTAAAAGAATACTTTCTAAAGCCTCGTACACACGACCGGTTTTCCTAGCAGGAAAACTGTCAGGAGAGAATTTGGCCGGGAATCCCGGCCGTGTGTATGATCCCTAGCAGTTTTTCCGATAAGAAAAAAAAGAAACTGCTCTCTATTTTCCCGTCGGGATTCCCGGCAGAGTGTTTTTCCGGCCGAAAAAAAAAAGGATTTTTAATAAACAGCTTACCTGTAAAATCCTTTTCTTGAAGTACATCACGGGACACAGAGCGCATAGCCATTACACTTGGGTTATATGGGTACCTTCAGGTGTGGACACTGGTGTAATCAATTTCACAGGAAGTTTCCTCCCTATATAACCCCCTCCCACTGGGAGTGCTTCAGTTTTGTAGCAAGCAATTCCTCCGAGGTTACACAATGTTCCCCAAAAGAGGGGTGGGAGCTCTGTGTCCCGTGATGTACTTCAAGAAAAGGATTTTACAGGTAAGCTGGTTATTAAAAATCCTTTTTTCTTTATCGTACATCACGGGACACAGAGCGCATAGCCATTACGCTTGGGATGTCCTAAAGCAATGCTCTATGAAGGGAGGGAGACCGTAAGGCCAAGAATAGCCAAACAAAAAATTATCAGGAAGTAAAGTAACTCCACCAACAGAAAAAAGGGGGCGTGACCCGGACCAGAGGATTCTATACTGCTGCCCGTAGGACCACCTGCCCAAATGCTGCGTCCGTACCCTTTGCTACGTCCAACTTATAAAATTTAGTAAACGTATGTACAGAAGACCAGGTTGCCGCCTTGCAAACCTGTGCCATAGAGATCTGATGGTGTGCCGCCCAGGAGGCACTCATGGCCCTCGTAGAATGGGCTTTAACTGATAAGGGAGGTGGAACGCGCTTCAGACCATAGGCCTGAAAAATCAGCTGCTTAATCCACCTAGCCAAGGAAGACTTAGCAGCCGGCTGACCCTTCTTGGGGCCATCCGGAAGAACAAAAAGCACATCTGTTTTCCGAATCTTCTCTGTAGCCTTGAGATAGACCCTCATGGCTCGAACCACGTCCAAAGTATGAAGCAGTCTTTCCTCTCTGGACTGGGGAGTAGGAAAGAAGGATGGTAGGACTAGGTCCTGATTCAAGTGAAAACTGGATATGACCTTAGGAAGGAAAGAAGGTTGAGGCCGCAGAACCACTCTGTCCTTATGCAGAATAAGGTATGGCTCCCTGCATGACAAGGCTGCCAGCTCGGAAACCCTTCTGGCCGAAGCCATAGCCACCAAGAAAACCAACTTTCGGGTTAGTAGCACAAGAGGGATTTCTGTCAGAGGTTCAAACGGCTGCCTTTGTAAAGCTGACAAGACCAGATTTAAATTCCAGGGGCAGAGGGGAGCTCTAATAGGGGAATTCACATGCAAGACCCCCTGCAAGAAGGTTTTCATAAGCGAATGGGTGGCCACGGGTCTTTGAAACCATATCGATAAAGCCGACACCTGCCCCTTTAGAGTACCAAGAGCCAACCCTTTGTCAACGCCAACCTGGAGGAATCGCAAGATCCTGTCAATAAAAAACTTTCGAGGATGCCATTTTTGAGACTCGCACCACTCCACATAGGTTCTCCAGACTCTGTAATAAATATTTCTAGAGACCGGTTTCCTAGCCTGAATCAACGTAGATATGACCTGAGCTGAGAGGCCTATGCCCTTAAGAATTAGGGATTCAGCCGCCAACCTGTCAAATTTAGCTGCTGTGAAGCAGGGTGGCAGATTGGGCCCTGAGACAGCAGATCTGGGCGCAGGGGGAGCGGCCACGGCGCCCCGACTGACATCCTCACGATGAGTGCGTACCAAGCCCTCCTGGGCCAGGCTGGGGCCACCAGGATCACAGGCCTGCGATCCACCCTGATCCTCCGTAGAAGGCGGGGAATCATCTGCAGTGGAGGGAACGCATACAGGAGAGAAAACTGGTGCCAGGGGCAAACCAACGCATCGGTCCCGTAGGCCGAGGGATCCCTGGCTCGGGATATGAATTTGTCCAACTTTTTGTTGGATCTCGTTGCCATAATGTCCACATCTGGGACTCCGAATCTTTGGCAAATCTCTTGGAATACCTGGGGGTGAAGAGACCACTCCCCCGGGAGCAACTGTTGACGACTCAAAAAATCTGCTTGAGAATTGTCTATCCCTGGGATGAACATCGCCGAGATGCAGGGTACATGGGCTTCGGGCCCATGAGAAAATCAGGTTTACTTCCCTTTGGGCTGCTAGGCTCCTCGTGCCCCCCTGGTGGTTTATGTATGCCACCGCAGTGGCATTGTCGGACTGTATCCTTACTGGCAGACCCTGAAGGGGGAGAGTCCAGGCGATCAGGGCCAGCCGAGCAGCTCTGATCTCTAGGATATTGATGGGAAGCAGTTTTTCTGCCTCAGACCACTGCCCTTGCTGGGTCTGTCCTTCTAGAACTGCCCCCCAACCTGACAGGCTGGCATCCGTGGCTACTATCTTCCACGTGATGGGGCAAAAGGATTTCCCAAATTTTGAGGGACCAGCCACCAAAACAGGCTGCGCCGGACTCCTGGGGAGAGCACTAACGGACGATCTAACGCTTGAATGGACTTGTTCCAAGCAGAGAGAATGGCTGCCTGGAGATATCTGGTATGGATCTTGGCGTAGGGCACTGCCTCGAAGGCGGCCACCATCTTCCCCAGCAGTCGCATACATAGGCGAATAGTCGGCCTCTTCTTGCCTAAGATCACTTGAACTGCTTGAGTTATTGATCTGACCTTTGCTTGAGGTAAAAATATCCTCTGGCAGTCTGTATCTAGCCGAAGGCCTAGATATTCCAACTGCTTTGTGGGTTTCAATATCGATTTTTCTTGGTTCACAATCCACCCGAATTCCTCTAGATGCTGAACTGTGCGAACTACTGCATGATTGAGGCTGGAAGCTGAGCTGTCGATAACCAGAAGATCGTCCAGGTATGCCAGGACCAAAATGCCTTCTGTCCTTAGGACGGCTAGCACCGGGGCTAAAACCTTTGTGAATACCCGCGGAGCTGTTGCCAACCCGAAAGGGAGGGCTAGGAACTGGTAATGACGGTGATCTATCATAAAACGAAGAAACTTGTGATGTGCCGGGTAGATCGGCACGTGCAGATACGCATCCTTTATGTCTATAGATGCTAGAAAGTCGTCTTAATGTAGGCTGGCTGCCACCGAACGTATGGACTCCATACGAAAGGTCTGAATCTTTAGAAAGCGATTTAGGCGTTTGAGGTCTAAGATAGATAGGCTGACGTCGCCATTGGGCTTTGGTATTATGAAAAGGTTGGAGTAGAATCCCAGACCCCATTCCTGGGTTGGTACTTCTACAATTACTCCTTGGAGCAAGAGACAATCCAATGCTTTTACAAGAGAGGCCCTCTTTAATGGGTCGCTTGGAAGACTTGACCCCTGAAATGAGGAGGGGGGACTTCCCGAAACTCTAGCTTGTAGCCCGTGGCTACCACGGACAGTACCCAAGAGTCGGGAATTCTGGCCTCCCACACTTCGGAGAAAAACCGAAGCCTTCCCCCCACCCAAGAGAGTGGGGGCGCCCCTTCATGAATCTGACTTGATGACTGGTTTAACCGGCTTGCGAGACCATGGCCTCTTGCCTGCCGTGGCTTGTCCTTGCGGGCGGCTATTAAATGCTGAACGCCCGGGAGGCCGTCGATACTGACGGGAAGTTGAAGGGGCCGAGCATGCGAAGGCCTGTCGCTTAAACGCGGGCCCACGCGATCTTTTCTTGACAGGCAAGAAAGAACTTTTACCACTTGATATGGTCTGGATATATTTATCTAGGTCTTCACCGAATAGTCTCCCACCATGAAAGGGAAATCCTGCTAAAAGCCTTTTGCAGGGTGCCTCTGCTGACCAGTTTTTCAGCCACAAAAGGCGACGCATATGAACCAACAGCAGAGATAAACGGGACGCCTGTTGAATGGAGTCCTTAATAGCATCTACTGCAAAGCAGAAAGCCCTTGGGAGGTCAGCCAATTCACGAGCTTGCTGAGCCGGTATGTCCCTTAATAATGTTTAGTCTGATCCTTTAAAGCCTGACAAACGCCAATGGCTGCCACCGCTGGCTGAACCACGGCACCTACTGTGGTAAAAGAAGCCTTCAGTAGGGTCTCCCAACTTTTTGTCGACTGGATCTTTAAACATCTGGACATTTTCAACCGGACAGGTCAGGGATTTATTTACGCAGGAAATGGCTGCGTCCACGGTAGGGAGTGCCCATTTCTTTGCAAATTCCTCTTCCATAGGATAGAGAATAGTGAACCTTTTAGGAGGTATAAAAATCCTATCAGGTCGAGCCCAATCCTGAAAAATCACGCTCTCCAGAAGGGGGTGAACCGGAAAAGACGCACCACTCAACGGTGCCTTCAAGGAACCTAAAGAGGATACTGCGGGGGCTAATTGTTCTGACACTGGAAGTTTAAAAGCAGTGCGAACCATATCTGTCAGAGACTGGATCCACAGGCTCTCTGCTTGAGAAGCCGAAAAAATTTAATGTATAGTGGAGCCCTCAATGTCTGACCCGTCGGGACTCTGGTCCGCTTGATCCCCCTGTGGGTCCAATTCCTCCGAAGAGAGGACCTCTGCATCTGAAAACACCAATCTAGGTGACGGGGATCTAGCCCGTTTGCCACCTGGCAAAGAGCGGGCAATTAAAGCAGTTAACCTTTCCTCTAGCTCACCCAGGGTGGTCGCTAGCATTTCTTCCGTAACGGGAATGGGTTGATTGGGGGCCGCCTCTGCCCCTAGCACCCTCAATGGCTCCTGCAACATGCTGTTCGGTGGTCTATCTGGTGAGGGTGGGACCGCTAGAGCCTGGCCCAAATCCTCTGACCCCGATGGAGACCCCTTTAGTTTTTTGGTACCTTTTGCAGCCTTAGCTGGTCCTGATCCCTTGGGAGCCATTGCACAACCTTGAGACACCCCTAAAGCCAACACACAACTGTTGTAGCTAGAAGTGAACCATTAATAAGAACAGGCTATGGTAACAATTTTCCAAATTTTCATATGCCCGAGAAGGCGGCAATACCGAGGAAGGTCCTGTGAGTATTGCCACACCAATGCCCGTTAGCTGGAGCCCAAGGTTGCACCGACTCAGATACTGCCAGATCTAAGGCTAAGTCCCTTTAAGAAAAAAAACTTTTTTTTTTTTTTTTTCTGGTCAGTATGGAGCCAAGTCCAGACCTGAAGATCCACAAACCACCACTGGGTGTCACTGTTAGCCAGAAATAGCTCAGCTGCGCGCTCTGTGTCCTCAGCCTCCTCTGCTTTCAGGAGGGAATGACCAGCCAGGAAATGCTTTGCTGATTTAACTGAGACCTGACGCTGCTGGCCCGCCCCCCCCCACGCACGCTGACGCTGTAAAAGGCACAGGAGTTTTGCCAGCATTTCCTCCTCATAGCACGTGGGGCTGCAGTATCATGCTAACAGGCAGATCTGGGGGGAGTAGCAAATACATATCTTTAAAAGCATACATATACCTACATGTTATCTGGGTAAACATTAGTACATCCCATCCTGCCTCAAAAGACATAGTAGAGATAGTGGCTGATGCACAAGCATACCATTAGCCGACCCAGAACCCCCAGGGGGATACCTACTGTCGAACCAAGTCCCGCAGGTTCCCTCTTACCTGCTCCACGCCGCAGGGTATTGCAAAATGCAAGAGGCCCAGCCTTCCCCCATCTCCGTGGGTATTGTCTTGGACCTTCAGGGACCGGGGTCCTGTGTTAAGGAACCCACACACCTGGACCTATATAGCATCCTGGCATCAGTAGCGTTTAGTTCTTGGAAGAGACTAAGGCACTGGAGCCCAGAATCCAGCCCTCCAAGGAGAGGCATTATAGGCAAAACCCCACTCCAGCAGGGCCCGGGTACCGTACACCTTGGCTTTGAAGCACTTTGGACGGATCCGGCTAGCTATCCTGGGTCCCGAGACCTCCGAGGGACAGCTAGACGTGACCAACACCTAAGACACTGGCGAAAAAACTGAAGCACTCCCAGTGGGAGGGGGTTATATAGGGAGGAAACTTCCTGTGAAATTGATTACACCAGTGTCCACACCTGAAGGTACCCATATAACCCAAGTGTAATGGCTATGCGCTCTGTGTCCCGTGATGTACGATAAAGAAAACCTGTTGTCTGTATGCTTACCTGTTCCATGCTAAACTCGCGCATGCTCGATAAGAGTTTGACGCATGCGCGGTAGCATACAAGTTTACTGTGGGTTGTAGCAAGATGGCGGCGACAGCATTGAATGTAACGAGCTCGTCATAGTCGATGACGTCACCGCGTTCTTGCCATTCAAAAGAACGGCGGTTCTTTTGAATGGCCGTCTGTATGCACGGCAAGCTTGCCAGGAATCCCGTCGGGAAAACCAATGTTTTTTTCCTGATGGGATTCCCAGCCGTGTGTACAGGGATTAAAGATTAGATTTCATCTTGCCTTCTGAACCTTATTCATCCCCTAGTATAGAAGTATTGAAAGGTTTTAATCATGTCTCCCATTTCCCTTCTTTACTCCAGGCGGTACATATAAAGCTCCTTAACTGCTTGAGAACCGCCGCACAACAATATACGTCGACAAAATGGCACGGCCGGTCCTCTGCTCTGTGACTGTCCACGATCGGGTCACAGAGAGAAAGAACAAGGAGAGGTAAGTGTAAACAAACCTCTCCCTATGCTTCCTAGTAAGACTGTCACTGATCGTCTGTTCCCCGTCATAGGGAACGACTATCAGTGATGTCACATGCCAAGCTATGCCCCCCCCCCCCCCCCCAGAGTAAGAATTACACATTAGGGCACACTTAACCCCTACACCGCCACCTGCTGGTTAACCCCTTTACTGCCATTTTTACAGTTAATAGTGCATTTTTATAGAACTGTTTACTGTAAAAATGACAATGGTCCCAAAATAGTGTCAAAAGTGTCTGCCATAATGTCGCAGTTACGATAAAAATCACTGATTGCCGACATTACTAGAATTTTTTTTTTATAAAAATGCAATAAAACTATCCCCTATTTGGTAGACACTATAAGTTTTGCGCAACCCAATCAATAAACGCTTATTGCGATTTTTTTTACCAAAAATATGTAGAAGAATACGTATTGGGCTAAACTGAGGAAAAAAAAACGATTTTTATATTTTTTGGGGGAATATTTATTAGAGCAAAAAGGTAAAAAATATTGCATTTTTTTCAAAACTGTCGCTCTATTTTTGCTTATAGCGCAAAAAAAAAATGCGCAGAGGTGATCAAATACTACCAAAAGACAGCTCTATTTGTAGGAAAAATAGGATGCCAATTTTGTTTGGGAGCCACGTCTCACGACTGCGCTATTGTCAGTTAAAGCGACGCAGTACCGAATCGCAAAAAGGAGCCAGGTCCTTTACCTACATATTGGTCCGGGTCTTAAGTGGTTAAGCTGCATAATGGTCCGGGGCTTAAGTGGTTAACCACTTAAGGACTGAGCCTCTGAGATTTTTTTCTAACACCATAGAGAATAAAATGGCAGTCTTCTGAAAGATAACTTAATTGATACCCAACATGTTACGCTTCAAAATTGCGACTGCTCGTGGAATAGCGACAAACTTTTACCCCTAAAAATCTCCATAGGCGACGTTTAAAAAATTTGACAGGTTACATGTTTCGAGTTACAGAGAAAGTCTAGGGCTAGAATCTTGGCGATACCTTGCATGTGTGGTTTTCATATGCGGGCGCTATTCGCATATTCGTTCGCTTCTGCACACGAGCTCAGCAGGACAGGGCGCGTTTAAAGAATTTGTTGTTTTATTTCTTATTTATTTTTCCTTTTATTTTTACACTGTTCTTTCAAAAATAAATAAAAAAAGGTGTCACTTTTATTACCATTACAAGGAATGTAAACATCCCTGTTAAGAGAGAAAAATCATGACAGGACCTCTTAAATATGAGATCCGGGGTCAAAAATACCTCAGATCTCATATTAACACTAAAATGCAATAAAAAAATGTTTTTTTATGTAATTTGAAAAAATTAAAAAGGTCTTTTTAAGAGCATTAGGCGGAAGTGACGTTTTGACATCGCTTCCGCCTTGCAATATTATGGAGATGGGTGGGGCCATTTTCCCCTCACTCGTCTCCATACCCAACAGGGACAAGAAGCTGATCACCTCCACCGCTACCAATGGCATCGGAGAGCAGTGGGGGCCCTCTCCCACCGCCGATAAAAGTGATCTTGAGGCACATCCGCCGCAAAGACCACTTTTAATCGGAAACCGGACCACCCGCTGAAGAAGAGGATACCGGGGTTATGGTAGGTAGCTGCTACCATAACAACTGTATTCCTCTTCAAAGTAGTGACACAAAACGACGGCAGGGCGCCAGGCGGTCCAGAAGTGGTTAAGACTCTCCTTTTTTTATCCATTAGACCTTTTGCCATTTTTGTTGCCCGTCTCTGGACTCATTGGGGGGAATTCAACAAAGTTGCTGCACTACTTTTCTGGCCTTTTTTTAATGTACAGTGCCAAATTAATAAAGCATTAGCGACACACTTGGTTCAGACAGTGACTCGTGCACCAAACTCAGTTCTAAAATGTGCCACTTTTATATTGTGTTGCAAAATGTGCCAAATGTAAAAGTGGAGCCAATTAAGACCAACTCTCTTTTGGCATACAGAGAGCGTAACTGGCTCAAAAGTGTCTCTTGTGCATTCGAAAAGTTGCGCAGCATGAGCCAAAATTCAAGTATACCTAAACCGGTACATGAATTTGGTGCATTCTTCACCGCTTTTACAATACGAGAGACATTTTCACAAAATCTGTATGCGCCAGTCATTATGAATTCCAGGGGTTCTATCTTATCTATATCTTTTTGTGAGAACTTCAGAACTGAACACAGTATTCTAAATGAGGTCTAACTAAAGGTATACCGATGGTTTTTGAGATGCATATTAATTTTTTCCAGTGCTCTCATTTGCCATACCAACTCTAGGTAGGGGCGGGTTTTAGGCCATCACCTGTCCTCTGCCTGGTGATTAGCACACCTGGGCTCCCTTTCAGGAGACCTTAAATTTATAGATAGGACTGCAGCAATGCAGAGTGCCGTGGAGTTGGCGCTGCAGCTTCCCAGGTATTTGCAAACCTCTGTTTTTACTTACACCAGTTAGACAGATTAATTTGGTTTAGTGCTTTTTGGTTGACAACTCTAAGCCTGGTCACATGGTTACATACAATTTATTTTCCATGTTTATATTTAATTACATATTGCTAAAATCGCATCTCATTCAAAGTCCCACTTTTACAATTTTTAAACATGAGGTGATATAACATCATAACACATCCTAGTGATATACAATGAACTTTGGATCGCCTCTTGTTATGATAAACATGTCCAAGCTAGATATGTAAATAACCTGTTACTGAAAGCAATAACAGAGAAACGGACTTTATAATTTGGCAAGTTTTTATCTGGAATTCTGTTAATTTGCACTGAACTTTAGGAGAGGATTACTCAGCACTGGATTAACTCTGTGTGGCAAGACTGGGCACAGATGATAGGAAATCTTATACTCTACATTGTGACATAAAACTTTTTTTTGGGGGGGGTTTACATCCACTTTAATGGCTGTGTGTTGCGTTATTTTGAGAGGACAGAAAATTTACACTGCTGTAAGCTCACTATGGGGTGTACTTACTTTTGTGAGATACTGTAAGCGAGTTTAAATTAAACCTTTACACATGATGATGCCTTGTATCAGCTCAAGTATTTGGTGCAGCTTGGTCTCGTGGGCTTGTGGAAAATTGCACAGACCTTGGGCTCGGAATAGCCAACAGCTCAACAAACATTCTCACCCTGGAGAATTAATACAAACTGTTTCTATGCTGGTACTACACCCCAGCTGATTTGTCTAAGATTGTACCGACATATCCCCCCACACCGTTTCAGAGCTTGCTCTCAACAGGCTGAAATGCATAATGTATATGTGGAGGTCCTGGCAACCATGTGTGTCTGTCACTAACTTCTAAGGCCCCTTTCACACTGGGGCGAAAGCGGCAGTGGCGGTTAAGTGCAATATTTTTAGCGGCGCATTACCGCTAATTTTGCGGCACTATTTCACTGCTAATGGGGCGGTTTTACCCCCACTAGCGGCCAAAAAAACGTTAAAAAAACACCACAAAGCACCTCTGCAGCGGCACTTTGCTGGCAGTATAGCCACGGTGTGCTATTTCTTTCAATGGGCAGGAGCGGTAAACACACCGCTCCTTCACCGCTCCAAAGATGCGGCTAGCAGGACTTTTTTTCACGTCCTGCTAGCGCACCGATCCAGTGTGAAAGCCTTTCACACTGGATAAACAGCAGCCGCTGTTTCAGGTCGGTTTGCAAGTGCTATTTTTAGCGCAATAGCGCCTGCAAATCGCCCCAGTGTGAACGGGGTCTTAGACTAAAAATCATTTCATGCGAGGGTGGGGCACCGTGGTTTTGAGACTTTGCTTTCTTTTTTTCCTTTCCTTCCACTTATACCTTGTCTTGCTGGTATT
The DNA here is from genome assembly GCA_029574335.1 of Rana kukunoris. NCBI lineage: Eukaryota > Metazoa > Chordata > Amphibia > Anura > Ranidae > Rana > Rana kukunoris. The sequence continues at coordinate 145,292,078 of CM056054.1, read as the reverse complement.
CCCTCAGTTCACTGTGTATTTTTCCCTACTTTATTCTTAGTTCTTTATCTGGACATACCATTTTCAAGTCTAAGTTTTACATACTATGGATGCGGTTTTGCACCTTCATTTGTATTTGTCTTAGTGATATACGTTTAGCGCTACCCCCTTAAGAGCCGCTGATTAAATTGGGATCGGCATTTTTAAGTTACCTCCGTGTGGTGTCTAGGGGTGAAGGGGTGAGCAGAGCAGTAACTGAATGTTCAGGCTGATAGTTGAATTTTCTAATGCTTTATTCCTGGTCAAACACGACCAATATCAACTTGAGGTAGACAGGATAGTTTGATGAAAGAAAGAAGATGAACCTTGCAGCATCAGGCTTTGGATAAGGAAAGCAGTCCTGCCTTCAACAGTAGTATCTATCACGTCGACACTCCAGCCAGAGTGGGTGAAGTGCCCCCAGACAGACCCCTCTCACAGGCTTGGCAGCCGAAGTGTCACTCAAAGCTTCTGGGAAGGAAAAAGTCTCTGCCACCGACTTGGCTCTAATTAAATTAGGATTTAAGATTGAAACCTCTCACAGGCCCAATGTTTGCAGAGTAGAGTTGTAGAGCAAATCCTCCCAGTAGGTATTTAAGTAAAGGTCACCAGCTGACAGTCTGTATGTGATCTGTCAGTTTCTGGCAACCAGATCCCTGATGGTTCGTTCAAGCCCTGTTGGATCACCTGCCTCCGGGTTCTCCTCAGACCGATCCCCTACCGAACAGCACCCAGCTTGGGATCTTCTCAGTAGAAGTGGGAACCCAGTAAGTCACTGGGGTCCCTGACAGCATCAGCCATGAAACCCAGAGTTCGTAGCTCCGCATAGTGTAGGCCCCGGCCAGGTAGGCCATAGTGGCAGCCTCATGGCGTGCGTGCACCCTGAAGGTGGGTGCCGCACCTGCGACCTGCTGCGAGTAGAAGACCCGGACAAAAAGGCGCTCGCATCAGATATACCCTCTCCCAGCATGCCCAGCGAGGGAAACACCCCTCTGATTGGCTGCTGAGGAAAGGCGGCTCTGTTCTGGAACCCCTCTGGTGCCATCTGCTGCCCAAGGATGATAACATATCCTCAGGACAGAAAATGGGACCACAGGCAGCCCAGCCCGAAACACAAATTTAGGCAATTAACATGGATGAGTGCAGGATAACTCTCTCGTCCCCCCACTAAATTTACAATAGCGCCCATAACTAACAGTAGGGGGTGCTACATATGATTTAACTCAGAGAGAGGGGCAGAAGTTACAATCTTGTATGGACTTTTGACCAAGCCTCTTATTATTTGTTATCCATAATGTATTCTTTACCTTTCATCATTTTCTTAAAGAAACTGGAATACTAACACATCAGTTTAAAATACAATAATATTGTACTCCTTTTCATTGATATATAAATGCTGGATGGTATAAAAATGTGCAAGATGACAATAAATCACTGAGAAAGTCAAATATAAGGAGGTGATCAGTATGTAGGACATAGTAAGAAATACCTGCTGTATGTCAAGGCTGGTGATGTCCATGTGCACTATACAAGCCTCCAAACTTTCCATCAGGCCCCGATCCTGAAAGTGGAGCAGCAGATCCTTCATGAGATGAGTAGTAAGACCTGGTAACTGGTCCCGGAGAAGATAAGGCTCTAAACACTCCAAGAATACTCCTTTAGCTACACAGTTCTCACAGAGCTTGTCATACATCTGACTAAAGAGGATATCCCTGCGCAGATAAGACGAATAAAGTCAGCATTGCTTAACAGAAGAACCTTCCAATGATAAAATATGGTAATGCTTTAGCACTGGGACTATACAAGTAAAATATTACTACATTATGCATATTATTAGTCCTTTTAGTATATTACCATTAGAGCTGCAACTAACAATTATTTTCATAATCGATTAATCGGCCGATTTATTTTTTCGATTAATCGGATAAAATCATTAAAAAAATGTAATGTGGAATTTTTTCGTTTGGGCCCCATTTAACAGGGCGGGGTAAGGCCCCCCTTAATGAAAAAACATGTTGGGGGGAGGGTCTGCCACTCAACTCCTGCAGTCCGGCTCCTCTCTCTCGGCAGCACAAAAATACATTAAAAAACGTTTAACATTAACATTACACAACTTTGCAGCAGTACTATCCGGAACACCAATCGTATCCCGGGAACACCAATGCTGGGGCACTATTCCTCCCGGGAACACCAATGCTGGGGCACTATTCCTCCCGGGAACACCAATGCTGGGGCACTATTCCTCCCGGGAACACCAATGCTGGGGCACTATTCCTCCCGGGAACACCAATGCTGGGGCACTATTCCTCCCGGGAACACCAATGCTGGGGCACTATTCCTCCCGGGAACACCAATGCTGGGGGCACTATTCCTCCCGGGAACACCAATGCTGGGGCACTATTCCTCCCGGGAACACCAATGCTGGGGCACTATTCCTCCCGGGAACACCAATGCTGGGGCACTATTCCTCCTGGGAACACCAATGCTGGGGCACTATGCCTCACGGCAAGGCTTGACAAATCTGCTTTGAATCCAGGAGCCAGCTAAAAAAGTTAGGAGCCAGAAAATGCGCCCCGTCCCGACGAGCTTGCGCGCAGAAGCGAACACATACGCATGAGGTATCACCGCGATTGTTGGAGCGAGAGCAATAATTCTAGCTCTAGACCTCCTCTGTAACTCAAAACATGCAACTTGTATTTTTTTTAAACTTCGCCTATGGAGATTTTAAAGGGTAAAAGTTTGACGCCATTCCATGAACGGGCGCAATTTTGAAGCGTGACATGTTGGGTATCAATTTACTCGGCGTAGCATTATCTTTCACAATCTAAAAAAAAATTGGGATAACTTTACTGTTTTATTTTTTAATTAAAAAAAAAAAAAATCCAAAAAAGTGCGCTTGTAAGACCGCTGCGCAAATACGGCGTGACACAAAGTATTGCAACGATCGCCATTTTATCTTTTTTTTTTCTAGGGTGTTAGAATAAAACAAAATATATAATGTTTGGGGGTTCTAATTATAGGGAAGGAGATGGCAGTGAAAAATTACATTACAGTTGCTGTTTAACTTGTAATGTCAAACGGCCACCACCAGATGGCGCCAGCTCACAGAAGGAAGAGCTTGGGACTTCACAAGGCCGCAAAGCCGCGGCCTCAATTAGCGTTTGCCGCGGACCCGCGGCGATCGCGCGGTGGAGGTGGTGGGGGCGCACGGAGACACACGATCCTGTGCCTCCGTGCACCCCCACCTCCCCCGCTGCTCGATCGCGGCGGGCCCGCGGCAAATGGTAATTGAGGCCGCGGCTTTGAATGGGCAGAAGAGCGGACCGATTATTCGATAATGAAAATCGTTGACAACGATTTTCATTATCGAATATTATCGATAATATCGATTAATCGTTTCAGCTCTAATTACCATTATCACAGTTTTTTGACACACCCACTGAAATTTCAGCCCTCTCAAAATGAAATTTCACCCACATCCTGTTACTAGACATGCAAGCAATTCTGTAGCACAATCAATATTTATTCGTTTTAGATTTATACTAGTGTGCATGATCAGAGCAGCACTATCTATGTTAGATTTATTAGTTTTTGATTATTACATTTATTTATTCAATTAAATAGATTTTCTGTATTCAGATAACTTTAGTTTACTGGCAATTCCTACTTAGACTTTTCCAAAAACATGCACAATTTTGTGATCTCCTGTCATATCCACATTTCTATTCTCAGAGATACAATATTAAACACTGCAGAAGGCAAGCCTATGAATTACAATAGAAAAACACTCATAAAATAGGAAAGTTACAATCAAAAGGCAAGGCAATTTAAAAAGACAGTATTAGAAAATCTAGAAAAAAAACTCTATAGCTAGCAAGTGCTAAAATATTTGTTGATAAAGTACTTTATAATACAACTTTATTATTTCAAGATTTATTGTTATGAAATGTTTATGAAACTAGACATGGCCAGCTGTCAGAAGGTGTGAGCAATCCTGCTTAGAAAAAAAATCATGACACACATAAAACAGGTTCTATAAGTCAGTTGATACACACCTCTAGTAAAAGCTGGCCCCTAAAAAAACTGTTGATCAGAAAGAGGTTCTTCTAGAAGGTGATGGATTCATCAGACTTCTGAATACAGGGCTGTCATTACTCATTGCTCTGGAGACAACCTTTCCCATTTTTATGGTAAAAATTGCTCAGATGGCCAAGCAGATAACGGTGACATTCCCCTTCAAGTCACTATCTTTATTCCATTAGCATTGACATTTCAATGCATCCAAGACAACTACTCCCCTGGGTTCACACAAAGGACACACATCCAACTGCCTTCCCATGGACACGTTTTAACTCTTAAGGACTTTATTGTGGAGGAAAGATGGGAGTTCACAGTCCTAATGATAACTCATGATAATTTCTATCACTGCACAGTGCCGTCAGTCTCATCAAAACCTTCAAGTTGAACAGAGGACGAAGACTAAATATCATAAGCTCCGTCATGATGCAGCTTACAAAATGTGTCTATTATTTAGTTTATATTTAATAAAATAATTGCATTTGTTATGTTCTGTGTACTGTGGGAGACCAGATAAAGTAAATACAGGGCCCTGGGGTTAGTAATACTGGATTCAAGTCAGGTAGATTGGCTGGGCCATTCTAGCAGCTTTATTTATTTTTTTCTTTGAAACCAATTGAGAGTTTCCTAGGCTTAAATTTCTTGCTGAAATGTCCACCCTCATTTCATGTTCATCATCCTGGTAGATGGCAGCAGATTGTTATCAAGAATGTCTTGAAACATTTTTTCCATTCATTCTTCCTTCAAGCATATGAAGTTTGCCAGTACCGTATGCTGAAAAACAGCCCCACACCCTGATGTTCCCACCTTCAAACTTCACCGTTGGTATGGTGTTTTTGGGGTGATGTGCAGTGCCATTTGACCTCCAAACATGATGTGTATTATGGCATCCAAAGCGTTAAATTTTGGTCTCATCTCTCCAGACTATATTCTCCCAGTATTTCACAGGCGTGTCTAAATGTTGTGAAGCAAAAACTCAAATGTATGCAAACTGTAATCACGGTGGCTAATGTTGATTCTCCCAATCAGGAGCAGCTGCATTTCCTCTCCTCCGTGACAGCTTGGCTTGAATCATTTGGCACCACTAATTTAATCCTGGGGGGAGATCTGAATGACCCCCTGAGGAAGACACGTGATCGCCCTGTGTCGTCATGCATAGGGGAGGGGCCAGGACGGTGAAGGAGGCAGTCACTTGCTCTCTGAGCTAGCTGCTGGTTCACACGCCTGCAAACCATTTGTAGAGGATTTTAACATTGTATGTTTTCTATAGCCTGGTGCGCTGCAAGCAGAAAAGAGTGTGTAGCGCTAAAAAATGATGATCATGATGAAAAGCATTGAAAAGAATAATGCGTATAAATGCATATACCGTGAACAGTAAACACAATATTATGAATATTGAATGTGTATATATCAATAGTGTATCATCAGACAAATTAATATATGAATATAGTCCGTATAAGTTTTGAAGATCCACCAAGTGAATGTAAATAGCATCAAAACATCAAATAAGTGACTTCTTCCATGTGCAATGTTTCCACCATCGGAAAAAATGCAGGCTTACCGGACCAAGTGGTCTTAAGGGACATATGTCACCGAAAGTCTAAAAGGGCTTTGTATAAACTACCAACATCAACGATTGGTGAACGGATCGAGGAGTGACTGGTCTTCAGAGCCTCTGGTAGACCAATGGGTGAGATCTGATCAGACTTTGCAACTGGAGATGGAATCCCTGGGCTGGTTTCTCAAAAGGTATCAGTGGTGTGAAGAAAAGGGAAAGAAAGGTGGCCACATAGCGTAATCTTGTTCTGAGTATAAAAAGATTTATTGCAGCTATCAAACTTACATTTGGCTGAAATGTCACACGCTTGTATACAAGTGGGGCGGCAGTGGAGGACAATAATGGACTTCTCCTTTAAGCCTTAAAGCTTGTACCGTGTCAACATACTTGGTTTCTTTATCCATTTATTTTTTTCTGTTTCTTGCCGTTTCTTTTGCTCCTTCCTCTTTTCTTTTTTCCTGATTTTGATACCATACCCAAGGTAATGTTTGATATGTTTCAGTGACAGATTTAGCATATATGTTGTCTATGACTCTAATGTATTTTTCGGTTCTATTATGTACCGGACACGTTTTCCCCTCCCTATTTCCTCTTTTTGTACCATCATATGTTGTGATTCTCATATTCAGAAAATATTAACAAAATAGATTAAACCTAAATGTTGTGCTGCAAAGTTTAAACAAGCTTCAACAAGCTTTTTGTTCAGCAATGGAGTCTTGCGTGGTGAGCATGCATACAGGCCATGGCAGTTGAGTGCATTTTTTATTGTTTTGTTTGAAACAATTGTACCTGCTAGTTTCAGGTCTTTCTGAAGCTTTCCACAAGTGGTTCGTGGCTCTTGGACAACTCTTCTGATCACTCTGTTCACTCCTCTGCCAGGAATCTAGCGAGGAACACCTGGTCGTGGTCTGTTTGTGGTGAAATTATGTTTTTCCACTTCTGGATTATGGTCCTAACAGTGCTCACTGGAACATTCAGAATTTTAGAAATCCTTCTGTAACCAATGCCATCAGTATGTTTTGCAACAATAAGGTTGCGAAGGTCTCGAGAGAGCTCTTTGCGTTTACCCATCATGAGATGTTTCTTGTGTGACAACTTGGTAAAGAGACACCTTTTCAAAGACCATCAGTTAAGACTGAACCAGCGGATATTAATTTGCACTGACAAGGAACAGGATTGCTTTCTAATTACCAATATATTTCAGCTGGTATCTTGGCTTTCCATGCCTTTTTGCACCTCTACTTCTTCACGTGTTCAAAACTTTTTCCCTGCGTCATTCCTTTTATTGAACACAACTTAATTTCCAAACGTATTTGTTTTGGTTTCTTTGTATGAATGGATGGATTGCACCTTTAGTAATATGTTTACATAAAAAAATGGTGACGTGTTCAATACTTATTTTACCCGCTGTATGTGCCCTGCACACCGATTCGGTGCAAAAGCTTACTGTACAAACAACAGTTACTACTGCTTGCTCTCACTGTGTAAGGTGACCAGTTGGGTGTCTGCTCCCCTGTAGTTTAAGTAGATTTAGGTGCTCCAGCCTTTCCCTGCCACTACATGCTCCAACAATGTGACTGGCAGCAAATTCAAATTAATCTTCACAATCTGTGCTCTGCTGCACCTCTCAGGCATCATTATTACTTGAGGTACAGGGGAAGGTATTGTACACAATAAGAAACTTACAATGCCATAAAAAATAAAACACAATTTTAAATATTTTAAGCATAATTAAAAGTAAAATGTTAATCCCTGCCGAAAGCTGCACCCACCAAGAAAAAAAAAAAAAAATCTTTACACATAATCAATCCAAAGGGAACAGTGGGAGATGTAGTTTCCTAGCAGGCACGCATCACTAAGATGTAGCAGGAGGAACCCATCTGCATCTCCCCCCAGGCTGATTGACTGAGTATATCACAGCTACTGTATTTAGTCTCTTTACATGGACATTAAGTAACTTAGAAATTGCTTTTATTTTCTCTTGGACAAATAAGGAATACACCTGAATGAAAATAATTGAGCTTGGAGTTCAGTTTTAACCACTTCGGGTCCGCGCCATTGACAGAACACGTCAACAGCGCGGACCTGAGGCGTCGGGGTCACGTCTTTGGACGTGATTTACTTGTAATTCCCCGCGCGCGGAAAAACAGTCCCGACGCATCACCGAGGATTCGATGCGTGTACCCGGCGGCCGCGATGTCCGTCAGGTACACGCGATCATCGGTGAGAGAGCAGGGACATGGAGCTCTGTGTGTAAACACAGAGCTCCACGTCCTGTCAGTGAGAGGCGACTGATGCTGTTTCCCTTGTACATAGGGAGACAGCATCGATCACCTCCCCCAGTCACCCCCCCTCCCCTCACACAGTTAGAACACACCCAGGCAATACATTTAACCCCTTCCTCACCCCCTAGTGTTAACCCCTTCAATGCCAGTCACATTTATACAGTAATTATTGCATATTTATAGCACTGGTCGCTGTATAAATGTGAATGGCGCCAAAAATGTGTCAAAAGTGTCCGATGTGTCCGCCGCAATTTCGCAGTCCCAATAAAAATCGCAGATCGCCGCCATTACTAGTAAAAAAAAAATATAAAAAAAAAATCATAATTCTGTCCCCTATTTTGTAGGTGCTATAACTTTTGCGCAAAGCAGTCACTTATTGTGATTTTTTTTTATTTTTTTTTACAAAAATACGTAGAAGAATACGTATCGGCCTTAACTGAGAAAAAAAAAAATTATTTTTTAAAAATTGGGATATTTATTATAGCAACAAGTAAAAAATATATATATATTTTTAAATTGTCGCTCTTTTTTTGTTTATAACGCAAAAAATAAAAAACGCACGGGCGATCAAATACCACCAAAAGAAAGCTCTACTTGTGGGGGAAAAAAGGACGCCAATTTTGTTTGGGTGCCACGTCGCACGACCGCGCAATTGTCAGTTAAAGCGACGCAGTGCCGGAAGCTGAAATTTCGCCTGGGCACGAATGGGGGTTTATGTGCCCAGTAAGCAAGTGGTTAAAATTGTAAAGGGAAAATATTTAAACCTTTGAATACATCAAGATACTGTTTATTATCCCCAGTCAACAGTAGAAAACAACATAACTAAAAAAATAAAAATAAAATCACATTCAGATAATAAAAAAATATATATAATTTTTCAAGGAGTGAAAAAACAACTTACGTGCGTTGCAGAAGCAGGCAATAATCAACCAATACTGGTACGGTGTCCTAACAAAAAAAAACATATTAACAATAAATAATCATCTTAAAATGCGTACGAAAAGCAACTCTAAAAAATAAATAAAAAAAGACAGAAATGTCATTGGAAATACAAAAGAAGCCCTATTCTCAACTAGGAGTTTTAGGCTCCATTCACATCTGAGCGACAAAACGCCGGACGCCCGACGCGCTTGTCGCTCGAGATGTGAAATAACATTGCGGTCTATGGGACTGTTCACATCTCCACGCCTTGTCGCCTGCAAAAAAGGTCCCGGACCCTTTTTTTCAGGCGACATTGGCGTTCGCTCATAGACCGCAATGTTAAAGAAAAAAAAAAAAAAAAGTTTCATCTACAGGCGGCAAGATACGCCGCGTACGCGGCGTATCTTGTCGTCTAGGTGTGAATGCAGCCTTAAGAGGACATGGTCTTTAATGGCCAATAATCATAACTTTTCCTAAAGAAAGGTTGAGAAAAAAATTTGGGACAATACTACTGTCTCATTTATTTCATGTATAAAAAATAGTGCAGCACAATATAAATACAATTAAACTAATGTGCAAAACACAGTATTAATACCGATAACAAATTAATCATGAAAGGTGCATAAGTAATGCAAAAATCAGTCCAAAAAGTGAAAAATTCCAAAAGAATAAGGTGACAACCACTCCAACCCCGCCCCGCTGAGGAAATTGCTACAACGTAACACGTATGGGGAAAGGAGCCTGAAGTCGCTTGCTGCCATCTCTGAAAAGACACGTGTTGTGTGTACTTCCATTCTGCCGTTTTGCCTTTCGGGCTAATGTGAGTAGCCTGTTAATGTCTTTTTAATAAACATAAGCCATTTTTAAAGCAGAGAGCACTAATGCCGCGTACACACGGTCGTTTTTTGCGATGAAAAAGAATGTTGTTTTTTAAAACGTCATTTAAATTGATCGTGTGTGGGCAAAACGTTGTTTTTTGTCTTCAAAGAAACGACCAAAAAAAAATTCCAACATGCTTGAATTTTTTGTGTCGTTTTTCAAAACGTCGTTTTTTGTTTCACAAAAAGTCACCGTGTGTAGCAAAAATGTCGTTTAAAACGAAGTTTTTCAACCCACGCATGCCCAGAAGCTAGTTATAAAGCGAGCTTCAATGGAAAAGAGTGGTGAACGTAACCTCGCTTTTTGTGAAAAAAACGATGATGTGTAGGCAACATCGTCTTTGAAAAGTGACGTTTCAAAAACGTTGTTTTTTACTTCACAGAAAACGTCGTTTTTTTTTCATCACAAAAAATGATCGTGTGTATTAGATCTGCCTTTTTTTCTTATCCTTGATCCCAATGCTGCCGAGCCCAAGAAATTTTGCTATCCACATATTGCACCAATTTGTTTATCTATTTCTGCTGATATGACTGCCTGGTAAAACAGAGGTCCATACCTAAAGATGAGAGTAGCCATTCTTAACGGTGGAGGGATCACAGATTTAAAGTTAGTCACCTGTGAAGATTTGGAGTGGTTGTCGCCTTATTCTTTTTGGACTGATTTTTGCACCTTTCATGATTAATTTGTTATCGGTATTAATACTGTGTTTTGCACTTTCATTTAATTGTATTTATATTGCACTGCACTATTTTTTATACATTTTTTGCATCTTGTGGATTTTGTGATTGTCCTGTCAGTGTTCAGCTTGCATTTGTGAAGGCAGAGGTTTATTAAATGTTTTGCTCCGATTGCACCCTTTTTGCTTTCTCATTTATTTCATGACATACTGCCAACAGTATCATTGGGTAAGAGGGATTCATCCGGATTCAAGAAATAAGACCTTGATTCTGCCTTTCACACACCTTTGCTTCAGATCTAGACACCCATGCCAGATACATTAGCACAGACAGGTCATGCTGGCTGTACTGTAGTTAAGCAACACAACTAGACTAAACACAGCCCCCCTTTGGGGGGAGGGGGAGGGAAGAGTATATACACACATGCATACACACACTGTATACATAAATATAAATGAGAGTGAGAGCTTCAGTTAGTTAACAGCAGTAATTAAAAATACATTTAAAGCCCAAAGAACCCAGGCAGTGTATTATTTTAATACACCCAGGTTGCATATACAGTGACACATCTATTTGTTTCATCTTTATTTAACTGATAAATACTGTGGCAAGGGTTAAAATACTCTGTGCTGCAACAACCTAGATAGTTTCTGACACACACATTGCAGCAGGCAAGCTCTCCCAAGGTCCAACAATCCCCCTCCTCACCTCCTGACAGTGGGTGGGGTGGTAGGACAGATGGAGAGCGGGGCTGTAGATTTGTGAAAGAGATGCAGTGCAACATTCTAGACTGCTGCCGCACTTATTGGTAAAAAAAAAAAAGGGGGGGGGGATAACAGATATATTATATGCAGCCTGGATGAATTACAGTAATAAAAAAAAATCATGCAGGTTCAATTTGGCTTTGATAATTTTTCATTAAATCCGCAGCTGGATTTAATGTGTTTTTACATCTGCCTGATGTTAAGCAGTTTTACAAAGAAGTTTTTTTTTCTGCTCTCAGAGTGAGAATTCTCTTAGTCACCCAGCTTCCGTACCTGGAAATGCTGTTCCATGACCTGGATTTTGCCTTGCTCTGGACATTTCCTCAATGCTTTGTCAGTATACTGCAGCAAGATTTCAACTATCTGAAATGAGAGAAAGACAAAATTGAAGGCGTTTTTGACAAAACTGCACATACTTAAAGCGGAATTTCACCCTAAATATAAGATCTCCCATGTGATTCAGCATACTGGCGTCAGCGCCAGTATGCTGTTTTTTTTTTTTTTTTATCCCACACTTACTGTATTATCCAGTAATTTCATTTTTTTCCCCCGCGGTGGACGGCGCCAGTACAGCGCGTCACATCTTCCGAAAATACCCAATATGGACTCGGGTAATCTCGGAGAAAATGCGGCACCTGCGCACAGACCTAGGAGCTGACTGCGCAGGCGCCGTATTTCTCCGAGTCCTATTTCGGAGGGCGTGACGCGCCATAGCCGTAGGACTCGGAGAAATACGGCACCTGCGCAGTCAGCTCCTAGGTCTGTGCGCAGGCGCCGCATTTTTGCCGAGATTAACCGAGTCCATATTGGGTATTTTCGGAAGATGTGACGCGCTGTACTGGCGTCGTCCACCGCGGGGGAAAAAAATGAAATTACTGGATAATACAGTAAGTGTGGGATAAAAAAAAAAAAAAACAGCATACTGGCGCTGACGCCAGTATGCTGAATCACATGGGAGATCTTATATTTAGGGTGAAATTCCGCTTTAACTAGGAACATGAACATAACATGTATAAGATCATTCAGATCTGTGCAAAAATGTACAATAACCTCAAAAGAGCAATGACCCATATGTAACAAAGGATCAGGCTACAGTTCACTGTAGCGCTCATTTACTGCACATAAAATAAAGCTTAAAGTGATTGTAAAGTCTTGTTTTTTTTTTTTTTTCCTATAACATTAACAAACATGTTATTCTTACCTGCTCTGTTCCAGTGGATTTGCACAAAGCAGGCGCCTCTTCTGTGCTCCTGGCCCCTCCCTCCTGTTCAGTGCCCCCACAGCAAGCAGCTTGCTATGGGGGCACCCCAGCTGAGTCCCAGCTCCCTGTGTCCATTCAGACACGGACCCCCCGCTACCTCTCTCCTCTAATTGGCTAGCTGACTTTGACTGACAGCAACCAATGGCGCTGCTGCTGAGTCTGAGCCAATCAGGAGGGAGAATCTCTGATGGCTGAGACACGCTTGGACATCGCTGCACAGAGGGGCCTCGGGTAGGTGTTGGGGGGGCTGCTGCACACAAAAGGCTTTTTTTCTTAATGCATTAGGATAAAAACCTTAGGCCTTTACAACAACTACCTCCAGAAAACGTAAAACTCGTTCCGTGCAGTGGGACAGCTTTGGGTTTACTGCTTGTTCAGGTCTAGGGATTTGGTAATTTAAGTTTTACTTAAGCAATCCTCTGCTCCTGCAGGCTCTTCCATGCTGCTAAACTGGTCCCCACAGGCTCTTATCCCATGCACTCCAGTGGTCTAAGGTAGGGTGACCAGACATCCCCAGTTTCAGGGGACAGTCCCCTGATTGAGAACACTGTCCCTGGACCAAGTCTGTCCCTGGTTTTGTCCCCAGATTGGATTTAATAGGGGGCAGGGGCAATTTCAAAGACAGTCAGTGCAGAATTAAATTAAAAAAAATAGAATTACACCCCCCCCCCCCGCTTCGCCGTGCCTACTAGCATAGGGGGGTTGTATTTTTCCCATTATCTGTGCCCCTTTCTGATGATCATGTGCTGGTCGGAGTGGAGGAAATATTTCTTCAGTTTCGGGCGCATGCCCATTTAGCTTCACTCGCATGTTCTTCTGCCTTGGCACAAATCTTGGCCAGCCACCTGCTTATCTCCTTGCCTTCCCTGGGGGAGTGATCTTCCTCCGCTCCCCACCCAGTAGTAGCCGGGGCACGAAGAGTAAAACTTGAGAGGCTGTGAGGCGGGTGGCAATTGATAGAGTCGCTGATTGTTGCCATTACAAGTAAAAAAAAATGTCCCCGGATTTCATTTAAAAAATCTGGTCACCTTAGTCTAAGGGCCTCTAATGTCAACTAGATGCAAGGACCATAGCCTTGCACTAGACATGAGGACAGTCCATCACTGAAGTATGAGAAGCATTGCCTTCCAGGGAAGTGGAGGATAAGGTAAACTGCTTTTACCATACCCTAGTCAGAAACAAGCAGTTAACCTTTGCAGTGCGGATGCAGCCCCACTTCAAGGGAGGAGTTTCAGTTTTACTGGAGTTAGGTTCTTTAAAAGGGCTTTCACAGGAAAGAAGAAACTGCTATCAACAATAAAGTGCCAACATTCTGTGTCTGCATTTACATGCAACAGTCTACAGTCCCTGCCCCTAAGTTTGAGAACCCAGGGTGTCCTATTTGGGCATAATTCTGGCACTTTCTGTTAATGTAAAAGCTTACCCATCCAAACCTGTCTCATGCACATACCCATTGGCCAATCAGTAGCCCATCATAATGATGGGCCACTAGGAATGTGTAGGAGGTGGGAGGAAGGAGGCAAATATTGACACTACAGGCTGCTGCACTTACATAGTTATATAGTAGGTTAGGATGAATAAAGACACAAATCCATCCAATTCAACCTGAGAGTGTATGTGTGTGCTTATGTCACAAGCCTTTTCAATATCCCTGTACACTGTTTTTACTAAAAAAAAGTTTCTTGATTTTATCTACATCCACTCACTGATGCCACCAACTGTGGAAGTGCGTTTCACATCCTTAATGCTGTAACAGAAAACTCCTTATGAAGTTTAAGCTTGAACCATTTCTTGTCCAACTTCATGGCCTAAATGCATCTTCCAGTTTTCTCCCAATGCTAGAGTCACCATTTAAAGATTTGCATATCGTGATCATAGCGCCTCTTCTGCAGGGAGAATAAGTTAAATGTTTGTACCATTTCCTCATAACTGAGGTCTTCAAACCCCTTATTAGTTTTGTTGCCCTTCTCTAGACTCTTCAGCCTTCCCGAGTATTGGTGACCAGAACCGGGTGGCATACTTAAGATGTGACTGAACTTTTGTGAGATAATCAACTTAGTTCACAGATAAAGCCTTATAAAACGTTTTAGGTAACTACCCTGCATAGAAAGCTATTCCTGTTTGGGTGGTAATAAATGGTAAAAGCTTTTGAAAAAAATTAAATTAAAATCATATCCACTAATAAAGACAAATTGAAACCAATAATCATTATGATAAAGTTAGTTAATTGGGTCTGTGGACAATAATGAAATTGCCATTTCTCATAGACTTTAACCACTTAAGGACCGCTTCCTGCACATATACGTCGGCAGAATGGCACGGCTGGGCACAAGCATGTACCTGTACGTCATCTTTAAGTGCCCAGTCGTGGGTGGAGGGCGCGCGCCCGCGACCCGGTCTGAAGCTCCGTGACCGCGGACCCGATCGCCACCGGAGTCCCGTGATCAGTCCCCGGAGCTGAAGAACGGGGAGAGCTGTGTGTAAACAGCTTCCTCGTTCTTCACTGGGGCGCGGTCATTGATCGTCTGTTCCCTGATATAGGGAAAGGCGATCAATGATGTCACACAACCAGCCCCGCCCCCTACAGTTAGAAACACATATGAGGTCACACTTAACCCCTTCCGCGCCCCCTAGTGGTTAACTTCCAAACTGCAATTGTCATTTTCACAGTAAACTATGTATTTTTATAGCATTTTTTGCTGTGAAAATGACAATGGTCCCAAAAATGTGTCAAAATTGTCCGATGTGTCCGCCATAATGTCGCAATCACAAAAAAAATTGCTGATCGCCGCCATTAGTAGTAAATAATAAAATAATAAAACTATCCCCTAATTTGTAAACGCTATACATTTTGCGCAAACCAATCGATAAACGCTTAATGCTCTTTTTTTTTTACCAAAAATAGTAGAAGAATACGTATTGGCCTAAACTGAACAAAAAATGTTTTTTTATATATTTTTGGGGGATATTTATTATAGAAAAAAGTAAAAAATATTGCATTTTTTTCTAAATTGACGCTCTATTTTTGTTTATAGCGCAAAAAATAAAAACCGCAGAGGTGATCAAATACCACCAAAAGAAAGCTCTATTTGTGACTGCTTATTGTTTTAGTGGCCATCACAGATCACTCCTCGATCTACCAGCCAACCTTTTACACACATCTGTGTTTATTCACTTGTATTTATTTGTGTTTGTTATTGTATTTGAGGTACGCGATTTATTTTTCCCTATGTTTATTTCTTGTATTAATTGTTTACATACAAATCGCAGCACCTGGGGCGAGCTGTTGTTACTATGTTATAGTTCCCCTTTCTTTTCTTTTGTTAATTTTGGCGCAGTTTTTTCCTTTTTTCAGGGAAAAAAAGGACGCCAATTTTGTTTGGGAGCCACGTCGCACGACCGCGCAATTGTCAGTTAAAGTGACGCAGTGTCGAATCCCAGAAAGGGGCCTGGTCCTTTACCTGCATTATGGTCCGGGTCTTAAGTGGTTAAAAGAGCATTAACGTGCATTGGAAAATAGAATTGTTTGGACTCTTAAGACAGAACATCCAGCTATGCCACAAACACATAGCCTTTAGCAAACAATCAATTCTAGTACTATTTTTCAGATTTGCATCTCTGGTGCTTAGTGCCATTTTACTGATTCTTGTTGCAATTCCTTTACGGGTGCCTTCATTTTACCTTCATATATAATTTACTGCTCAATACATATTTATTCCAACATCTCAGCTCCCTACACAACCTGTTCCTCATGTATTAAGTTATTAGTACCAAGAAGGATCTGTCAAAGAGCAATCCCAGGTAATAGGAGACAACCCATGAGTAAACTATTCATACTCGTTGGCAAACCTGCAGCTGTGCTAAAGCAAATATTTCAATATTCAAATTTCCTTTGTGTTCTCTGTATTAAACTGCAGCCACAACTCACAGTGCTTATGTTCAGAGTGGGGTTTTCTTTCTAAATCCTGCGTTGTGTAACTTCCTTTCACTCTGCTTCCTATATCTGTATTCAGATTCAAAATTACAAAACATATTTGACTTTGATTGCGAGAAATTCCTTAATATCAACAGTTTACCAGACTTTCTCTACATCGCACTCCACCTGTAGACTGAGATTATCGTATTCTGCACGCCATTTTTGGACCATTCGGATATCCAACTTCTTCTCTTTGCACTCATCTTGTCTGGCTGTACAGAAAGATAGGCCAGCAAAGCTGATGTGGAGCACAGTGGAGCTGGGGTGATCTCTTTTGGGCTCAGTACGGTAGCAGCTTTTCCCCCTATCCCCTGGTATTTGTGTGGGGTGAGAGAGGGGTTTGCTGGTCAGTGCTGGGAGAAGCTTTACGTTCTTCTCCTCACTTCAGCTCCAGTACAGTACCATACGCCTATCACGCGCTGTTTCCCGCGCCGCGCCGCGCCGTTACGCATACGACACGCCCATCACTACGTCTTATTTTCGGAGATTCGCCACGCCATCGCTACGTCTTATTTTCGGAGGGGTGTCTTATATTTCGATCTTGTGTCGAAATCCCGCTACGGCTTATTTTCGGAGTACGTCTTATTTTCGGGGAAACACGGTAGTATGCAAAACAGAGTACCAGACAACCCAACAAAATGGTGTGAGATAGTTTTTCACTGGTGTCAGACACCAGTGAACCAGTCTGACGGTTTTGCAGAGGATAGCTACCTAGTTTCAAGCAAAGCGCAATAATTCCTTCCACCCTCACCATTGTGCTCAAGTAGTGCACCATCTCCAGATGTATCCTTACCTCAAAATTGTGCATATGGCCTCTGGTTTGGTTACATCGTGCAGGCTGCTCTTCAGTGTGTTGGTTAGGCGTGCACAATGGCTTCTCATACAGGGCAAGGTGGAAAGGGATGGCGATTGGCAGATGCTAAACCTGCTGGCGTGGAGGTGGAAGCCTTCTGATTTGGACGGAGAAACATGAGGTCGAAGCTGAGGGGCCGGGTCCCTGGCCTTTGGCCTGGATTTGGTGGTGCCTGCCCCGGTCAGTTATTCGGGAGAGAACACTAGCTCCTCCTTCCCACCAGGGGAGCAGTTAGTATTTCCCGAATGTGATTAGGTGGGAGTGATAGGAGTAGCCTATTGGTGTGGGCTCTCCCCAACCTCTCAGAGCTCGTACCTTCCTGGCTGGGATGGGTGCTGCTGGTCCGGGCCGGGGGTCAGGGTCTGTTAAAAAGCCTGTGGAGATAGTGCCCAGTCCAGGGGTGCCATACATTGCACAAGTGTTTGAGAGGGCACTTACTCATATGGCACCATGGCCACGATTTCCAAGAGGAATTCTTGTTTCCTGGCCGGAGGGCCGGCCATCATATTGCACGATGGTCACTTTCCACTCACATCTCCCACCTTCCTTCTCCCCCACTTTATTTATTATTTTACCCCCTTGTTTGTCACTTATTTCTTTTTTTGTTGGTGCACGTTTTGTACACCTTTGTGTGCGATTAGTAGGGTGCGAGTCCTCGGGCCAGCCCTGAACGTCTTGGGAGTAGGTGGACATGGAATTCTGGCATAGTTCGCCTGCTCTCATGGGGTCTCCCTTCGGCAGACCCTCCAAGGAAGTTGGGTCCGTGGCGGCTTCGGCTGCATGGACCACTGTTTACTCTAGTCCCTGTCTGGAGCCTAACGCCCCAGGGGATCAGGGTTGGGTCCTTCTCAGAGGACCACTTGACATAGCACCCGTCTGCATGTTTTTGTGAACACTCTTTACGTGTGTGCACATTTTTTCTGCACCGGGTGAAGTTTTTGGTTTGTGTTATGCACGCCACAGGCTTTTCAATAGAAAAAAAAAGGCTTCTCATAGGGTTCAATAAAACCGCCTTCCAAGGAAGGAGATAGCCCCAGAGACTGATATCCAATGGTTTTCTGTAAACTTCAACCCCACATATAGTGTTCATTATGGATTCAGATTAACCAGAGCTCGATGTTATAAAATTAATATATTTTCTAGATCCATTTCTTTTACAGCCATACATTTGATAACACAAGAAAAACAGTTTTTTTCACCAAGGGGTGATTTTAACCTGATGAATATGGGGGGGTTACAAAGATGAGATGGCCCATACATTTTTGAATCAACAGGAACATCTTCTACTCACAGAACTGCAGAAAACATTTGTTTGACCACAAAACGTACTTTAAAACTATCTCACAACCAGATGAGTTATTTACCAGAGCTGACCTACTAATGCAGACTCTGTAATCTGGATACAGCAGACCTCAAGCAATGCTTACACCTAAATTAGTAGCATAATATACCTCAAAAGCATGTTTGTTACTTACGGTCCTTAAACTCATACACTCGTGGAAATATTAAAATAAGGACCTTCCTTTAACATAGATGAGAAGTTCTGAAGTAGGAACAAAAAAGGTCTGCTTCCAAGAACAGAAACTTTCGTCCTTTGCTCACTCTTTATTTCGGCAAACGTAATCTCTGTTGCATCAAGAAGCCCTGTATGAACCCTGACATTGCCTTTACCTATCTGTAAGGGATTATACATACTTTATAGATCCATACCAATCTTATTCTGGGATAGACTTGATCCTAATGGACCTTGCACTTCTTCAACAAGTGTCACAAGCTGAAATCCATGCCATCACATGGTCAGATCATGCTCCAATCACCCTTTAAATTAAAAATATGTCTGTGATGCAATCGCGGCTCCAGCCAATCACAGTGCCACAGTCCACAAACCCGGAAGACACTCCGGGGGAAATGTCAGCTTTCTCATCCTAGAGCTTTGTTCTAAGGTAAGTATTACATAATGAGCTAGTATGTGGGGGCACACACAAGCGGCTTGTTCTGAAGGATGTCATATGACATACACTCAGAACAATGAAACCCTGCTTGGTCGTCATTCTGCTATAGGCCAGGCCGGAGGTGGTTAATTGAACCCCTCGCTACGACCATTAGCAATAGCCCCCTTTTTGCGGATAACATAATCCTTCACCATAACACCAATAGCTCCTTCCCTGAGAGCAGTCCAGACTATACTAGACATTTTCAGTGCTGTGTCATACTATAAAAATCAACAAATCTTCAGTGCTCCGCTCCCTATTGGGATTGATAGCCTGTCTTTGTAAACTCTCCAGCTGGAAGCTGGAATTTTTGTACAAATGGGATAACACGAGTGTTACTTGTGCATTCAATTAACATCTTCTTTCTCTAGATTATATACTCTGCAAATTGGGTTATGACTAAGGCCGCGTACACACGATCAAATCTATCTGCTGAAAACGGTCCGACGGACCGTTTCAGCAGACAAATTCAATCGTGAGTACGGGCGGACAGACAGATTTTTCCAGCAGACAGATTTTAAAGCATGATCAAACCAATCTATCCCAGCAGACAAATCCGATCAAAACGGTCTGTCAGATCGGTTTGATCGGATTTATTTCATAGTGTGTACGCGGCCTAAGGCCTTATAGGCTGAAACGCATCTAGTGATTTTATCTGCGTTTGTACATTCTGGCTTTCTAATAAAATGAAGCTTTCATAAGAGCCACATTCGGTGTGCAGATAATCTTTCTTACATTATCCTACTCAGCCACCGACTGTGGATCGAGCACCCGGGAGCTCTGTCATCAATATGTTGTAGCACTGATCTTTCTGTTTGCATTTTATATTCTGCAAAATTATCAATATCTACTGAAAACTGTTCAGATTAACTTGAGAGCAATTGTGATGTCTGAGATTTCCTGCCTAGGCCACATTGCGGCTTTCAAAATGCTAGAGCTCTCTAAAATATTATATTATTTTGGAATCCTTCCTATCCCCCTCTTCCCATGCAATTCTTTAACCAAATTAACACCTGTACCAAGCAATTTATATGGGATGGAAAAAGAGAGAGAGTCTCGTTTTAGATTCTCTGCAGGCATAAACTTGCGGGGGGAATGGGACTTCCTGTCATACAGGATTATTATAAAGCAGTCTTACATAATCAACTCCAAATATGGTTGGTACAGACAAACAATTGGTTCTCCTGAAGCGCTACTTACTCCATAACAGAGAACTTCCATCTTAGCTAATAACATCAGCAAACTTATGTATAACCTCTCATCCCACCAATCCAAGCATCTTTGATGGCCTGGGAATCCACTCTGTTGAATAATAACCTGAAATTACCCTACCTCTCTGGGCCTATGAATATTTAATTCCATCCCTTTCAGTGTCCCATTGGATCCTTGCAGGATATAGTACTCTTTAAGACATCCCCTCCCCAGTCCACTCTGGATCTTCATATAAGGTATACACCAGATACATTTCCACAGGTCCTATCCCCTCCATTCAGTTAATCCTTTTTCCTCAAAATGGGATGTCTATCCAATCTTTCCCAATCAACAAAGGGGAGGGTCACTTGATTTTACAAATTCCTTTCGGGACATCACCTGTATTGTCAAAACTTCTCCCATTCTAAAGTGGGAAATCGATCTCAACCAAGAATTCTCAGAATATGCCTGGCAAAAAGCCATCACTTATATTTATAGAGTGTCGCAATGCATCACCCATTGGGAAAGCTCCTTGAAAATTATATGTAAAGTCATGGCCGAAATTGTTGGCACCCCAGAAATTTTTCCAGAAAATCAAGCATTTCTCACAGAAAAGTATTGCAGTAACAAATGTTTTACACATATATACATGTTTATCCCCTTTGTGTGTATTGGAACAAAACAAAAAAAGGGGAGGAAAAAAAGCAAATTGGACATAATGTCACACAAAACTCCAAAAATGGACTGGTTAAAATTCTTGGCACCCTTGACTTAATATTTGGTTGCACACCTTTTGGAAAAAATAACTGAAATCAGTCGCTTCCTATAACAGTCAATAAGCTTCTTACACCTCTCACCCAGAATTTTGGACCACTCTTTCTTTGCAAACTGCTCCAAGTCTCTTATTGGAAGGGCACCTTTTCCCAACAGCAATTTTAAGATCTCTTCACAGGTGTTCAATGGGATTTAGATCTGGACTCATTGCTGGCCACTTTAGAACTCTCCAGCGCTTTGTTTCCATCTATTTCTGGGTGCTTTTTGATGTATGTTTTGGGTCATTGTCCTGCTGGAAGATCCAAGATCTCGGACACAAACCCAGCTTTCTCACACTGGGCTCTACAGTGCGACCCAAAATCCTTTGGTAATCTTCAGATTTCATGATACCTTGCACACATTAAAAGCACCCAGTGCGAGAGGCAACAAAACAACCCCAAAACATCATTGAACCTCCACCATATTTCACTGTAGGTACTGTGTTCTTTTCTTTGTAGGCCTCATTCTGTTTTCGGTAAACAGTAGAATAAGGTGCTTTACAAAAAGCTTTATCTTGGTCTCATCTGTCCAAAAGACGTTTTCCCAGAAGGATTTAGGCTTACTCAAGTACAGTGCCTTGCGAAAGTATTCGGCCCCCTTGAACTGTGAAGAATCAACAAGTGGGACACAATAATGAAGTGGAACGAAATTTTTGGGATATTTCAAACTTTATTAACAAATTAAAAACTGAAAAATTAAGTTAATACTTTGTAGCGTCACCTTTTTGCTGCGATTACAGCTGTAAGTCGCTTGGGGTATGTCTCTATCAGTTTTGCACATCGAGAGACTGACATTTTTGCCCATTCCTCCTTGCAAAACAGCTTGAGCTCAGTGAGGTTGGATGGAGAGCGTTTGTGAACAGCAGTTTTTAGTTCTTTCCACAGATCTTCGATTGGATTCAGGTCTCGACTTTGACTTGGCCATTCTAACACCTGGATATGTTTATTTGTGAACCATTCCATTGTAGATTTTGTATTATGTTTTGGATCATTGTCTTGTTGGAAGACAACATTTTTGTCCCAGTCTCGGGTCTTTTGCAGACTCCATCAGGTTTTCTTCCAGAATGGTCCTGTATTTGGCTCCATCCATTTTCCCATCAATTTTAAAGCGGAGGTTACCCTAAAAAACAACTTTTTACCATGCCATTCAGCATACTAGCGTGAGCTACAGTATGCCTTTATTTTTATTTTTTTGTGCTGTACTTACAGTTTAATCCATTAGTTTGTTTCAGGCTACCGCGGGGGAGAAGGCGTTCCTACGAAGAGGGGAACATGATTGACGGCCGGCTATGGCGCGTCATGCGTTCCAAAAATAGCCGGAGTAGGACTCGGCTCTTCACGGAGCCTGCACACAGACTAGGAGCTGACTGCGCAGGCGCCGTGAAGAGCCGAGTCCTACTCCGGCTATTTTCGGAACGCGTGACGCGCCATAGCCGGCCGTCAATCATGTTCCCCTCTTGATAGGAACGCCTATTTCCTGTCCGGAGTCTGAAACGAAACTAAAGAATTAAACTGTAAGTACAGCACAAAAAAAATAAAATAAAGGCATACTGTAGCTCACGCTAGTATGCTGAATGGCACTGGAGACAAAGAATTTTTTTTCTTTTTAGGGTGAACCCCCGCTTTAACCATCTTCCCTGTCCCTGCTGAAGAAAAGCAGGCCCGAACAATGATGCTGCCACCACCATGTTTGACAGTAGGGATGGTGTGTTCAGGGTGATGAGCTGTGTTGCTTTTACGCCAAACATAACGTTTTGCATTGTTGCCAAAAAGTTCGATTTTGGTTTCATCTGACCAGAGCACCTTCTTCCACATGTTTGGTGTCTCTCCCAGATGGCTTGTGGCAAACTTTAAAACGACACTTTTTATGGATATCTTTGAGAAATGGCTTTCTTCTTGCCACTCTTCCATAAAGGCCAGATTTGTGCAGTATATGGACAGAATCTCCCACCTCAGCTGTAGATCTCTGCAGTTCATCCAGAGTGATCATGGGCCTCTTGGCTGCATCTCCGATCAGTCTTCTCCTTGTATGAGCTGAAAGTTTAGAGGGACGGCCAGGTCTTCATAGATTTGCAGTGGTCTGATACTCCTTCCATTTCAATATTATCATTTGCACAGTGCTCATTGGGATGTTTAAAGCTTGGGAAATCTTTTTGTATCCAAATCCGGCTTTAAATTTCTCCACAACAGTATCTCGGACCTGCCTGGTGTGTTCCTTGTTCTTCATGATAGTCTCTGCGCTTTAAACGGACCTCTGAGACTATCACAGTGCAGGTGCATTTATACAGAGACTTGATTACACACAGGTGGATTCTATTTAACATCATTTTTTTTATGGTATGTGTGAAAGGGGTAGTGGCGCTGTCCCACACCCTATAGGTCAAAAGGGTATAAGTGTCAGTGTATTGACTAGTGAGATAGGTACTGCAAATTATAAATATACAATAGAGTGCAACAATATTATAACAACATTAAATAATAAACATTTGGTGATAAAGTGCAAAGTGCAAACTTAGTAATAAAAATAAAATGTACAGTCCATGAAATTGCAAAAATCCAAACATATATCACGTTGATAGATGTGCAGTAATCTTAGATATAGATTTCCATCAAAACCGCTCTTGAAAAAGTTCATTACGAAACGTACGTCGAGCGTGAGCATAGTGACGCACGTCAGCACGCTAGAGACGCACCCGCAGGCTTCCGGTTTGCTGTCTGGGCTGTTTGGAACGCACGCTAGCGCTTCCACTCCCGACGGAGGAAACTGATGCAGCGTGCTGGGAGCTTCTGACAGGACACCTATTTTTGTTTTTATTTTTCATTTTATCATTTTTTACCTTGCTGATTGTGGTGTTTGTTCCCTTTCATACCACATTGCTAACCTTTTTATCATTGGACATGCATTTTGTACCCATTATTATTTCATTTATGTAATGCACCTGGATTGTGCATAATAAAAAAACCTCCTTTTTTACTACACTATGGGAGCCTATTTCTTCCTTTTTTCCGGTGGAATGAGGATCTGACTAATCTAAAGGACACATCTTCCCTGGACGGATAGCACCATTGGAGGAAGCTGGGACCCATCTGTGACTACACACCTAATACCCCTGCAGGGGTGATTAGTTCTGGTGAGTGGGGAACCTGGTGGGGGAGAACCGGACCACAGCGTTACCACGAACTTACACCTTTTTTGATGGAAATCTACATCTAAGATTACTGCACATCTATCAACGTGATATATGTTTGGATTTTTGCAATTTCATGGACTGTACATTTTATTTTTATTACTAAGTTTGCACTTTATCACCAAATGTTTATTATTTAATGTTGTTATAATATTGTTGCACTCTATTGTATATTTATAATTTGCAGTACCTATCTCATTAGTCAATACACTGACACTTATACCCTTTTGACCTATAGGGTGTGGGACAGCGCCACTACCCCTTTCACACATACCATTTATTCAGGTACTTCACTCGTGAGGTATGTTTTTCTGGGGGGCTGCAGTCCTTAATACATTTCTTCCTAAGCGCACTTTCTCACTTGTTCATCATTTTTTTTAATCCACTTTATTTTTATTTTTATTTTCTTATTTCATACATAAACATGCCTATTCAGCATCCATTACTATTCATTTAGCGTACATTTATACAAAGTTTTTACATTCACATAGTGTTCCAATGTAACTTTCTCTTATATTTTTATATCACATCCCCCCCTGCCCACTACACTCTACATAGAAAATCTATCCATCAGTAGTTTCGATGGTGCGCCACTCTTATCTCCCAACCAGGAATGCCAAATTTCCTCAAATTTACCCTCTGCTTTCCTTCGTTTGTAAGCCAGATGTTCTCTACTCAACAGGGAGTTGACATATGCAATCCATTGTTTCCCTGTGGGGACTCCCGGAGCCATCCATTGACGTGCAATGAGTTTTCTTGCCAAATACAGCAATCTTGTTATCATACAGTATTTTCCTTTTGTATACTCTCCCGGGTCAATGACCCCTAATACGTATACCAGGGGATCCAATGGAACTGGTACCTGTGCTACTCTGGTAATACATTTGGATATTTCCTCCCAGAACCTATGCAGCTTTGGGCATCTCCAAATTAAGTGTATGAAGTCCCCCTGCTGAACTTTACACTTTGGGCACATAGGGGTATCCCTTCTACTCCATCTGTGTAGTTGTGGTGCTGTTCTATACGCCCTGTGTAGAATAAAGAGTTGTGATAGTTTGTGAGACGCAGAGACAGAGACCACCGGAACAGATTCCAAGGCCCTCTCCCACTGGTCCTCTCCTATCTCCCCAATGTCTTCCGCCCATTTCCTACGGCTTCTAAAAGAGGCATGGTTCTGAATTGTTGTGAGCAGTCCCTCATATATTTTAGTTATCAGTCCTCTCCGAACCTCTGCCTGCAAAACCGCTGTCATCAAAGGTGACGGCGATGTTACCACCAGCGATCGTATTTGTTGTTGTTTCTGCAGAGCATGCCTAAGCTGGAGATACTGATAGAAGCCCCGCGGAGCTAATTGATATTCTCTACACAACTGTTCATATGTTTTCAGTGCCTTTCCCTCATACAGCTGTGGGAAGAACCATATTCCCCTCTTTTTTCAGGGGGAGAAACCTACTAGGTTCTGTAACTCTGCATATCTAGGATTGTTCCATATTGGAGTGAATGGTAACACTCCCTCTGTCCCCACTGTCTTCCGTAGCTCCCCCTATACCATTCTAAGGAGGTGTCCTGTGGGTGCTGAGTATGGCATGCTTGGCAAATCCATCTCAAGATGGGGGGCTGCCTTTAATGGTGGAACATTACTGATCGCCAAGTTTCCATTCGGATCCTCTCTTTCTTCCCGTCCCCATCCCGCTAACTATTTATCATCATTAGTCATTTAGATCAACATTGGATCATTCAGAGATCCTCACTGAACTTCTGGAGAGAGTTTGCTGCACTAAAAGTAAAGGGGCTGAATAATTTTGCACGCCCAATATTTCAGTTTTTTATTTGTTAAAAAAAGTTTGAAATATCCAATAAATTTCGTTCCACTTCATGATTGTGTCCCACTTGTTGTTGATTCTTCACAAAAAATTACAGTTTTATATCTTTATGCTTGAAGCCTGAAATGTGGCAAAAGGTCGCAAAGTTCAAGGCGGTCGAATAATTTCGCAAGGCACTGTACATTTTGGCAAACTGTAGTCTTGCTTTTTTATGTCTCTGTGTCAGCAGTGGGGTCCTACTGGGTCTCCTGCCATAGCTTTTAATTTAAATTTTGATGAATAGTTGTCGCTGGCACTGATGCTCCCTGAGCCTGCAGGACAGCTTGAATTGCTTTGGAACTTGTTTGGGGCGGCTTATCCACCATCCGGACTATCCTGCGGTGGAACCTTTCATCAATTTATCGCTTCCGTCCACGCTCAGAGAGATTAGCTACAGTGCCACGGGTTGCAAACTTCTTGATAATGTTGCACACTGTGGACAAAGGCAAACCTAGATCTCTGGAGATGGACTTGTAACCTTAAGATTGTTGATATTTTTCCACAATTTTGATTCTCAAGTTCTCAGACAGTTCTATTTCTGTTGTCCATGCTTAGTGTAGCACACACAGACACACAATGCCAAGACCAAGTGAACTTCTCTCCTTTTTATATGCTTTCAGGTGTGATTTTTTTATTGCCCACACCTGTTACTTGCCCCAGGTGAGTTTAAAGGAGCATCACATGCTTGAAACAATCTTATTTATCCACAATTTTGAAAGGGTGCCACGAATTTTGACCAGCCCATTTTTGGCGTTTTGTGCAACATTATGTCCAATTTGCTCCCCCCCCCTTTTTTTTTGTGTTCCAATACACACAAAAGGAATAAACATGTGTATAGCAAAACATGTGTTACTGCAATACTTTTCTGAGAGAAATATTTGGTTTTCTGGAAAAATTTCTGGGGTGCCAACAATTTCATGACTGTAGATGGTACATGACCCCATGCAGTTTGTCCAAAATGTATGAAACATAATCTCCTCATTGTTGGCGCAACTGTGGTCATACCGGTAACCTTTTGCGCATCTTATAAACATGCAAGTGTCTAACTAGTTTCTGGAATTTCTTTGTTTTTATTGATTTCCCAGGTTATGAGGTTCATTACTAAGTCTACACTGCATATAGCTATGCTAGACCTGTTCATACATAATTTCCCTATACAATATAGAACTATAGTACTACATATTCTATTTGCAGCTAGGCTAACTAACTAAAAAATAGAAACAAACCTCAGCTCCAAATGCCTCCAAAGTAGTTCAAAGAGTTGAATTGCAAAGCTCTTATGAGCGGGCTTATTATTTCAATTATAAGAAACTATAAAACTTTAATTTATACTGGGATCCATGAATACAACTCTATGGAACCTGTTAATTGTGAATCATTGTGTCTTTCTTCAAGTAAACCTCTTAGGTGGTGTTATAATCAATTATAGCTACTAGGTCGGCGATGTATACTTGTTTTCAGTTTGATTTTTCTATTTTGGTTTTCTTATATTATTTCATTTTATTGTTATAATTTACATGATGCTTAAGCATTTCACATCCATCTGTGGTCAACGAAACTGGACTGTGATAATTTATGCCAAGAAAGGTGTGACAGTAGGCCACACTCTAATGCTGCGTGCACACGATCGGAAATTCCGACCAGCATAGTCCGATGTGAGCTTTTGGGCGGAAATTTCGACCGTGTGTATGCTCCATTGGACTTTTGCTGTCAGAATTTTCGCCAACAAAAGATTGAGAGCAGGTTCTCTATTTTTCAGACGGAAAAAGTTCCTATAGAAAAAGCCTCTTTTCTGTATGCAATGCGGATGTGCAAAAAAACAAGCATTCTCAGAATCAAGCAGAAGAGCCGGGACTGCCTATTGAACTGCATTGATCTTGGCTCGTCATACGTCTTGTACATCACCGCGTTCTTGACGGTCAGAATTTCTGACAAGATTTGTGTGATCGTGTGTATGCAACACAAGTTTGAGCCAACATGCCACGGTTTTCTTGTGGGAATTTCCAATCGGGTGTATGCGGCATTAGCCTTACTGTGAAATTTTGTAATGCAATGTTTGTACATGCATCTTTCTTATGTTATGTGTCAAAACTTTAATAAAAATAATTGGAATTGAAATATAGGTTTAGTTATCAGATAAATACATATAATATAGAAGGTACAAAGACAAGTGGAACCCACTAGTAATTGGTAACTGGGATATTTCATCTCCCTGAGCCTCATAAGACACTGTACTGTGGTTTGATTTTGTAGCATCTACTAAAATGAGATGAGACCGCCTCAAATCACTCATGCCTATCGGTTTAAACACTGAACTCAATCTACAGGTCTTTTTGAATCCTTAGATATAACCCAGTAATTAAAAAACTGTATCAATTTTCCATTTACTGATAATGTACTCCATCATCTTCCCTGGTAATAATATCCGTGTGACTTGTCCTCTTTTCTATGCACTTTTCCTTCATCCACTTTACACCCTCTTCTTTGAATGTGTAGTTCCAATTTATCTGATTTTATTTTACTATCTCTAACATGCTCCAGAATTCCTTAAAAATACAGGCAAATTTTATCTTCCTTTTCCTTTCCTCCCCCTCCAGTAAGAACGCCATAGAATCTCAGTCAAAAATGATCATTGAACCCATTGTTTATATATAGAAATGATGGGAGCACTCTTTGATAATGTCAAAATGAGAGAACAAATAACCTAATGAAATACCACCACGTCCGTTACAACATGCTCTATTCCACATGCCTTTGAATGACTGATCATCTCGTTACATGGTGTTAAGCAACAGCTGATTTCCGTCAACAAAAGACGTCTGTCAGCTGATGTAAAATCACGTCCAGGAAGAAGCTACGCCATTGGTTACGGCGAAACGCGCCAACGTCACCATCCGACGCTAGTCACGTGACGCTACGATCGTGTGTGCACACGAAGGACGGAGACGCTGTACCTGATACAGCGTGTACGTCAGGATTACAGAGCCGTCCATCCGAACCTAGAAGGATACCCCACAACGATGGGACTCTTACCGAGGGTGAACAACAACATCAGTTACATTCATCCGTAACTTTGATATCACCTAAAGGAATCACTGCTGTCCATAGGATACAGGTCTGTACCACTTCACCATCGTACAGCACAGCAAATGGTATGATACACAACTCGGCATCGGTGGAACACCAGTGACACATGGTAATGTACAGAATACTCATCGTGCATAACTCTGCGCTTCAATCTTGATTGAATCCATAAAACCATTTAATGTCACAGAAGTGTTTACAATAAACAAGCAGTATGTTGCAACAGTATACTGATTGAACAAAGTTCTCAATATACCTACTGCTAGGCAATGATAACTCAATCCATATAAGGGACAAATCAATGAAAACTACTTGTGCATAGTGGAATAGAAACCATATTCTCCAACTGCCTTTCTAAAAATTAATAATATATTGATGACACCCATAGGACTGATCTTATCAACAGGATTTTTTCTTCTTTCCAGCGTTTTCCAACCATCAATAAATGAACTATATGAATTTTACCACGTTACCCCCAACTATGACCATTATCAAGTTATTGATTTAACTAAAGGTGAAATTCTATATTAGTTTAGGACCAAAAATCACGCTGCAGCAGGAATATCATTATTGCCTCCTCTCCTTCTCTTTTTTCTGTACACACAGGGTTCCACCAACACATACAGCACTATTTTTGGCACACTATGGTTGGACATCAGGCGTTACATTGTTTTCCCCTGATTATATTCATGTCCATATAACCAAGTACCATTATTACTTTCTTGGTTTAACTCCAAATAAAACCCCTCTATTTTGAGAAATATAGTGCTGAGACAGCGATGCCTGAACCCTTATAGTCCGGACTAGTGTTGTGATTTTATGTTGTCCATTGTGTGTCTTGTTAGTAATACATGTTCATGGTGGGTTTTCATTCCCATATAATTTAATTGGTCTTTTTAAAGGCTAAAATACTTTTTGTACCAATACACTTTGATACTCCAATAAACTTTTCTGTACCAAAGTAGCTTATCCAGACTATTAATTTGTTGCCAATAGTAACCCCTTTCTTTCTTGATCTCCACTGAGATCGTTATCCCCCTCCCCCCTCCCTTCCCCCCTCCCTTCTCCCCCTCCCTTCCCCCCCTCCCTTCTCCCCACTCTTTATCCCCCTCCCCCCTTAACTTTTATATTGATACCTAAAATGAGATGCATCTGCTTTGGGTGGATAGTCCATTTAAAATATATTTGTTTAATGTAGTTTCCTGTCCAGTTTGCTTCCTGTTGCAGAACCACAAAACCAAATCTCACCTTATCAGCCACAACAATCTTCCTTTTCTTGGGATCCCCAGAAAGACCTGCAGAGAGAGAGTGCCACGTGACAAACTGATAATCTTATATGCACTGCAGTCTATACTTTCACAGCATGACCACAAATCACAAAAGTTAGAGCTAAAAAAATAAAAAATAAATGAATGTTTTCAAACAGTACATGACGTGCAATACATCGAACTTACCCACAACAGCCTTTGCCTTGCCTTCGTGAAATGACCATGCTAGAGCCAAGGCTTCATTGTAGCAGTCTTGTTTCAGCAAATGATCAACTCTCTGTAATAAGAATAAAAACATAGTTTGGTGTGCTGCATTACCAGGCAATATATGTGTAGCTGTTCATGAGTTTGAGATGCCTACGCAAAGTACATATGAAGTATACCAATTACAAAAAAGCCAGAGCCAATGTATGCATCAGTGATTACAAAAATGTTTACTAGAAAATGTTGGGGTACAACAATGCTTATCCACAATATTTGCATAAATTGTCAAAGCTGAAATCTTGTGGCAAAGGAAAGTACTGCGAGAGGACAGCTCTTAGCTGGAGGTATGTTTTGCAGTCAGAGCTGCTTTTTTTAATTTTATACACTGTCTGGGGAACCATTATTAAAAAAATGCTCAGGGTCAGGCATTAAAGAAACGCTGTGCCAGAGGAGCCGACTAGCGTGGCTATATTGCATGCTCTTTTTCAGGCCCACAAAACACTTTAAATATTTTGGAAGTCCTCTCAGTTAAACAATGGGTTACTCATATGGGCAATACTCTTATTTTTGAAAGATATGTGTATACAGTATAGGTTGCCCGGGTAAATTTGAAAGGCTTTGGGCTCCCTGGCTCGATACTCCGGGTTTAGGCCCTGTAGAATTGGTGGAAATTAGGCTTCTGCAATGTATTTCTCATACTTCTAGAACTTGATTACATGTACAATGTTGTTTAGACTTTTACTGATATCCTATATGTCTTGTGTGTGTTTTTTGAGTAGACTACAAATTAATCTTTGACTGGCTGTGGATAACCAATGTTTTTTTGTATGGACACCAGAATGTCCTTTTTTTGGATCAATAAAACAAAACAAAAGCATGGAGTCTGCCACTGCGGACTTCCTTTAAAAAAAGGCCAGGTGCCTGGCTATCATGGAAAAAGTTGCAGATAAAGGCTTTTGACTTTCCTGGTCTGCATACTTCTGAATTGGTGGCTTATAAATCCAGAAGTTTAGTAGCATAACAGCCATGCGTAAGTATTTCCAGAAAGACGTCCACAACTGATGCCTCAATACATTCTTCATAAAAGGTTTGCTTAACGCTTCAATTAAAGGCAATCGGCATAAATTTACCTAACTAAGGGCTCTATAAAAAAAAAAAAAAAAACTGTTAAAATACCTTGGGTGGCATTAAAAAAACGAGCAAAGGCTAAAATCATGGCAATGTCTGCTATAAAATTGTTGCTTTCAGATGTGCACTTTTGCAAAGTGCATTTCATTTAGAACACTCAGATGCGTATTTTTACTGCAAATTTAGAAAATTTGCATGCTGTACATGAAGCACAGACATTGCCTGTTTTCAACTTGCATAGTTTGAATGTGTGCCTATAGGAGTTTTAAAAACAATCCAGATTTTAGTTTCACGTTGAAGCTATACATTTGTATTTGATTCTATAGCGGTCACTATAGTCATACACTGCAATGATAAAAGGTATACTGAGAAACCTGATATTGTTTTGCAAACAGGAAATGTGTGAGATGCCAGCGTTCCTTACCTCTCGCCAGTTCCTGAGCATCATTGCATGGACTGACTGTGGAAGATTGAAAGACACAATCAGAGAGAGCGGGGCGAAAATAGGAAGTCAGAGATCTACTCAAAATACAAGTGATATGAAAAAAAAAAAGAGTGAGTGAGAAGGCGGAAGTGTCACGTCTTAAACAGCAAGGCGAGCACAAAGAGCAAACATAGCTTAACCCACTGACTGTGCTGCTAAGTACACACAGTGTCATCACCATAGATAAAGAGACTTAAGCCACAACAAAAAAAGGGGAGCAAAAAAGTGATAATCAGACGGCTAATTGCACTTTCATCTCCTGTCTTGCATTATTATAGAAAGACCCCAATACAGTACCTTAGTTCCAAGGTAGAATATCTGTCCTCCATAACTGCTGATTGACTGATAGCAAGCTTTTTCTCCTACTAGAGCCTGCAAATGCAAAACATCCAACAAGAAAATAGTTAAATAGCTGCAAATAATTAGTCAAGATGAAAAAAACTCAAATTCAACCAAAAGACAAATACTGTATTTATTGGCATATAAAACTTTTTTACACTGAAAATAGAGGGTAAGAGCCGGTTCACACAGCTGTGACATGACTTTGTCCTGAAGACGACTTCAGAGGCAACCTGCAAAACGACTTCTGTATAGAAGTCAATGCAAGTCGCCCCGAGCCGCCCCCAAAGTCGTACAGGAACCTTTTTCTATGTCGGAGCGACTTGCCTCGCTCCTATTAGAACGGTTCCATTGCATTAACCTGTCAGGAGCGACTCATGCAGATAGCAGAGAAATGAGACAGCAGACAGAAATTACACATATTACTCTGGATTGAGACAAGTACACACTATGGAGGATTAGGCTCTGTTCATATTTAATGTCAGGGATATACAACCACTTTAGCAAATATATCACATATAAGCTATGGTTTTAAAAACATTAAAAAAAAGGCAAATATTTGGAGGAATAGTTATGTTAGAGAATTTCACCAATGAAAGCCAAGCCCAATTTCTAGGCAGAGCTCTGGAACAAATGATTGAGATAATAGATCTAACTGGTTATGGGGGAGAGGAGAAATTAGTCACTTCATTCCAGTACTTCCTATTTGGTTAAATGATTAACTGATGTCTGTATTCATCTACTCGTTAAAAAATAAAAAAGATAACAAATAAAGAAAAACTTATATAAACGGTTTTGTACAATGCCCGTTTGTCAATTGTACAAAGCCAAATAACATCATTACCATCTGTTCTTTCGAACAAGGCACAGTTGAAGTGCAAATTCTTACAGGAAAAGCAAACTATGAACAGGTGTAGGCTGTTCATCAAGCACACAAATACTAAGTGTGCTAAAAAAAAACGAAAAAAAAAAAAAACACACACACACACACACAAGTGAATGCAGTTTTTTTCTTGTTTAAAAATTATGATAGCAGTTTCCTGCAATCTAAGGCTCCATGTACACAGGACATTTTTACAACTGCTCCTGAACTATTTTAAGTGGAGGTTCACCCTCCAAAAAATTTCTAGCATGCCATGGAGCCCACCCACCCTACCGGCAGTATGCCGGTGTTTTTTTTTTTTCTGTACATACCTTTTTACGGGCTCTCTTCCCCTCCGGCGATCCCGCGTGACTGGGCGTTTCCCATCACAGGCTGTGATTGACGACCCTCAGCCCGGCGCATACAGCGTGTCACGAGATGCCGAAGGAACGGTGCGGCCCTATACGGCGCCTGCGCACCGACGTCCGGGGTCCTTCGGCATCTCTGTGTGCGCCGGGCTGAGGGACGTCAATCACAGCCTGTGATTGTAAATGCCCAGTCCCGCGGGATCGCCGGACGGAAAGAGAGCACGTAGAAAGGTATGTACAGAAAAAAAAAAAAAACACCAGCATACTGCCGGTCGGGTGGGTGGGCTCCATGGCATGCTAGAATTATTTTTGGAGGGTAAACCTCCCCTTTAATTTGAAAGATAGTAACCCACATTTAAAACGTCCGTTTTGGCACGCTTACATGCCGTGTTCAGCTGCGTTTTGTCACGTTTGCGTTTAGCAGCATTTAAAAAAATAAATAAAAAAAATCGAAAACGAAAAGTCCCTTTAAAAACGAAACACTGCGAAACGCTGGTTACCACGTTTGGTCGCGTTTGGCGTCTGAAACATGGAAATCTTCTGCGTGTGAACCCATTTCTTTGCTTTCAAAGAAACGCTGTTAACGCAAATGTCTAAAAATGGCAAAAAACTAGACAGTGTACATGGTCACATAGGATAACATTGAATGAGTTCAGGAGCAGTTGAAAAAATCGTCTAACTGCCTCTGAACGTCCATTTAGCAGCGTCCCGTGTACATGGGGCCTTACAAACACTGAGGGCTTTCAACAGCACTAGAATACATTAGTCAGCTGACTCTCTAGAAATTTCTTACCAAAGCCTGGCTGACATTACCCCCGGTGGCCAAAGATTTGAAGTGGCTGCTGTTGTACACAAGCTGGAAATCAGAAATCTCAAGAGTCTCCAGCTCCTCCTGTGTCTGCCTGTCAATCACATGGAGTTTCTCAGCACTATCCAGGAGAGCCACTGTGCGTGCATTAATCCACTGCAATACAGGAGAGTCGTTTTACACTTAAAAAATATCCATTCAGACCTACAAACTATATCATTTGTTAAATACTAAAATATTCACATATGGAATGATCAAAAATACAGCATCTTCAAATGGCCTTATATCTAATATGTTTTAAAAAGTGTGTGTAAAAAGAACTGCAGTCTGCTCACATAACTAGTAGTAATAACATATTTGCCATTTTGAAAGGGGTTGTAAAGGTAAAAAAAAGAAATCCCTAAATAGCTTCCTTTACCTTAGTGCAGTCCTCCTTCACTTACTTCATCCTTCAATTTTGCTTTTAAATGTCCTTATTTCTTCCGAGAAATCCTCACTTCCTATTCTTCTGTCTGTCACTACACACAGTAATGCAAGGCTTTCTCCCTCGTGTGGAGAAACCTTTTTGAGGGGGGAGGGGGCGAGCAGGAGAGTCAGGACGCTCTCTACTTTGCAGATAGAGAAAGGAGCTGTGTGTTCGTGGGCATCCTGACACTCCTGCTCGCCCCCTCCCCCTCAAGAGGCTTTCTCCACACCAGGGAGAAAGCCTTGCATTACTGTGTGTAGTTACAGACAGAAGAACAGGAAATGAGGATTTCTCAGAAGAAATAAGGACAATTAAAAGCAAAATCGAAGGATGAGGTAAGTGAAGGAGGACTGCACTAAGGTAAAGGAAGCTATTTATGGATTTTTTTTTTTTAACTTTACAACCCCTTGAAGCTTCCCTCCAACCTAGGGATCTTCAAACTACGGCCCTCCAGCTGTGGTGGAACTACACTCTCATGAGGCATTGAAAAACTCTGACATTCACAGACATGACTAGGCATGATGGGAATTGTAGTTCCTGAACAACTGGAGGGCCATAGTTTGAAGACCCCTGCTCCAACCACTTTGCATATTATTTTGGATATACTATGATTCTGTACTTGACAAATATGCTGCAGAACTCTCCCTCCACCAAGTCTGGCTGCAGCCATTTTAACTGTGGGCAGCTGAGGCTGCTGTCTGTTTACTTCCTGGAGTTACACAGACACACAGGAGGCAAACCTCCAGCTCTGCAGCTCTCATTGGCCCTCTTCCAGGCAAACTCTCACAAGAGTAAGAGAGAGAGCTGTGCATGATGTCATAAGCCTAGTTTTTTTTACCAGACAAGAAACAGGAAGTGGGCTGTATAAGGTATTTACTGGCAGAAAAAAATGTTTTTCATTACTCTAGTAGAGACTTGGCCCTATTTTGCAGAGCTTTGGGAGCACCCAGATGATAAATTAGACTTGATGAACAGAGGATACCAGGATTCCAATGTAGGTGTCAGCAGGTTGAGAAGGCATGAACTGTTAGTAGTGTGTAATCTGGGGTAACCCATTACAGTTGCACTGTCTAGACATAGAGTTGTTGCAAACACGTAACAGTAATGATAGGAGGCAAGGCCTTACTTACTCACAAAACCCAGGCAGCCATTAGCAGATAGGGGGTTAAATGGCTGAAGAAGACTAAGATCACTGTAGATAAGTAGAAGAAACAAATGGAGGTTTGGAGTTCCTGCACGGTGCTGTGGGGGGGGTGGGCACAGAGCGTGCTCCTGCTTTACTCAACCCAGTGTAAGAAATCAGCGCTCGGTCCTTCAGTGTTAACCCTTTCTACACCAAAAACTATCACGAAAATCTGGAATTTAAAGGCGCCCAGTGACCTATGTGGATGAGGTAGGTGATTGGTCTGACCCGCCTATTCTTAGACAGTTTCTTCAGTGCTAATAACTATGAATCTGGAAAGTGCTTTGGGGCTAAATCGTTAGCTGTTGCCATGCTGATGACAGCCAACCCAGATGAAGAGAACAGCTCTAGCAGTGATGTAGTGAAGAGGCCTCAATGAAGAAAAAAAAAACCTCTTAGCATACAAAGTTTCTATCCTGCTCTAACACTAAAAAAAAAAAATATGCGTTTTGGTAGTGGGATGGATTATCCCGGGCTGGCCAAAATATATATTGTTAGCAAATGTCCAGTCCTTCTGTAGGAAGCATTATAATGCAACGGTGAGGACTTCCTATATCCCCTAAAGCAGGGGTCTCCAAACCTTCTAAGCAAAGGGTCAGTTTACTGTCCTTCAGAGTTTACAAGGGCCGGACAGTGGTCAGTGGGAGACGAAAAGGTCCTGACATCAGTGGGAAAAAATGAACGCCCCATTGTTTTTAGTGGGAGTAATTGTATCCCGTCATTGGGAAAAACTGTGCCCCATTGTTGGTTTCCTTGTGAGGAATTGTCCCCTACCATTGATGTCATTGTAAGGAATTGTGTCCCATCCTTGGTGTCATTGTGAGGAATTGTGACCCATTGGGCCCCTTTGTTGGTGTCATTGGGCCCCATTGTTGGGGTTAGTAGGAGAAACAATGCCCCATTGTTGGTGACGGTAGGAGCAACATAGTGCCCCAAGGGCCGGATAAAAGCAAAGGTTCGTATCTGGCCCCCGGGCCACAGTTTGGAGACTATTGCCCTAAAGGACGAGAAAAAAAAAAAAAGTAACCACTTCTAAAAACCCATACAAGTATGATAATTTAGTACTTACTGTGAAGTTGATAAGATCATAGTGTAAGTGAAGCTGTTTCTGCTTGTTTATGTGAATTGCTCCAGATTCATCTCTCTTCACCTGCAGATAGCATTTGTATTAGTGAGCCAGCCTTTACCTGAGAGTTTCACATGTTGTCCTAGGCTAGTTTTAGAGTGCATTATAACTAAATATGAACAAATGCATTTTAGATATGAGGTAGTTTTAAAAGAGAGAACTCCAGTATGTAGCAATATATATTTTTTACTCACTTGCTTCACTGTTTACTGTGCAACATTCTGCCTACTATTTTACCATGTATATCTCTTAAGAAAGAGGTAAGGACAAAGCATTGAATCTTTTATTGAAATAAACATGTTCTCGACTTCAAGGATTGGACCACGGCATAATAATGTGGCCATCTTGTTTTACCTCTTTCTGCAGTCTGAAGTGGCCCTGGAAGATCTGCCAGTTCAGTGGCAAAATGCTTCAGATTACCATTTTCTCAACACCTGGTGGAAATACAAATTGCCTTGGAGATCCAGTGCCACCCATCCATTCTTCCTTTCCAGAAAATTTATTAGCAGTAATTTTGAAAACAATAACAGGTAATTGGAAAGGGTTTGGGCTAAAGACTAGGCTGATAAGGCAGCTTGTATTTGATATATTTTTTGATACATATACAGCTCTAACTAGGGGGAAAAAGGTCTAATTACGGTTAACAACAGTACATACTGGATGCAGTACATAAGAATATATGTATTAATCTTCCCTGACTAGCATGCCCTTACCAAGAGAAAATGCACCACATCCCCTCTACAGAATGCCAGCATGGGGTTCAAAGCTCCCTGCAGAATCACAAAATGCCATGCTAGAAGTGGGACACTGGAAGGATCCATCTATGAGAATGTAAGAAATATTGCCAATATTAACCTAGTAAAATGACCGTATAGAAAAACTGAAAAGCAGATATCAGAAAAAAACATATTTAAATTAATAATATTTGATTGGAGCTCATAATAAAAAGATCAGTTTACGAAATAGCCAACATCTCTACAACATACAAAAAGAGAAAAAAAATCCATACAGCATTATGTATTGTCACAATGTAGTAGTCTGATTAGAAAATTATGTGCATGTGATGATTTGAGATTGTGATAAAACAGAACTCAGTAAAGAAGAATTTTACCATTTTAAGTGTACGTATGCCACCCTGAAAGCATGGCCTAGCATTTTTTCTTTTGTGCCATTACAGTTGCCAAACAGATGCCAAAACCACATCTCCCAAGAGCTCTTTCCTTGCACACAGTGTGTGGGAAGGCTCTTGGGAGGAAAAACATCAGAACTGTTTTTCTGATTAAAGTGGTTGTAAACCCACTTTTTTTTACTTTTACCTACAGGTAGCCTATAATAAGGCTTACCTGTAGATATAAAGAATATTTCCTAAACCTGTACGGTTTTGGAAATATTCCCCTCGCAAAGCGCCGCTGATTGCAGCGGCGCATGCAGGGATTCTCGGCTAAGGACTGTCAGCCGCCGGACCCTGCCGATTTTAAATCTCCCGCGCGCGTGCGCGGGAGTGACGTCATCGCCGCTCCAGCCAATCACAGCGCTGGAGCGGCGATACCTGGAATACACGCCAAGTCAAGATGATATCTCGCTCGGCGTGGACCAGGTAAGTTTCTCTCACCTCGTTCCGAGGTAAGTATTTCATAATGAGCTAATATGCGGTGCATATTAGCTCATTATGCCTTTTCCCTTGCAGGAGTGAAAAAAAAAAAAAAAAAAAAGGCAATGCAGGTTTACAACCGCTTTAAGAAATCAATGTATGCATGTGGAGTGGCACAGGAATTAAACATAGGGAAATGTGACTGTATTGCAGAAATATTGTGTATATATATATATATATATATACATATACACACACATATACATACATACATACATAGATACACACACACACACACACACACACACACACACTGTATATATTGCCCTCCCATACATAATACTTTAAATCAAGAGGACCATGAAGGTAAATGAAAATGAAACGGCCAGAGCCAATTTCTCCATGGTGAGGCAAAACTAAAATATGGTCGTTTCAGACTAAATATACAAATCTTTCATAACTTGTATTTACAAGGGATATTTAAAAAGTTTCTGCACTTTTAGGGTCCTTTCACACGGACGAAGTCCGTTTACAAGTCCGTAATGCATCCCGTTATGGCATCCGCTAACGTCCGCAAAGATCCGCGCATGCCCAGAAGCTTGTTCAAGCGAGCTTCAATGAAAAAGAGTGGTGAACGCAACCTCGCTTTTTGTGAAAAAACGATGGTGTGTAGGCAACATCGTCTTTGAAAAGTGAAGTTTCAAAAACGTTGTTTTTTATCATCACATTAAAGGGGTTGTAAAGACAAAAATATTTTCCTCTTAAATTAAAGTCTGACAGTAGCTGATAACGTAAAAAGTAATGTTTTGCATTATAACTAGTTTGATACCTGTTGAAATCAAGCCGTTTTATTCACCTCCAGCACTCCTGAATTGTTGTTCTCACTGACTTCCTGGTTTGCGGTGTGCATTCATTCTTGCTACATCACGGCCTAATGGGAACTACAGTTCCATTAGGCTTAGCCTCCATGCCTGTGAGGGATAAGAGAGCATCTTCACGCAGGGCTGTAGTCATAAGGGGGTGAGCACATTCTGCTTTCCACCATGCAAACAGCTCAGATGCTGGTGGAAAGCAAGAAGAGGAGAGACAGGAAATGGCATTTTCAAACCTGGATTACTGTATTTTGGAGGTCAAAAGGAAAAACGAGGTAAGTGATATTTAAATGCTCTAGCTTACAGCAATCAATTGATCTAATAAAAAACGAACCTTTAGTGTTCCTTTAAGTGATCGTGTGTACGGGCAATATGCAGATGACACACAGCTCTATTTCCGCATCTGGAACAAAAAGGATCATCATCTCAGTCTAGAGACATGCCTCTCTTTGATAGAAAACTGGATGACAAAGAGTTATCTTAAACTCAACAGCTCCAAAACAGAACTTCTCCTGTTTCACGCCAGTCGTAAGAATCAACTTGCAACAACTTGGACCCCCCCGCCCATTCTGGGCGAAATCATCACCCCTAGCGCCAAAGTCAAAAGTCTTGGGGTCATTTTGGACACCTACATGACAATGGATGCACAGATGGGGTCAGTAGTCAGCGGATCTCACCATCTGCTGTGCCTACTACGTAGATTGATTCCTTTTATTCCTAAAGAAGACATAGCAGTCGTGGTGGGAACAATTGTGAACTCCAGACTGGACTATGCCAATGCCCTTTACCTTGGACTCCCAAAGTACCAAATCTCTCGTCTAAGTCGTGCAAAATACGGCCGCCAGACTTGCGACTGTGAAAAAAACATGGGAATCAATCTCACCTTCGCTGAGATCCCTTCATTGGTTGCCAGCAAAATACAGAATTGCCTTTAACCACTTCCCGACGGCCGTACGAATATATGCGGCCGTCGGGCTGTCCTGAATCTCTGACAGGGCGCATATATGCGCCCTGTGCTTCTAATGGCCACTAGAGGGCGCCCGAGCGGCGGCGCGCGCGTGGCCGCCGGCGGCGCGCGTGTGCCCGCTGCATTCCAGAGATGCCGATGCGCGTGCCCGGCGGCCGCGATGTCCGCCAGGCACTCGCAATCGGCGGCTACAGGGACAAGACATGGATCTCTGTGTGTAAACACAGAGATCCACGTCCTGTCAGGGAGTGAGGTGACCGATCTGTGTCTCTTGTACATAGGGACACAGCATCGGTCACCTCCCCCAGTCAGTCCCCCTCCCCCCACACAGTTAGAACACACCCAGAATACATTTAACCCCTTCCATGCCCCCCCTAGTGTTAACCCCTTCACTGGCAGTCACATTTATACAGTAATCGGTGCATTTTTATAGCACTGATCGCAGTATAAATGTGAATGGCGCCAAAAATGTGTCAAAAGTGTCCGATGTGTCCACCATAACGTCGCAGTCCCAATAAAAATCGCAGATCGCCGCCATTACTAGTAAAAAAAAATTATAAAGATTAAAAATAATTCTGTCCCCTATTTTGTATGCGCTATAACTTTTGCGCAAACCAGTCGCTTATTGCGATTTTTTTTTTTTTTTTTACCAAAAATATGTAGAAAAATACGTATCGGCCTAAACTGAGAATTTTTTTTATTTTTATTTTTTTAAAATGGGCTTTTTATTATAGTAACAAGTACAAAATATTGACTTTTTTTCAAAATTTATTATAGCAAAAAGTAAAAAAATATTGCATTTTTTTTAAATTTTCGCTCTATTTTTGTTTCTAGCGCAAAAAATAAAAACCGCAGAGATGATCAAATACCACCAAAAGAAAGCTCTATTTGTAGGGAAAAAAAGGACGCCAATTTTGTTTGGGAGCCACGTCGCACGACCGCGCAATTGTCAGTTAAAGCGACGCAGTGCCAGAAGCTGAAATTTCACCTGGTCAGGAAGGGTTATAAGTGCCCAGTAAGGAAGTGGTTAAAGCACTCTGTCTGAAGCATAAGTGCATTCATGGGAAGGCCCCCCAATATCTATGTGAAAAAATAAAAGCTCACAATACCAATCGTGTTCTGCGAACCACCAACCAAAATCTGCTCCAGATACCCAAAGCCAAATAGAAGTCCAAAGGAGAAAGAAGATTTGCGCTCCAAGGTCCCAGACTATGGAACGCTTTACCAACCAGCATTTGGTTGGAGGAGAACCACTTGGCCTTCAGAAGAAAGATCAAATCTCAAAGGAGACAGGAACAACGAGCGCCCAAAGGCGATTTGGTTCGCATGTGCTGCACTATATAAGTTCTTCACTCACTCACTCACTCACTCACAGAACCTTAAGGGCCAGTTCACACAAGACACAATTCCGTACAGTTTTGTGTGCACTAAAAATGCATGCACAGTGTTTTCCATGAATTCCAATGGCTCTAGTTCATACCATGCAGTCAGTTTCCGGTGAAGAAACTGACCCGAAACTGACTGCATGATGTGAACTAGAGCCAACTAGAGCCATTGGAATACATGGAAAACACCGTGCATGCATTTTGTGCAGAAAAAAAGCACACGGAACTGAACGGAACTGCGTCTGGTGTGAACTGGCGCTTAACCACTTAAGGACCGCCTCCTGCACATATACGTCGGCAGAATGGCACGGCTGGGCACATCAACGTATATATACGTTGGTTTTAGTACCCAGCCGTGGGTCACGGGCGCTCCCGTGACCCGGTCCGAAGCTCCAGGACGGGGACCGCGGGATTTGCGGACCCGATCGCCGCTGCAGTGCGGCGATCCATCCCTGGAGATGAAGAACGGGGAGAGCCGTTTGTAAACACGACTTCCCCGTGCTTCACTGTGGCCGCAGCATCGATCACGTCATCCCTGTTATAGGGGGACGTGATCGATGACGTCACACCTACAGCCACACCCCCCTACAGTTGTAAACACACACAGGGAACACTTAAAGTCACAGCGCCCCCTTGTGGTTAACTCCCAAACTGCAACTGTCATTTTCACAGTAAACAATGCAATAAATTTTGCGAAAACTAACCGATAAACGCTTATTGTGATTTTTTTTACCAAAAATAGGTAGAAGAATACGTATCGGCCTAAACTTAGGGGAAAAAAAATGTTTTTTTTATATATTTTTGGGGGATATTTATTATAGCAAAAAGTAAAAAAATATTGCATTTTTTTTAAATTGTCGCTCTATTTTTGTTTATAGCGCAAAAAATAAAAACCGCAGAGGTGATCAAATACCACCAAAAGAAAGCTCTATTTGTGGGGGAAAAAGGACGCCAATTTTGTTTGGGAGCCACGTCGCATGACCGTGCAATTGTCAGATAAAACTACGCAGTGCCGAATCGCAAAAAGGGGCAAGGTCCTTTACCTGCATTTTGGTCCGGGTCTTAAGTGGTTAAGGGGAAAAAGATTTTCATGTAATGATGAGGTGAAAGCAGTGGTGCATCAGTGGCTACATGCTCAATCAAAAACATTTTTGATGATGGCATTAAAAAAAGTTGGTACAACGCTGGGGAAATGCATTGCAAAGGAAGGCGACTATGC
Organism: Rana kukunoris; assembly: GCA_029574335.1. Taxonomy (NCBI): domain Eukaryota; kingdom Metazoa; phylum Chordata; class Amphibia; order Anura; family Ranidae; genus Rana; species Rana kukunoris. Next base: position 145,248,411 of record CM056054.1, on the reverse strand, counting down.
AGAAAAGGGATATCATTTGTTTTTTAAATTCTTAATAGTTAAAAAAAAGTGGGCAAACTTTTTGAAGATCCCTCATATTTTGTACCACATACATTTTAAAGGGTTATCACCAGTCAATTATATAATGACATACAATGATCGTAGGTTTGTAGTAGCCATTGCCCAACCATACCGATTTTAATAGCAATGTGTACTTGTAAAGTGCTCCTAAACATGTTGCTGCTATATGATTTGGTGACTTTAATACACTCGACTTGTATCAAATACAAATGGGCACCAAATCTTAGGCCCCTTTCACACGGTCGGACCATTCAGGTCTGCCTGTCAGTTTTGTCGGCAGACCTGAAAGGCCTCTCCATGCAATCCTATGGAGAGTCGGATGTCAGCGGAGACATGTGCGCTGAAATCCGACATGCGAAAATCAGACGTATGGCGGTACGTCCCCATCCGTCCATGGCGGATCGGATGAGATCTGATGAAAACGGACATGCTGTCCGTTTTTGTCAGATCTCTCCATAATAGACAGCGGCGCTGCACAAGCCCCTCCCCGCTCAGTGAGTAGAGAGGGACTTGTCATCCGCCGTTTTAGCGGAGATAAGTGGAGAGATCTCCCGCTGAGCTGGCGGACTCCGTAGCGACGGAGTTCATCTTGTGTGGAAGAGGAAATAGGGTGAAAAGTACAAGGTTTTAATAGTTTGCAATTTGACAATGGATAAACAGCCAATATGTTTTGAAGGCAACAACTTTCCTCTTTCATGTTTGGTACCAATTTGTATGTTTACATTTGAGTCATTTTGTGGTACCCATTGAGGGAGGTCTATTTGCATTGGGAACTGCCTCCCCAAGCCAGTGAGCTTGGAAAGAAAAATCGATGTATGCAGCAAATATGATTGTTTGATTAAGCATATAAATCTCAATGCTCCTCAAATATTTCTTCCAAATTAATCAATAGCTTTTTGACGTCAGGGAAGACCACTTACTCGTCCATAAGGAAAAGTCATCCAAACTTTCAGAGATGGCTTCAAGCCAATTACCAGTATCTGTAGGAGGAAAAAGAAGAAGCATTAACAATGTATTCATCTGCTTAGTCAATTAGTAATTTACTTAATAAAGTCATTTTGTGTGAATCTTCAACGACCTTGCATATAAAGATTTCACAATTTTGCTCTAGGTAGAACATTTAAAAAATATCAATACTGTATTTGTAAGATTCAAATAGAAAGTACATTCACCAAGGCAGATTAAAGAAAGAAAGTATTAAATTGATATCAGGCAAGCAAAATTTTAGTCTGATCCATCTTTAAACCACTAAAACAAAAATGGCATCACATAGATTGAGCACTGACATGTTTGTGGCCTCATAACATTTGCTGCTGTAGATTAAAGAGTATGTAAACCCAACATTTCATATTCCCTGATATGCACCTGCTGTACCAAGTAGTTGTATGAAAAAGTATCCTATTCTCTTTGTATGGTTTCCTTTGTGTGAAATCCCTTGTGTTCCTGCCAGTCCCTCTGCTATCCTATTAAAAACTGACCACCCTAGGATTTTTTTTTTATGTTAATTGCTGTTATAGGGATAGGAGGAAATGCCCACATCCCTAGTGAAATAGACTACTGGACTGGACCCTCAGTGAGATTTTAAAGGGCATGAAATCCAAAATATGTTAAAAAAAAAATACAACTTTATAGGTACATATATGACAGATCAAATAAAACTAACACTGCTGTTTACAATTAAATCTAATTGGTAAGTGTACAAAAAATAAACCACAATATCACTGTCAGTGTGGACCATGCAGACCGTATTAAACCAAATGCGTTTTGAGGATTAGCTTCTTTCTTCTCTTCTTCATGGGTAAGTGGTTGTAATGCAAAACTTATCATGTAAATATAAGCACAGTGTGGTCAGCTCTCTAGCTATGCTGAGAACTCAGCCTGCTTTCCTCCAATGATCAGATTTGTCCAGATACACCCCCCCCCCCTCCGCACAGCCATGCACAGGAAAGACCAGTGTCCTGCTGCTTCTCTTCCCCCAGCTTTTATGCAGCTGAAAACAGAGGGAATGTGATCACTTATAAAAGAGGGAAACAAATTTAATATTTTTTAGGGCTGTGCAAATTAACTTTTAATTAATCGATTAATCTTTAATGTTTTTGATTGATCAAAATCTTTTTGATCGATTTAAAATTCTTTTGATTGGTACTCACCTCTCCGCCGGCTTCCGGGTCTTCAGGGAGTTCCGTCAGAGATCCGGTAAGGTCACAGACACCGGCGGGGCTTGTCGTGTCCATCTGAAGGGCTCCTTTGCTGTGCCTTCATATCTGCATGCCAGCGGGTCCTTACTATCGGCCACAAGCAAGGGTTGTTACACTTCCCTCTATCAACCTGGGATTCTATAACCATCCACTGGGAGTTGCGATAGTTCCCTTCATGGGACATCTACATGCCAACAGACTGATGTTAACATCTCATCTGGATTCAGCAGTGGTATCGTTGTACACATTTTTATACCAGTATCATACTTAGCTACATGTTTTTACGACTGCTTTTGGTACTGTTTGGTATTACTCGCACCATTTTTACAGTTTATGTAGCTACATCGAGTTTATCTCCAGTGCAATATTTATTTTGTTACCTACTTGAAGACTTTAAAAGTTTTAATGCTATTCCCATTGAGCGCTGCCTTTGTGTGCTTTTTGTATCCTGCTATTTTTGCCATTTTTCCAGTGGTTGGAGCTGCACTGGGATTCAGCCTGCAAGGCGGAGATCAGCTAAAAGTAGTTGGATCTGTATGTGCGTTATAATTAATCAAAATTAGTCGATTAATCGATTAAAAAAACAAACGATTAATCGAACACAAAAATTTTGATCAGTAACAGCCCTAATATTTTTATATGTATACAAAAAAAAAATATATATATATTTTAAACTGAATGGGTTCTTTTACATGGTGATCGTTTACATATACTTAAAGGTTAGTGTTGGATTTTCAGTTTAGAAGAGCCAAGGTATATTTCCAACTAAAACTTTTTAATTTAGTTTCATATAGCACAAGAAATCTTTAGAACCCAACTCAGCCTTTTATTTCTTTGTTGTCTGGGTCCCAATTCAGAAATTTCTATTCACTTACTGTCCTGGGAACACAAGAAAAAAAGTGAGAGGAAATATGCTTAAAGTGCAGAGAAATCTCTTCCTTAACAGCTCTCACTGGAACAAAGAAAAAGGACTACCAAGCTTGGGCTCATTAAAAAGCACAGAGACCCAGGATTGCTCTTTTTCCAATAGAGAGCATGATATACCTTAATTAAATAGAGGGAACATGTAGTAAGAGACATACAGAGAGCACATTTGCTGATCTATCACTGAAAACACTAATTGTCTGGCTGACTGCGATACTTTGAGATATTAACCTGTAACAAGCATGTGGATCTGGAAAGTCAGAGTTAAGTCTGGGCTTCTTATCCATATATTGTACTTATTCCATGGCAGTATGTGAAGCCACTGGATCAAGATGAGAGCCCTAGCTAGTAATTCTACCTAGTCTTGTTCAGAAGAAAGCACATTCTGATTTTTTTTCTTTTAACCACTTAAGCCCCGGACCAATATGCTGCTAAATGCCCAGAGGCGTTTTTACAATTCGGCACTGCGTCGCTTTAACAGACAATTGCGCCGTCCTGCAACGTGGCTCCCAAACAAAATTTGTGTCCTTTTCTTCCCTACGAATAGAGCTTACTTTTGAAGGTATTTGATTGCCTCTGCGATTTTTATTTTTTGCGCAATAAACAAAAATAGAGCGACATTTTTGAAAAAAAAACAATATTTTTTACATTTTGTTATAAGAAAAATCGAATAAACTAAATTTTAGTCAAACATTTAGGCCAAAATGTATTCAGCCACATGTCTTTAGTAAATAAAAAAAAAAATCGCAATAAAAAAAAAAAAAATTAGCTACCTAGCGGCAACAGCGACACTAATACAGCGATCAGAAAAATTATCGCTTAGTGATGCTGGTAATAGGGGGTGAAAGGGTTAACTAGGGCGGTGATCAAGGGGTTAAAACTTTATAAGGGGGGGTACGGGGCTACCCTAGACCTAACACTAACTGCTTGTCACACTAACTGTCACACTGACACTAAATGCAGTGATCAGTAAATATATGATCACTGCAATCAGTGACAGTGTGACAGGGGGTGGTCGCAAAGGGTTAAATGTGCCTATGTGTACTGTATCAGTGTAGTGTTAGGTGCGACTTACTGTGAGTGTTCTCTCCTCTCGGCGGATTGAAAATACCTCAGAGAGGAGAGCTGCATCACTTCCTCTGCCAGTGTTTACATTACACAGGCAGAGGAAGTGACACGGCGGAGGCTCACGGGATTGGCTGGGAGCGATCACGAGGGGGCAGACAGAAACGAACAGCCGCCCCCTCAGGACGGATCGCTCCCGAAGGTAAGCCGCCCACCAAGGAGGGGGTCCCAATCGGACCCCCGACCCGCTAGAAGGCAGGGATGTAAATATATATGCACATCTGCCTGTACGTGCCATTCTGTGGACGTACATAGTCGTTCGGCGGGCGTTAAGTGGTTAAAAACAGACTAAGATAAATAAATCTAGGGCCGCTTTACATTCTCCTAGGTAATGATAGGGAAATTACCAAATTAGCACATACTTGGAGTACAAGGCACTATATGAAATGGATATATAATCATTTAACCTGTACATTGGAACTCCAGTAAGTCACCAAAGCAGCACTTCCCAAGCAGATACTAAAAAATGAGGCCCAAGATACTACAACACAATTGTATTTGTATATATTAGAGTTCTTATACCTTAGTCAAGGATGCCATGGCCAATAGAGAGTACTGAGCAATAGGGTGATCTCTCAGTTCAGCTTTTGTATGCAAAGGCTCAATACAGCAAACTTCTCCCTTGGATCCACTGAACAGACATCTGGATTCACAGCTTCTTACTCCCATTACTCGCCTGTATCACAAAACAAGTGGTGATAAGATAAACACCTAGTATATGTATTATATATATATATAATGCTATTTCAGAGAGGCTGTATGTTATTTCTGTTTAAATATATTTCTTTTGAATGGTAGGCAAAAACGCCTTAATTTCTATAGCAAAACTGAAGTTTCATTAAAACATTATATAACTTTTAACATAATTGATAAATCATTTTCTAATAAATATATTTTTTCTGTCTGTAGGCAGCTATAAATTTTCCAAATCTGGCAGAACAACATAATTTCACACTTAATTCCACAGTAGAAATGGAGGAGCTGATCAATATAGCCAGATATAGCCCAACCAAATTCACCCATACGTGGGCATGCTGGTTCCACTACTCTGACTCTTTGTAACCATGAGCCCCCCCCCCCTTTATCTGATCGAACCTGACTGGTCTCCTTGACTTCCAGTATACATGACAGGTGGACTATAGTCTGATTGTAGAGAGATCTTCCCAAAATCTTCTCTTCACCTGTAACATGTAGCTTGAGAGGCAACTATAAATCCTGCATCCTAATAACAAAATCAACTTAAAAAAAACGAATTCACACTAGTCTCTCAATCGGGTGATTGATAAGAGGAAGGATGTTAATGCTAAAAGTACATGGAGTCACTGACATTAGTGAAAACCATGCCTCTACCAAGATGGCCACCCAAACCAAAAGAAATAGTGCAGAACAAGGCATTGTAAGTCAGTAATGTGGGAAAAGATCATCTACAATAAGACCACAGGCAATACTGGTGACAGAGGACCAACTCTTTGCCCTATGACTTTAAAAAAAAAAAAGATTCCAGAGTTCAGTTCTTAAATTATCCAAGAATTGGGAGAGGATTTTGCTAAATATCTTATAAGAACACCACCTGTAAATTGTATTCACTAATTTTAACCTGTATAACATAACGCAGGGAGATTCCAACAAGTTCTACAATATTTTTTTTGCGATAATAACTATATGAATATTTGACAGCTACATTTGTAAACAGTTGTTAGACCAAGTCTGAACCTACAGCACCATCTAGTGGCAGCATGACTAATTTATCCCACAGTTTGTGCTTCCAATGTAAACCACCCATAAAATTTATCATGGTGAATCACAGCCAAAATCAGTAACAGAGCAAATATCAGAGGGAGCCAAATTGGGACAAATCAGAAAGCCTGTAAGTGGTGCCAGATACCACAAACCGAAAGCCAACCAACTGCCATTAATGTTTGACTGCATTACAAACATCACACCTTATAAATGTTTTCAGCACAGCATTCTATAGCACACATATAGTTAGATTCATGCAACATTCAAAAACTGCTTCCCCATAAAAAAATGTAGTTTCCCTCCTTGATTAAGCAAGTCTAAAAATGCAATAATGAAAACTAGTCCACATTTCTAAAAAGTATGGTTACTGATTGTATTGCCAACATTTTCAATAGTTATTTAGAAGGTGTGAAAATACAAGAACATGAAACAAATGAGCAAAATGACTAATAAAAATAAATAAATAAAAACTTACTTGAAAGTCAGTTCAAATACAGATCCTCCACTGTCATTGCAGATCGCAAGAGTTGGGTCATCTGTAAACTGAGCAAAAACACAGCAGAGGCTAAGTGGTTAGCTCTTCCGGTCGTAGGTTTGAATCCTAAAAACTGCACTACCTGCCTGGAGTTTGCATGTTCTCCCTGTGTGGGTTTCCCCCCTCACTCCAAAGACATGTTGGTAGTTTAATTGGATCCTGTCTAAATTGGCCCTAGCATGTTTATGTATGAATGTGTCAGGGCTGGGCTCAGTCCTTCCTTCTCTGTGCTTTCAGCCAATTGCCAGCTCCCATCTCCCCACATCCACCTATTAATGATCCTGCTCATCAGCTCTGCCTACTTAAAGGATCACTAAAGGAAAAAAATGTTTTAGCTAAATAGCTTCCTTTACCTTGATGCAGTGCTGTTTTCATGTTCTCATTGTTCATTTTTGCTTTGAAGTAGCTGTAATACTTCTCTGATCTCCACACTTCCTGCTTGTCTGGCTCCTTATGAAAAAACTCATGGCAGACTTTCACTTTGGTCTAAGCGGTGTGTCTAAAACTCCTCAGAACCAATCAGATTCATTTTAAAAACAAAACACTGCCCTGGATTTGTTTGTTTTTGTTCTGTGTGTCTTCTGTACTTCACAGAAACATGAAATCATTTTAAAAAAGAAAGTGAAACTAGAGGCACATTATATGATTGATGTTTATCTATTTTTAATTATTTTTAAAAGGAATCAGTTAACTTTTATGTCTCTATACCCTGTAAACAGATATTTCAGCAAAACATTTTTTTTCCTTTAGTGACCCTTTAAGGCCGGATTCACACCTATGCAAATTGAGTGCGGCTTAAACCGCATCCAATACGCAGAACATTTCTAAATACATTGTTTTCAATGAGGTTGGTTCACATATGTGCGATGCATTCGCACTGCACATTGCAGAAAAAACGTGTGCGTCTTTTAGGCCCTGCAGTGCGGCTCAGGTGCGAATTCAGGCCCATTATCTTCTATGGGTACGCAGCTGATTCGCAGAGGTGTTCATTTCTCTTCAGGATTTACTCTTATTCAGCTCAATACACTTCCCCCCTCCCCCTCCCCTCTCCCAGGTCTCCAAATTCGCAGCTAATCTGCAGTTAAAAAGCAATGGATCTGCTGAACAGTTGTCTTGTCTCTCTGCAGAGATAAGAGAGCTGAAATTCGCACCGCACAAGTGTGAATCCGGCCTAAAGCCTTCCAGTTCATTTGCTCTTTGCCTTTGCCTGTGTTAACATCACAAGAGACTTTCTCCTGCGTTCCTGTAAAATACCTGCTTGACCTACATTCCCTCTGGCTAAAGATCCTGCTTGCTGCACAATGGCTAAAGTCTGAAGTATTTTGTGCTATCATGTCTCATAAGGACTGAATTGCAGTAAGATTCAATGCCATAAGAGGATGGTGGACTACTCATGGAGTCACACAGTTTGGTTCACATGACATCATTGTTAATTAAGTTATTTAACAGCGATTGCTGCTTCTATCAGTTTTTCTTAGCAAAAAAGAGCGAAGAGAACGGGATGATTTGAGATGATTGAGTGACTCACCTTTAAGGCAGATTTATATTATTCTATTGTCAATTTATTAATGATTTTGACCTAATTTCACTACATACATACATTGATTGATTACCAATAAAAGATATTGTTAAATTTACAGGATAAAAACAAGGAGAGATTCTCACACAGCAAAACTATCAAATCACAGTGCAGCCTATAGTGTGCAAAGAACAATAATACAGGTACCTTGATGTGCAGAATGGCTGTCCCAGGTGGGTGGGCATCAGTTATAGATCGCAGGAGCTTGCCGCTAGCCAGATCCCACATTGTAATCTGACAGAATAGGACATTTACAAGATAAATTATGTAAACAAACCTCCAACACAAATACCACTACTTCAAGCTGCATTTCTATGTCATGGTGTAAACTACAAAACTTCAAATATTGACATTGCCTAGAATGCTATTATGGCTGCTATTCATGTGGGTACACTGAAGATAATTTATATTTGTTTGTTCAGTCCAACTAAACTGTCACACTGTATTCTAAATAAGATTACCAGGATGCAAAACCTAACTGCTGGAACTTTACAATTTCAAACAAATCAGCATTACATATTCAGTAGTATGTTTAAAATGTAATATAAAATTAATATTAAAATTGCTCAAATCTGCTCACTTTGCAGCGACTTTTTAGATTAAACAACAGTTTAATTGATCGCTCGTCGTCTGTCCCCCCACGACCTTTCCTGGCCTGCCAGGCTGCATGCCCGGATAAGGGTCTGGTATGGATTTTGGGGTTCTTTGGGAGATTTGGGGGGATGGGACAACACCATTTTTGTTAAATTGTGGTGTGGGGTTCCCCTTAAAATCCATACCAGACCCAAAGAACCTGGTATGGATTGATGTAGATGTAGAATCAGACACCTAAGGGATTGTCTGGTTCAACACCATGTATTGTGTGTGGTTCCTCCTGTTGCCCCCAAGTCGTTACAGGATGCAGTAGTGATGGTGAATCAACATTTTCTTTTTCAAAATTACAAAAATCGCTGCCAAAAATCAGCTATTCTCCCAATAAAATAAAAAAAATCACTATTGCAGAATTAATGAACAAAAAATCTCTGCCCAATCTGTCCCTCAAGACCCTTTCATTTATCCTGGGCATTGGGACATCTTGGCTTTTTCTGTTTTCTTTTTTTCTGTCACATGTCGACTGCGGCCATCTTTGTGGTTGGAAACAAATGCTATTTATGACAGACTGCAGCCTTTGATATGCCTGTTTTTATCTGACAAAATGCGAGTACCCTGGTTGTTTTTTAGAAATAAATTTTGCCTGGTTTTAATACTACACCACGAGGAGTGGCCTTTCTTGTATTTTATGTATGCACCTACGATCTTTCATTTGGGGACTACAATACCCAGCCATCTATGATCAATTATGATTTGTGGCGCTGTGGACATATCATGCTTGTTTGACCACCTGTAAACAAGTGGTACGTTTTCTTTGGTAAGAGGCCAGGTGTGTTGATGTTCGGTGGAGGATAATTTCATTCTCACCTAATTGTGTCTTTGTTTACACCATTGGTGATTCCAGCTTCTTTTCCTGAACAACGATTTTAATTTAAACACTATGGACTCTTACCCATTTTATATACTGCATGTAATTAAAGGTATGTGAACATGTAGCTGCAGGGTGGGGAACGCCTTGGCCACTTATGACTGTCCAAGTACAGTGACAGCTTCCTGGTGGGATTGCTCAAGCGTGTTCGGACTATGATTAAAACACGCCTGAGCTCAGCCCTAACTGTAATGTGTGTTTAACACACAGTTTCTCCACTTCAGTTGGAAATGACACCATAGGTCAATTTTTTTTAATGTTTACTGCTTAACACATGACACACACACACACACTAAGTGAATCATTCAGTCTGACAAAATGTTTCATATTTTTATAATATTTAACAAAAAGAATTACTGTTTGGCATTGCCGCAAAATTTCTGAAAACACCATATGTAATTTTTACCCATGAGAAAAGCGATCCTAACTAAAATGTCTGAAACTAAAACAAACCAACCCCACTATGGCGGAGATTTACTAAAACTGGTGCACGCATAATCTGGTGCAGCTATGTATAGTAACCAATCAGCTTCCAGGTTTTATTGCCAAAGTTTAATTGAACAAGCTGAAGTTTGGTGCAGCTGTGAATAGCAACAAATCAGCTTCTAACTTCTGCTTGTTCAATTAAACTGGCAATAAAACCTTATAGCTGATTGGTTACTATGCATAGCTGAACCAGATTCTGTGTTCTTCAGTTTTTTGTTTTTTTGAATCAAAGCGACTTATTGAGCATAAAAAAAAAAAAAAACAGATGACCAAACGGGTGATAAGTGCAACATGCACTACAAGTACAAATAAATCCATTTGACATACATAAGGACATATATAGAGATGGAGGGGGGAGGCGAGTACAGGAAGTATTGACGTGGCATGAGCCGTGGGACATCGAGCAGCTAGAAAAGGGGGGGCGGGTTCCACCGATGGAGCAGGCGTGCGACGGGCGGAGACCTTGTCTAGTCGGCAGCAATGCAAGTGGAGGAGTCCTCCAGCCACCTGTCCCAGATCTTGTTATTTTTCTTCGGGCATCCCCTGCGGGTATACATTATTTTCCTAGCAAGGAATGACGTTTCTTGTAAAAATATATTTAGGTATTTTTCGCCTTCGAGGAGCGAGAGGAGCCCCAGTATACATTGAGGGGGCAAAGGGACACAGGGGAGCCAAATGCGGTCATGGAGAAACCGGACCACCTGGGTCCAGAATCCCTGTATGGGCGAACAAGTCCAGAGCAAGTAAAAGAAGGAAGCATTGGGGTGGCCACAGCCAGGACAGCTGGGGTCGTGGTCTCGTCTGAATTTGGAAATGCGGTAGGGTGTCAGGTAGGATCTATGGAGAATAAATAGGTGGGTGAGGTGGTCAGAAAGATTGGGGGAAACGGTTTTACAGTTGGCGAGGGCCTCCCCCCCAGTCCTCGTTAGTCACCGCACCCAGGTCGGGCTCCCAGCCGGTGGGAAACAGTGGTCGCAGTGGGCTGCAGGAGGTATGCATAGAATTGGGAGATACGTTTCTTGTGGTCCGTTCCTGACACGATGGGGCTACCAAACTGTGTGTTGAGTGCGTGTCGGAGTTGGAGGAAGCAGAAAAGCATATGGTTGGGCAGTACAAAGTTGTCTTTAAGTATTTGGAACGGCCTGACCGAACCACGACCTGCGACAGGTAGATTACTCCACAGGCCATGGTCAAGGACAGAGGCAAACTCGGGCAAAAGAGGGTCATCCCAAAGGGGCGTGTGGGAGTGGGGAGAAGGGGCCTCACCGAAGCGCATGGCCAGCTGCCATATCTTACGGTGGTGAAAGAGCATGTGCCCGACGTCTTCAGCACGGGGTGGGCTACGTGGTCTGCAAAACAGGAGTTGGAAGGGATGACACAGGGGGCCTGGGGCATGTGAACAGACTAGAGTGGAGTACTGATCCCTGTCAGAGTGGTTGAAGTGAAAGAAATGTGAGAGCTGGGAGGCAATGTAATAAAAGAGCAAATTCCGGGAGTGCGGTGCCGCCCAAGTCGGCCGGGCACTTCAGGACCCGCCATGATAATTTGTGTTGAGGATAGCCTCCATGGCTTTGAATATGCGTGGGGGGAGGTACAGGGGGGCCTTCCAGAAAAAATAAAGCAATTTCGGGAGAAGGATCATCTTGACCAAGTTGATACAGCCCATTACCCCAAGGGGGAGACGGGACCAAATTTGTGTTTTCAATTTTAGGAGTGCAAATAGGGGTTCTACATTAAGAGTGACATAGTCAAAAAGGGACCTGGTAACAGTGACTCCGAGATATTTGATGGTGCTAGCTCTGACAAGGGGGAGCATGGCCTGGTCGGCAGTGGGGGCACCCGCTTCAAGAGGGAGGATTTGGTCCAGTTTATCCGGAGCCCCGAAAATGTCCCGAAGTCTGTGATAACCTGGAGGGTCCCGCATCCGCCAGATAAAAGAGCATGTCATCAGCGTATAGGCTGACAACCTCTGTCAGCCGACCGCAACGGAGGCCCCTGATGCCGGGGTGGGCCCTAAGGGCTATAGCCAGGGGCTCCACAGCCAGGGCATAGAGCAGGGGAGAAATAGGACACCCCTGGCGTGTGCCACGAGAGAGAGGGAAGGGGGCCGAGATCCTACCATTGACCTGAATGCGTGCCAAGAGGGACTGGTAGAAAAGTTGGAGCCACTTAACAAATTTGGGGCCAAACCCGAATCTATAAAGGCATTCCCACAAGTCGCTCCATTCGACAGAGTCGAAGGCTTTGGCGGCATCTAAGCCGACTACCACCCTGGAGCCAACATCCATGTGCCGGTGTGCTTCAGTTTTAGTAAATCTCCCTCAATGTTGCCAGCATTATCATTTTGCCTGGATCTACAGAGCCGCTTACTGAGCATAAGTAAAATACTAAGGGCCCTTTCACACGGTTTTTCTCATGGTCAGCTTTTTAGGCGGACCTGAACGGGCACTTTGTGCACCTCTATGGAGCCACAGATGTCAGCGGCGACATGCCCGCTGACATCCGACTCTACGGTCCGTCGTCAATCAAACCGCCATAGGAGAGAGTGGCGCTCTGATAGGTCGGTCCCTGCACAGAGTGCAGAGACAGACCTGTCATCTGCCTGCTTAGCAGGGATCGACAGAGCGATCCCCGCTGAGCAAAGCGGAGCCTGCACACGGACAGCCCTGTGTAAAAGGGCCCTAAGACCTAAGAGAAAAACACAAAATTGGAGGTTGAATGTAAAATTACCTGTCCTTTTGCAAAGCCACAGAGAAGTCTGGAACAGTCATTGTTGATGCTTAAAGCTGAAACAGCACCATATTGTGCACCAACCGCGGTGCCTCCCAGACAGAGACGGAGGGCTTGGTTAGCATCTGTAAAAAAATTCAAACTTTAATGCCAGCGATAATTAGCATCAGTAAAACAATTACCCTACTGTACGCATGCCTAGCTAAAGGCTTCAGAAAATAATTCAGATACACATGGTAATACAGGGAGTATATTACGCTATGTGAACACTATTTCTACATGGCTTAGCAATTGACAGATTAAGGCAGACTAGGGCCCTACAGATGATAGCAAATTTGGCATACCCGCATCCCTTTATTAACTTGAATAAGTATTGAAATAGGCACAGAATAGCTGCCCAAATCTGCACGGTTTGTACTGGAATGGGCAGTCTCCTCAGATACCAAGGCACTACAAGTACATCATCCCTTGTGAAGCAGCAGACAGGTGCACAGCTTTGACTAATTCTGCTATCCCACTTGTTTAAGACTGACCAGACACCTTGGACATTCACCAGGCCCTAGCCTTCTAGCTCTAAAGTGATGTTAGCAATCTGAACATCTTTTAAGAAAATGGAGCAGTGTAGAGCTTAACACCTAAACAACCAACTCAGGATCAGACCATTTTCCTAACAGAATGGCTGGTCACAGAGCTTTGTAGTAGCGAGTTAAACCTCAGAGCTTCTGCATTTACCCTGTAAAATCTTATTTATAGAGTGGAAAAATTAAGAATCATCTAAATAATTTAATATAAATATATTAACGTGCCGGGTAGAAAACAATGTTTTAGAAGCAGAACTGGAGATGACAGGTAAAGTGTGACCATGGAATCAAGAAGAAGCAGCACTGTTTTATGCGTGATGAAAGAAAGTTTAACATAGAAGTTGCATAGTGATGGTTCATTAAACAAAAACAAAATATATATTTCATGCTAGTAATTCATATATTACTGAAACCTGTTGTTGAAGATATTTACGTGTAAAGCTGTCCAACTGGCATTCCATGGGACCTTCTTTTGCATTATGTAAGCCTCCAGAACAGAGGTCTCCAATCTAAGCAAAGGGACAATTTACAGTCCTTCAGGCTTTAGGGGGGCCAGACTGTGGCTAGTGGGTGTAGAAGATGTCCTGGCAACAGGGAAAAACAGTGCCCCATTGCTAATATCAATGAGAAGACCAGTTCCCTATTGATGGTGTCAGTAGGGGGAATGGTTCCCCATCACTGGTGTCAGTTGGTGCAATAGAGCCCCAATGGCCAGATAAAGGCAAGCAAAAGGTCCACATCTGGCCCCTGGGCCATAGTTTGAAGAACACTGCTCCAGTGGAAGCCTGGCTGCACATTAAGAGAAGCTGCAATCCCCCAAAATTCTAAAAGAAAAAATTTCTCTAGAATTATGCTGGCCATGCACTATACGAACAATATCAATCAGTCAAGTTCAGTGTAAACAAATCGGTTGTTTAGAGCTAACGACTGTACTATCATGCAGTTTCCAAATTTTGACCGATAAATAGTTTGAATGCCACACTATGTGACGATTTAACAGTCAAGAAATTGGTTTGGGGAGAGGGATGCAAAATTTGACCTTTCACACCTGTACATTTCCTGTGGGGGTGGTCAATAGTTCATGGTAGCAGGACATATTTTATTGAATTTGTTTGCATAGCGAATCTTCGTTTATAAACTATGGAATGTGTAGACGAAATACATTGCTGTTGCAATGCGGGGAGTGCATCAGTGTTGCTCATCTTACTTTAAAAAAGTAATTAGTTACAGTTACAAATTACTTCTCCGAAAAAGTAATTGCGTTAGTGACTCAGTTACTACATTGAAAAAGTAATTAGTTACTCAGCAAAGTAACCGACTTTTATTTGTTAATATTCTACAATGCAATGCCTCACTGTGCCATCTGTAACATGCTCAAACTATTATTGACACGGCTAACTGAAGTAGCCAGAGTCGCAAAAGGCGATTTATCTTGGTTCTCCTCTTTTTTGGAAAACCGATCGCAAACAGTGAAGTTAGGACCCTTCACTTCTGAAAAATGCACAGTATCATGCAAAGTCCCTCAAGGATCCCCTCTGTCGCCGGTGCTATTCAACATCTATCTTCATCCTCTTTTTGAAACCATCAGCAGCCAAAAACTGCTTTATCACTCATATGCAGATGACTATATTTCCGCATCTGCAATAGTAAGGATCACCACCTCAATCTAGAGACATGCCTCTCTTTGATAGAGAACTGGATGACAAAGAGTTACCTTAAACTCAACGGAGCAAAAACAGAACTTCTCCTGTTTCACGCCAAGCGCATGAACCAACCCGCAACAACGTGGACACCCCCGCCCATTCTGGGCAAAATCATAACCCCTAGCGCCAAAGTCAAAAGTCTCGGGGTCCTTTTCGACTCCTACATGACAATATAGGGTCAGTAGTCAGTGGATCTCACCATCTGCTGCGCCTACTAGGCAGACTTACTCCTTTTCTTCCAAAAGAAGATATTGCGGTCGTGGTGGGAGCAGTTGTGAACTCCAGACTGGACTACGCAAATGCCCTTTACCTCGGACTCCCTAAGTACCAAATCGCTCGTCTGCAAGTCGTTCAAAATACGGCTGCCAGACTGGTGACTGGGAAAAAGCCCTGGGAATCAATCTCACCTTCACTGAGAACCCTTCACTGGCTACCAGTAAAATACAGAATTACTTTTAAAGCACTCTGTCTAACGCATAGATGTATCCATGGGAATGCTCCCTATTATCTATGCGAAAAAATAAAAGCTCATAATCCCAATCGCGTTCTGCGATCCACCAATCAAAATCTCCTCCAGATACCGAAAGTCCAAAGAAGATTCGCAGTCCAAGGTCCCAGACTATGGAACGCTTTACCAACCACCATTCGGTTGGAGGAGAACCACTTAGCCTTCAGGAGAAAGATCAAGACTCATCTTTTTTGATATCAAAGGAGACAGGAACAACAAGCGCCCAGAGGCATGTGCCGCGCTATATACGTTTTTCATTCATTCATTCATGCCTCACTGTGCCATCTGTAACATGCCTCACTGTGCCATCTGTAAACATGCCTCGACGATTTTCCTACCTTTTCCTGTTTGCAGAGATGTCAGACAGCGGCCATCCATTATTCAAAAGCCGCGCATTCTCCTCAGGCTGTTTCGTGATAGGGCGGAACAGTAATGTTCAGTGTTCTACCTATCACGGATGTCCTCTCGTCCGAGGCTGAGGATGATAAGGCATCCGTGATATGCTGAACACTAAACAGAGGCTCTGCTGGGAAAATTAGTGTTCCGCCTATCACGGAACAGTCAGAGGAGGAGGCGCGCTTTTTTAATAATGGATGGCCGACGGCTGACACAGGTAGATGTAATTGCGGTAACGCCCAAGTAATGGGAACGGCGTTACCACGAGGGGAAGAGTAATCAGTTAGATTACTCGTTACCCTCAAAGATGGCTGCGTTAAGTAACAGCGCCATTACTGACAACAATGCCTATAAGTGCCACCTCAGAAACAAGGGAAACAAAATAAAAATAAAATCATTTTTTTTTTTTTTTCATTTGTTTAGCAAAAAAAAAAAAGGGTCCAGCACGTGCATCAATAACTAAGGATGACCATCAGTTATTCTTTATTACTACTTTTTCTAGCCATCATGGTTAGATCAATAAATTGTTTCAGAAACACTGGAAAGTCCTAAAAAATTCTAGGATTCTGGGGCCAATATTACTAGATAATCCTAAGATCAACTTTCGAAAAGCCCAAATTCTAAGACATCTTGTAGCACTTAATGTGGCTGAATCCCCTTTCTAAAACCTCTTGATTTGGTGGCTTAAAGGGTTTCTTTCCCTTCCGGAGGTGTAAAATGTGTATGACCGACCATTGGGAAGAATACTATTAGAACAAAGTCCTTTGTTCCACATCCAAGTCCTATGATGTTGATTATTTTGGGTCATGTAACACTAAAGGCGTGGACTAAAGGCGTTTGGAGCTGTCGGCCTGGTTTCATGCTGTATTGATGTCTATCATCTGAGATCCACAACATTTGGTATTAGGCACATTTGTGGTGGAGGATCACAAGATTGTTTGGAATGTTCCTTGCACCATCTTGCTGATGAGGGTGAATTCAGGAATATGCAGAATGATTTTGTTTGGTGGATGGACTTTGGAACTTTTTTGCATTTCTCACAAACATTTTAAGTTGGATTGTCCTTATATCAGCTAGTTGATTATTCTTTAAATACTGCACATGTATATACATTTTTTAATTTATTTATTTTTCGCTCAGTGTAATACCCTACAGTGTCTCACAAAAGTGAGTACACCCCTCACATTTTTGTAAATATTTTATTATATATTTTCATGTGACAACACAGAAGAAATGACATTACAATGTAAAGTAGTGTGTGTACAGCTTGTAGAACAGTGTATATTTGCTGTCCCCTCAAAATAACTCAACACACCGCCATTAAAGTCTAAACCGTTGGCAACAAAAGTGAGTACACCCCCAAGTGAAAATGTCTAAATTGGGCCCAATTAGCCATTTTCCCTCCCCGATTTCATGTGACTCAGTGTTACAAGGTCTCAGGTGTAAATGGGAAGCAGGAGTTCAACATGACACCTCATGGCAAAGAACTCTCTGAGGATCTGAAAAAAAAGAATACATAAAGATGGCCAAGCTATAATAAAGGTTGAAAAAGACCCTGAAACTGAGCTGCAGCACAGTGTACAAGACCATAGAGCGGTTTAACAGGACAGGTTTCACTCAGAACAGGCCTCGCCATGGTCAACCAAAAACGCAGAGTGCTCGTGCTTAGTGTCAAATCCAGAGGTTGTCTCTGAGAAATAGACATATGAGTGCTGCCAGCGTTGCTGCAGAGGTTGAAGGGGTGGGGAGTCAGCCTGTCAGTGCTCAGACCATAGTCTGCAGACTTAATCAAATTGGTCTCCATGGCTGTCATTCCAGAAGGAAACCTCTTCTAAAGGTGATGCACAAGAAAGCCCGCAAACAGTTAGCTGAAGACAAGCAGAATAACTAATTACTGGAACATGTCCCATATAAACTTATTCGGCTCAGAGGGTGTCAAGCATGTGTGGTGGCAACCAGGTAAAAAGTACAAAGACAAGCGTGTCTTGCCTACAGTCAAGCATAGTGGTGGGAGTGTCATGGTCTGGGGCTGCACGAGTGCTGCCGGCACTGGGGAGCTACAGTTCATTGAAGGAACCATGAGTGCCAACATGTACTGTGACATACTGAAGCAGAGCATAATCCCCTCAGAGACTGGGCCGTAGAGCAGTATTCTAACATGATAACGACCCCAAACACACCTCCAAGACAACCACTGCCTTGCAAAAGAAGCCGAGGAGTAGGGTGATAGACAGGCCAAGCATGTTTCCAGACCTAAACCCTATTAAGCATCTGTGTGGCATCCTCAAACAGAAGGTGGAGGAGCTCATGGTCTCCAACATCCACCAGCTCAGTGATGTCATCATGGGGGAGTGGAAGAGGACTCCAGCGGCAGCCTGTGAAGCTCTGGTGAACTCCATGCACAAGAGGGTTAAAGGCAGTGATGGAAAATAATGTTGGCCACACAAAATATTGACACTTTGGGCCCGATTTGGACATTTTCACTTAGGGGTGTACTCACTTTTGTTGCCACCAGTTTAGACATTAACGGCTGTGTGTTGAGGTATTTTGAGGAGACAGCAACTTTACACTGTTATACAAGCTATAGACTAACTACTTTACATTGTAGAAACATTTAATTTCTTTAGTGTTGTCACATGAAAAGATATAATAAAATATTTACAACAATGTGAGGGGTGTACTCACTTTTGTGAGATACTGTAGGGTATCACACTGAGTGCAAAATAACTTCCCCCCCCCCATTTAAAAACTAGTATGGTGTCATTAGAAGCAAGTCTAAGACAGCGACCCCAATATTGTGATCAATACAAATATCTTTAAAACAACAGGATTTTACTTCAACACAAAGGATGCATCTAACATGTCCAACATTTCTCAGAACTGCATGCAGAACATTCCCATACCTTTGCCTTCTCCGTTGCACAAGGTGAGGGAAAGGGACAGAGAGAAAGTTAAATATTACTACAACCAAAGAAGAAGGATTCTTATGAGTGAAACTGTAATTTGACAACAATTTTAAACTTGTTATGATATTGAAACAAAAGGATCAACTTACCAAATATAAGAGCCAAACCGTGAGAAGTACCCACTGCAATTAGATTAGAGACAGCCTAGAGACGCACAGAAAAAGAATCGTTAAGCTTTAGCCACTTCAGCTCCGGAAGGTTTACCCATCTTCAGGACCAGTCCATTTTTTGCAACATGGCACTGCGTTACTTTAACTGTCAATTTCACAGTTGTGAGACACTGTAACCAAATAAAGTTTGTGACCTTTTTTCCCCACAAATAGAGCTTTCTTTTGGTGGTATTCATCAATTAAGGCCAAAATGTATTCTGCTACATATTTGTGGCAAAGAAAAGTGTCAAATCGGACACCTAGCTGACACATTTTTGGGAGCCAGTGACAACAATACAGTGATCAGTGCTAATAATATGCACTGTCACTGTACTAATGACACTGGCAGGGAAGGCGTTAACATCCAGGGCGATCAAGGGCTTAAATGTGTGGACAACACATGTTACTGTGTATGGTGTGTGCTGTTTTTCCTAAGCAACGTGCCGTTTTTTTCTTTCCTGCTTTGCAGGCAGGAAAACACAGCAGATTGCTGCGGTCAAAAAAGAGCCCTGTATTTTGTTTACCTACCTAATGTCTGGAGCTGATGGTTGTGTGTTGCCGGTCGCTGATTGGTCGGTGCTGCAGCAAATCGCAGCACAGCGGGGGCAGTCTCTACCACTATGAGTGTATCACATACTAGGTACATGATCCGGTGCAGAGCGGCTGCCCTGCCGCAGTATATCTACAGTGGGCGGTCCGCAAGCAGTTAATGCCATTCTTTAAAATGTAAATCTAAGGGTATGCAATGGATTTGATCTCGGATACTGAGAAATGTACTTGTTGGTTGTCACTTCATTTGCAGCAAACTAAATGAATAGGCTGCCAAAAAGACAATGCCCACAACAAACAGTCTCTCAGCAAAGAAATGTACTTGTCTGTGTAGCCCAAACATGAACAATGAATATCTGGGAATACAAATCTGTATAATCTCATTATAATTAACCAACATCTAGTAGAATGAGAGCCTACCTAAACAATCCATTACATTTATCGCCAGTTTGG
Organism: Rana kukunoris; assembly: GCA_029574335.1. Taxonomy (NCBI): domain Eukaryota; kingdom Metazoa; phylum Chordata; class Amphibia; order Anura; family Ranidae; genus Rana; species Rana kukunoris. Next base: position 145,228,210 of record CM056054.1, on the reverse strand, counting down.
TAAAAATCCAAAAACGGTTGTGCAATGTCTTTGGTCACCTTGCAATGACCCTTACTATTCCTTGTACTATTCCATCTAACAATAAGCGTTTTTTTGCTAATGTTCTCATTGCACAGCTCTCTAGCGATCCCCATATAGTAGCTGAGGAATCATAAGTAAAAATTATCTTTAACTTTTAGAAGTCTACCGAGATACAGCTCCTCCTTTCCCAACTTGCTGGATTTACTTCTATTCTATTGTATAACAGTTCCTTGTGCTCTTCTATGACAGTGAGCTGTCACGCAATAATAAAAAAAAGTTCAGCCAACTGCAAAAGGAGGAATGACATTGCACTACATCAAACTTCTAAAATTAAGGCCTGGTTCACACTGGTGCGTTTTGAAATGCGATTTGGCATGTTGGCATGTTAAATCGCATGTCAAAACGGCGGTATTTGCCGCAAATTGCCGGCAATGGCACCGTCCTAATCGGTGCAACGTTGCATCTGCGGCGCTGCACCGGTTTCAAAAAGTAGTTCCTGTACTACTTTTTGCGATTTCGGCCCGAAAATTACATTGAAACCTGCACAGATGTCTCTATAATCGCGGCCGAAACTGGGACTGCCAGCAGGTGTGAAAACGTGCAAGTTCAGCTGAACTCGCACGGCTTCACTCCCGCAGCCCAGTATGAACCTGGGCTAAAGCTGGTTTTTACTCAGTGTTTTACAACTGCTCATTAGAGATTACTAGAAAGCTGTGACATGAAAGAGCAATAAACAGAGTGTTAGATGCATTACATGGGATAGCAGGCAGAATGTCAAGGATCTGGGAAAAATAAATAAAACAATACTCACTATAGCTGTGGGAAGGCCAGCATCTACTTTATCCTGAAATAAGAGAATAACAAATTAGAAATATTGAATGTGAACTTCTTTCCACTGTTTGATGTTCTGCAGCATCCTGTGCAAAGGCTTAATAAATACGATGGACACCGAATGCTGGACTTAGGAGTGTACCGCAAGGTAACCCCCCGGGAGAGCGCTTCTTCTAGGGGGTTATATGATGCAGGGAGAAGCTGCCAGCGCTGCCGGGGGAATCACAGAAATCGAGGATCGGGGCCATCTGTGCAAAACGGTTAAGTATGACATGTTTGTTATTTAAAAATAAATAAAAAACTAAGCCTTACAAATTATTTTCAGGTCAAATATACTGTAGATCACATCCATTTCCTTAGATCGTATAAATGTAGCCATTTAATGCAATATTTTTATGCAGAAGGTATATCAAGTTACAGTAAAAATTACAGGCCAATCAAATCACTCGGTAAACACGCACACAGCATGTTTTTGACATCCTTAAGACTATCCTAACACAGGGTTTGACAAATTTGCTTGGAATCTAGGAGCCAGCTAAAAAAGTTAGGAGCCAGAAAACGCACCCCGTCCCGACGAGCTCGCGCGCAGAACCGAACGCATACGTGAGCAGCGCCCGCATATGTAAACGGTATTCAAACCACACATGTGAGGTATCGCCGCGATTGGTAGAGCGAGAGCAATAATTATAGCCCTAGACCTCCTCTGTAACTCAAAACATGCAACCTGTAGATTTTTTTTAAACGTCGCCTATGAAGATTTTAAAGGGTAAAAGTTTGTCGGCATTCCACGAGCGGACGCAATTTTGAAGTGTGACATGTTGGGTATGAATTTACTTGGCGTGACATTATCTTTCTTAATATTAAAAAAAATGGGGATAACTTTACTGTTGTCTTATTTTTTATTTTAAAAAAGTGTAATTTTTTCACAAAAAAGTGTGCTTGTAAGACCGCTGCGCAAATACGGCGTGACAAAGTATTGCAACGATCGCCATTTTATTCTCTAGGGTGTTAGGATAAAAAATATATATAATGCTTGGGGGTTCTAATTAGAGGGAAGAAGATGGCAGTGAAAATAATGAAAAATTACATTAGAATTGCTGTTTAAAGGGGTAGCTCCCCCAAAATATATATAATGCTTGGGGGTTCTAATTAGATGGAAGAAGATGGCAGTGAAAATAATGAAAAATGACATTAGAATTGCTGTTTAAAGGGGTAGCTACCCCAAAAACCTTTTTTTTTAACATTGATTGAGGCTCGTTTTGTCAAGGGGAATCGGGTGTTTTTTTTTTAGAATCGAAGCAGTACTTACTGTTTTAGAGATGCATCGTCTCCTTCGCTTCCGGGTATGGTCTTCGGGTCATGGGCGTTCCTATTTGATTGACAGGCTTCCGACGGTCGCATACATCGCGTCACGAGTAGCCGAAAGTAGCCGAACGACGGTGCGCAGGCGCAGTATAGAGCCGCACGGCGCTCGGCTTCTTTCGGCTACTCGTGATGCAATGTATGCGACCATCGGAAGCCTGTCAATCAAATAGGAACGTCCAGACCCGAAGACCATACCCGGAAGCGACGGAGACGATGCATCTCTAAAACGGTAAGTACTGATTCGATTCTAAAAAAAAACCCACCTGATTCCCTTTGACAAAACGAGCCTCAATCAATGTTAAAAAAAAGTTTTTTGGGGGAACTACCCCTTTAACTTGTAATACCAACGGCCACCACCAGATGGCGCCAGCTCACATCTGGTGGTAATAACTTCTAATATCAACGGCTCACCACCAGATGGCGCCAGCTCAGAAGCCAAGTCGCCATGGCGACCTGGCGACCGGGATTTGTCGAGCCCTGTCCTAACATATGGCCTAGATTTAACTGGTTAATGTATTTTTCAGTGCTTTAGGGTTCATGCACACTGGTGTTAAAAACACTGTGTTTAAATGTCTACAACATACTGTATAACCTTTTATAGATCTGAATACAGCAATATTGTATACACTAAACACAACTTCACAGACCATTACATGTGTATTTTTCATGCAGGATCTTTGCAATAGATACCAGCATTTTAGTATGCCAGTGTGCATGAGCCCCAATACATCTGTGGTTCTTGAAGGCCTTTAAAAAACGTCCTTGCATTTGTAATACACAGAGAAACTTCCAATTCAACTACATGTATATACCCAAGCAGTATTATGACTTACTGCAGCAGACACGATCTGAGCAGAGACGCCTTTGAGCAGCATATGGCGCAGCACAGCTCCATGGCGGGAAAAAGCATCTGGTAGCTTCTTCTTTCTGATAAGATAAAACAAAGAGCATTCTTCAATCAACATAAGCTTCAACAGAATATTTTACTACAAAAACAGCACCGAGTCATACAGCAATTCACTAATAAGAAAGATATAGTACAAGTCTGCCAGTGTTCCTAGGTCCCCTTTTGCCTTTCAGGTTTTGTGTTCATTCAGTATTATGGAGACAGCAGTAGGGGTGCTGGAAAACACAAAGATGGATGGAAAGATAGAAGAGAAAATCAATGCTGGAGTTTCCAAGACATATGAATCCATGGGCTGACTAAGCCCACAATTTCCACTTCTGACTTAAAGGAGAAGTCCAGCCTGAGCTTTTTAGGCTGGGCTTCTCCTATGGGTCACAGGAGTGCAATTCCTTTTGCACTCCTGTGACCCGTTTTCAGCGGAGAGCAGTCTGATGTCACTGCATATAGTTGAGGCACCCTGTCATTCTGACTTGGTAAGTCCGGATCCGCCACCTGCCTTGACTGAGCTGCTGAGATGGCAGCTCCCCGCCCCTCCACAGCTCAGCGCTCTAATGAACGTGGAGGAGCAGAAACGAGCTATCGGTGGTGTTCGGTGTCTCGGTTCTCAGTGCAGAGATGCCGGGGGACAGATGCATTGGTCTGATGATGCATCCACCTAGGCAAGTATAAATATGAAAATATACTTCTCTTTTAATTTTATAGCATCTACAAACTATGGGATATTTTTCTCCATTTCTTTTTTTTTTTTTACTAGTAATGGCAGCGATCAGCGACTTAGCAGAGCTGGTATACTGCTGCGATATTGCGGTGAACAAATCCGACATTTCTAACTGACACCTTTGACACTTTTTGGGAACCTGTGACATTATTAGTGATCAGTGCTAAAAAATATGCACTGTTACTGTACTAATGACACTGGCAGGGAAGGTGTTAACATTAGGGGCGATCATTAGCAGAAATACAGGTTCAGCACATTTCCCTCTCACAGAAGGGTCATCTCACTTGTTTACAAATGCAAGAACAGCGGTCGGCGGGTCCGAACAGATATCACGTCTGGCGGACCCGTTGATTGGCTCCCGCTGTGTTCAATCGGTGACGGCGCATGTGCACACCCCAGAAACCTTAGTGTCAGATCACGTACTAGGTAGGTGATCTGGCACAAAGCGGCCGCCCTGCCACAGTTTATCTGCGTGGGAGGTCGCTAAGCGGTTAAATAGCTTTATGCACTGGAAACTTTAATAGCACTTGAAGCACTGGGCACATTATTCATCTAATGGTATTTTTGATTACATTAACTTTGGATGCAATTGATTTATTAACTTCAGTTGTTTTGCAGACATTTGGTTAGATTAATATTTTAACTGTTTCCACTTCGGCTACAGCTTGCGTGTCTAGTGAGCATCCTTAGGGGTGCACAGTAGCCCAATCTGCGATTTCCGTGTCTTCTGGATCATCATAGATCGGGGTACAAGGCCAATGTGAATCTGTCATTGAAGGCTTAAAGGGACACTAAACTCAAGATTTTTTTTTGTTTTTAAAATAACAAACATGTTATACTTACCTCCACTGTGCAGTTTGTTTTGCACAGAGTGGCCCGGAAAGCTGTCTTCTGGGGTCCCTCGGCGGCTGTCTGGGCTCCTCCTCGCAAAAGCTTTCCATCTTCATGCGAGGGCGCTCGCATGGTGGAAAGCTTTTGCGAGCGCGCTCCCATGATACAGCGGCGGCCATAGCCGCTGACTGTATCACTCGGCTTCGCCCCCCGGCGCCGCGTCATCCGCTGTGATTGACAGCAGTGCCAGCCAATGGCTGCGCTGCTTTCAATCCGCCCAGCCTAGCCAATCAACGGCCAGGCTGGGAACCGAAGAGGATGACGCGAACAAGCCCGGGAGTTTCGAACGAAGGTAAGTGTGATGAAAATAGACTTTATTCTGGATTTTCTCATAGACTCCGTTTGTCTTTTAAGAACCCCTGGACCGATCTGGGTGAAATTTGGATATGTTGGTCCCCCAGATCGGGGCTATCAGGAGATATGTAATTACAGGTATACCATGTGTGGAAGAGGGGTGTTCTAACGTTGGGAAAATGAGGGTGCTCTCTACCTGGAGATAATTGGTTTATTCCTTAAACTGATCTCAATATCTCAATGTGTCATGTAAATGATCTTTAGTCTGTCTTTCAAGAAGTGTCCATTGTGTGAAGTTCTATTGTTTAGCAGGTGAGAAGTTCTAAAACACCTTGTCTGAGCAAAGGACCAGTAATTAACTCATGTGGATTCCTAACGGAGACAGCCGTCTGTCTCCTACAATAGGTCTCTTGAAAGGGGTCTCGTTAGTAACACCATTGTATGATGATGTGGGAGGAGGATGTAATTGTATATCTGATTACATCAAGTATTTCTTTTGCTGTATATAAGTAACCTGTCTCTCAATAAAGTCATTCTATATCTGGACACCCTTCATGAAGTCTTGACTCATGCTTGGGGATGGGGAACACTCTAACCATTTGGAAGAATCATCTTGGGAGACTGAAAGAAGGCCGCAGTACCCTAACCACTGCAGGTCTTAACAGTAAGTAAAACGGGGCTCTGGGGGGGGGGGGGGGGGGGTGCTGTGAGATGTATTTTTACCTTAGGATGCATTAAGGTAAAAAAACGTTTACCTTTACAACCCCTTTAAGGTGTCTGTCGAATGGTTAAAGAAGATTCGACGGAGCAGCTAAAAACTGTATAACGCCACAATCGTAAATTTCTGGTCAAATGCTTGGTCCATAGGCTATAGAAAAATTCTAATGTTGGTTATTAAATATAATTACTACTAGTCATACAACAGTAGAATTTTTCTATAGCTTGTAGGCGGAACATTCAACCGGAAATGTATGATTCAAAGTACAGTTTCGCTGCTCCGTCGAATCTTCGTTGAACATTCAACAGACACCATAAGTATTCAATGGCAGATTCAACCTTAATTAATTCAGATTTTTGAACGAATGCAATTTCTAACGAAAAACAAAATAAATAAAAACGAATTTCGGGAGTAACTAAAAAAAAAAATTTCGGATGAAAACGAAATTCCGAAACAAAATATTTCAGTGTGCACATGTTTAGTGTTTGCTTTTCAAAATGTGGTCATTTTGTGGGCTTTTCCACTGTCCTGGTGATCCAAGACCTCCAAAATGCGATAGGTAGTCAGGAAATTAAATGTGTAATTTATGCACATGGAATGCGTGAAGGTGCTACTTGGATTTTGGGCACCTACATGTGGTTAGCTGGGAATAAGTCTCACATAGCAAAATGGGCAGTTTTAAAAATAAAATAAAAATGTAAGTTTAATTAATGTGGCTGGAGTTTTTTTGCATTGTTTTTGCATTGCAAGTCAATAGGAGGCATTTTTGTATTGAAGTCAGAAGCGGACGGTTTTTGCATTGAAGTCCATGGGGGTGTTTTTGCATTGAAGTCCATGGGGGTGGTTTTGCATTGAAGTCCATGGGGGGAGGCGGATGTTTTTTTGCATTGAAGTCAATGGGGGTGTTTTTTGCATTGAAGTCAGAGGGGGGGGGGGGGGGTTGCATTGAAGTCAATGGGACACAGCATGCCATTATTGGCACCTTTTCCATCGGCAAAATACCGATAACTATTTTTATCCGCTTATTTTCGGCAAATGATATATCGGTGCATCCCTAATCAATGCTATCCCCATACTCAAGAGGCATAGCAAAATGTAGCAAAATGTGTTTTGGGGTGTAATCGTAAAAATGCTGTGTGCGAGAAATAACTTAAAATTACAACTTTGTAAACAAAATTACTTCACTTCTTTTTTTTATAAAATTGTGACAAAATGTACGACTTAAAAAAAAAAATCACCATTCCTCTTACTATATACATTTTGCACTGTCTACATTACAAAAAGGGGTAATGTGGGGGATTTTTGTACTGTCCTGGCATTTAAGGCCTCCAAGAATGATAGGCAATCAGGACTGATCGAATTTCAAAGATATATACCATAGTTTGTAGACCCTATAACTTTCACACAAACTAAATAATGTACACTGATTTGGGTTCTTTTTTTTAACAAAGAAATGTAGCAGAATACATTGGCCTAGATCTATGAAGAAAAATTATTTGTTAGTAAAACTTAATAACATAAACTAACATTTTTTTTTTCAGAATATTCAATCTTTTTTCCTTTAGCAAACCACCAAAAGTTAATCTTTCTAAAAAAAATTATATAAAATGTATTTGGGTACAATGTTGCATGACTGAATAGCTGTCATTCAAAGTGTGACAGTGCTAAAAAATGAAAAATGGCCTAGCCAGAAAAGGGGTCAAACTGTTCGGTCCTGAAGTGGTTAAAAGTACTGGTAATTGTTATTTAGGACTTAAGTCCATCTCAGTTTGGTGCTCACTTTCAGCAGCAGAAACATGGGAAATGGTTTTATATACAAGAAGAATACTTACTATCACGCATTCTATGCTGCACATGCAGCGGCCCTCGGCGCCGTTGCGTGTGCGCTGTTTGTCCCCACTCGTTCACTCTCACTACTTCGGTCCTACCTTGGGTCATCATACCGGCCCTCCCTTCACCCCCACTCACCTTGGTCCCCATCTGGGTCCCTTACCTCTCGCACTTTACCACCATTTTTACTTCACCTTGGCACCCCTCCTAGCAGGAGGGGCCTCTACCTTCCCTTTCTCACCCGATCACCCCCCCTCCTTCCACCATCCCCACATCCCTCTCCTTCACTCCTTGGTCTAACACTCTCCCTCTTTCTACAGTAATGCCTGTGGCCCTATGCCTGCTCGGGTGGTCTCCCACCTCGTCTCCGCGGAGCAGACTGCTGCAGCTCCTGACCGGGGACGCCCTTCGATGGCCTATGGGGCCCTAACTCACACCACAGATCCATAAAACCTCAATAAGTAAGATATGACTGGTTTTGGGGGGTTCCTTTCCTGCCCCCAACCAGCTTTCCCATATAATTTACGCTTTTGCTTATACCAGTTTCATTTCAGATACCTCACGTACTTGCTCCTGATGATTGTCATTTAAGACATGAAACGCGTAGAGCTACCGGATGCCATGTCCTTATCTATTTCCACATAATCCTCAATTTTACCAATACTGACTCTTCCAGGCTCAGTTAGGCCATAGGCTTTGCAGGCATATCCTGTATTTTAGCATTTTACCAATTCTTTGGTGGTGAACTAGGAAATGTATTGTGATTACATCATGAGTTATTACTAGGGTTGTCCCGATACCGAGTATCGCTGCATCGAAAGACGCCGCATGGGTTAAAACGGCGTGCGGGAAAATCACAGCTTTCATTTGAATAGCTGTAGTGTTCCCGCTGCGTATAGACACTCCCCTTTGCTCGGGATTGGATGGGTGATCGTGATCTGTCCAATCCCGAGCAAGGTGGAGTGTCTATACGCGTGGGCAAAACAGCTATTCAAATGAATGCTGTAATGTTCTCCGTGCGGCGGCGGCGGCAAGGTATGTGGAGACATGGCTGGAGGGACATGGCTGCATATGTGGGGGACATGGCTGGAGGGACATGGCTGCATATGTGGGGGACATGGCAGAAGGGACATGGCTGAATATTTGGGGGACATGGCTGAATATGGGGACACATTTAAAAAAAGTATCGGTATTCGGTATCGGCGACTACTTGAAAAAAAAGTATCGGTACTTGTACTCGGTCCTAAAAAAGTGGTATCAGGGCAACCCAAGTTATTACCATGTAAATTATCATGCTATCTTATTACCATTGTTATCCTCATTACTTGCATGTGCATATTACAATCCATATGCAACGTATGTATATTTTTTTGTATTATTGAGATTGCGAATATGTATGTTTACCACTTTGTATTCAATAAACTTCCTTATGTTCATCCTAATACCCCTTTGCTGTCACATGCTTCACACAAAGTCCCGCCTTCCCCTTGCTCAACCCCTACTTTGTGACTATCAGGACTAAGTTGTGTATTACCTCTGGTATATACATATATTTATGCAGATTGTTTGTATTTTTAAAGGAAGGTTGCTAAATAGATATTCATGGGCATGGATTTTAGGTGTTTTTATAGATAGCAGTATTAAACCCCAACACACAAATTTATTAAAATGTGACTACCAATGCTGTTGTCTAAAAGTGTCTGCTTTACTACTTTATGCAGAATGAAGGCAGTGCCTTACTGGCCGGATAACCAGGTGGAAGGGGGAAAAAATATGTATGCAGTAACCACATCTAATGAATGTTAAGAGCTGCAATATATTGCATGTTCAGCATATCCCCCCCTCCTCGACAGCAGGCAGCAGTTTCTCTCCCTGTAGCCGCTGTCACATTTTAAAAATCTCAAAGATGTGCAGGGTCATTCATTCACAGAGATCAGGGGAATAAATGGATTACAAGCCCCATATCCGCCATCAGGGGAGAGAGCTTGTAGTTCTTAATGAACTACGAGGGCACCGATCAGCACCCTTATAGTTCACGGACACTTCCTGCAGCTTTGCAACTGTCTGCCCATATGGAGGTACTGCCAGAAATCTGTCAACAGTATCTGCAGGAGCCTGACATTGCACCCACGATTCACTGATCATGAGTGTAATGCTATGCAGGCTTCAGTATAAAAAAATAAATAAATGCACATTTTTTTTACCTGCAAAATCGTGTGCATTTAATATCGATTTATTGAATATTTTGCTAAAGGTGAACTTAGACTTTAATGTGCAATTTTGAGAATAAAATACATATATATTTTTTTTAGCAGTGCAGCTATTGATCTACAATGAATTTATTTAATTCCAAGTTGGTAGGCAGTGGTGGTTAAGTTCCGTTAAGGCAAATACTTTGAAAATAAGACACGATTCATAAATCTAAATGATAAAGATTATTTAATATACCTCTTGTGTGCTCGGTCACCACTATCAGAGCTGGCCAATGATGAGGTGTCACAGGAATGGGTGTCAATAGTCTCTATGTTCAGTAGCGCAGGATCTTCTGGTATGAAGGGTTCATCCTCATCATCTGTCTGTATAGATTAAATTTGATATTTGGTCAAACAGGTCTATTTGTTTAATACCACGCATTTATATCTAGGGGTGCAACGGATCAAAAAACTCACGGTTCGGATCGTTCCTCGGATCAGGAGTCACGGATCGGATAATTTTTCGGATCAGCAAAGAAAAATCTCCCCCACTGTAATATCCACATCTTCCCCCCCCCCACCCACTGCAGTGGCATCACTCTGTGCAAAAAAATAATAAAAATGGTGTCACCCCCCAAAGTACAGACCCCCCTCAGTACAGACCCCCCCAGTAGTGCAGACCTCAGACGGTAACCCCCACCACAGTGCAGACCACAGACAGACAGTAACCCCCACCACAGTGCAGACCACAGACAGACAGTAACCCCCACCACAGTGCAGACCACAGACAGACAGTAACCCCCACCACAGTGCAGACCGCAGACAGACAGTAACCCCCAACACAGTGCAGACCTCAGATCCTCAGTAACCCCCAACACAGTGCAGACCTCAGATCCTCAGTAACCCCCAACACAGTGCAGACCTCAGATCCTCAGTAACCCCCAACACAGTGCAGACCTCAGATCCTCAGTAACCCCCAACACAGTGCAGACCAAAGATCCTCAGTAACCCCCAACACAGTGCAGACCAAAGATCCTCAGTAACCCCCAACACAGTGCAGACCAAAGATCCTCAGTAACCCCCAACACAGTGCAGACCAAAGATCCTCAGTAACCCCCAACACAGTGCAGACCTCAGATCCTCAGTAACCCCCAACACAGTGCAGATCTCAGATCCTCAGTAACCCCCAACACAGTGCAGATCTCAGATCCTCAGTAACCCCCAACACAGTGCAGATCTCAGATCCTCAGTAACCCCCAACACAGTGCAGACCTCAGATCCTCCAGACAGCGGCATGCTTCCCTCGAGCGCGGGCTACTCCTCTGTGGGTGTGAACAGAGAGGATGGCCCGCCGGGTGTACCAAGATGGCCGCCGCTCCGGAGCTAGGCCGAAGCCGGGGACTTTCCTAGGCCGAGGCTCCGGAGCGCTCCGCGGATCGCGAGGTGTGCCGATCCGAACGGGGTGACCCGTTCGGATCACGGATCGGAGATGATCCGTTGCACCCCTATTTATATCCCATATTGATAAATGCAGGATAGCTCTAGCCTCTTGTGCATGAATGACCAAAGGATTTTTTATGCAGGTTACTCCATGGCAGTAACTGGGTTGATTGGTTTTATGCCATTTGGCATGACTAGTCCTAGAGCAGGACTAAGTAGGTATATATTAAAGGGGTTGTAAAGGTTCATTTTTTATTTTCTTTAAATTTTTCTTTATTATTTTAAGCATACCAAGTGACATACAGATGGAAAACCATTCCTCTAACCGAGGAACAATGGAGAAACATTATATATACATATCGTTTAACAATGAAATAAAGGAAGAACCAAAAAGAGGGCACCCACACGAGTCATGGTCACATCCTTTAAAAAAAAAAAAAAAAAATACTAAAGAATACAAGGAAAACGGAAATGGAAGAAAGGAGGCACGTCTCAACACGTCCCCTCCCCCCCTCCCCCCTCGCCGGTCCCCGTCTGGACCTCTGATGCCTCCGTGGGTACCCTACCCTTCACCTCCAAACGCCGGCTGGTCCCCTCCTCCCCCCGGGGGGTCTCGATGCCCCCCCCAGGGAGGGGGAGGCAAACCGGCCCCTAAAAATGTCCTCTATGTCCTAGCTTACTATACCTACTCCCTCCCTTCCCCCCTACCGCCCCAGCCAGGAAAAAAAAAAAAAAAAACCCCTAACAACAAAAAGGAGAAAAGAAAACGAAAAGAAAAAAAAAAAACCCCAATCCCGCCTCTCTCACTTCATCCCATCCCTGAACCCGGTCCTTCTTTATTATGCATCCAGCAGAGCCCTCCCTTGTTCTGAGTATCTGAACTCGTTCCACTCAGCCCATGTTTCAAGATATACTTTACGTTTCTGTCTGGAGGTCCATACAAGGTCCTCCATTCTATTCATTTCTTCTACTCTATTGAGCCACATCTTTACCGTTGGAGGTTGTTTATGTTTCCACGTCCCTGGAATACAGGCACGGGCGGCATTTAAAAGGTGATTAACCATAGAACTCCTGTATTTCTTTACCGTCAACCCCGAGTCCTGTAATAGATAGAAGGGCCATTCGTCTGGTAGTTTATCTTTACTAAATTTCTGCGCTATACCCTGCACCTCCGTCCAAAAGTTCAGAATTCCAGGGCATAGCCAAAAAATATGTAACAAAGTTCCTTCTTCCTTACCACACCTCCAGCACCTATCCGAGGTGTCTGGGTAGCACCTTTTTAATACTACCGGGGTACGATACCATTGAGATAGAATCTTGTAATTCATCTCTTGTGTTTTCACGCAGACTGACGATTCAAATATATTCCGGAGTATTCTACTCTTTTGTTCTTCTGAAAAGGGTCTTCCCAGTTCCATCTCCCACCTGTTAAAGAAGGGGACCTGAGAATCCTCCGTCGGTATGTTCAGTAGTTCACTGATTCTTGAAAGGGTGTGCCGAAGCACTCCACTACCAATACAGTACCCCTCAAATCTTGTAAGTTTACGCTCGTAACTTCTGGGGGGTTTTAGATTGTCCAAGAAGTGCCGCAATTGTAGTGCTCTCCAAGTATCCAGTCTGTAAGGGAGTCCACCCTCCACCATTTCCCGCGTACTATGCCATACGCCTTCCCTCAGGAAATGAGATACTTGTATTAAACCCTGGTCTATTAGTCTATCGAAGGAGCCCTTCTTCAAACCTGGTGTAAATTGTGGGTTCCCCAAGACTGGATAGAGTGGAGAGTCCAGAGTGGATAATAACCCTTTCCTGAATAGCCCATAGGCCACTTTCAATGTTGGACCTATCAATGGATGTTTCTTAATGAGTATCGGCAGGTCTCTATAGCACCACGCAGCCAGATGGAGTATACTACTACATTGGGCTTGCTCCAAGCCCGGCCATATTTTCTCCCCACCATGTCTCCCCCAGTCCACCAGGCGGATTAAAGTAGCCACATGGTAGTATCTGAGGATATCTGGGGCCGATACTCCTCCCTCTCGTTTTGATAAACATAATGTATGGTTCTTAATTCTTGGACTTTTGTTGCCCCAGATAAAGTTTTTAAAGAGAGTTTGCGTCTGTCTAAAAAAAGATTTTGGTATAGCGATTGGGAGCGTTTGGAAGAGGTACAGAAATTTTGGTAATATATTCATTTTAATAATATTAATTCGTCCAAACCACGAGTGGAACCCCTTCCTCCAACCATCCAGGAGGACCCGCGTTTTCATCATCAGTGGCATAAAATTAAGTCTAAAAACCTGTGTCAGGTCCGCCGGGATAAAGGTACCCAGATATGAAAGTAACTTATCGGACCATTTAAATCTATGCGTTGCTTCCAGGAAGCGCATCTCTCCCCTTGGGATCCCCACCCCCATTGCTTCAGACTTATCGTAGTTTATCTTAAAATTTGATATGTCTCCATATACCTTCAGTTCCTGTACCAAATTAGGGAGGGATTCTACCGGGTTCACTAAAGAGTACATCATGTCGTCCGCGTAGGCAGAGATCTTATATTCGGAGCCTCCAAAGGACAGTCCTTTAATATCTGGATTCAATCGAATCCTGCTTAGCAATGGTTCCACTGAGAGGGCAAACAAGAGAGGAGATAAGGGACATCCCTGCCTTGTCCCATTTGAAAGTTTAAAAGAAGGTGACAAGATTCCGTTCACTCTAACTTGTGCTGTTGGGTGAGTATAGTTACTTCTGATCCATTGTAGCATCTTATTGCCGAACCCCATGTGTTTCAGGACCATGAACATGAATTGCCAGTTTATCCGATCAAAAGCTTTCTCGGCATCTGTACTGAGGAAAACACATGGGGTTCCGCCGGAGCCGGCCAAATGGACCAGATTCAGAATCTTAATCGTATTGTCCCTGGCTTCACGCATTTGCACGAATCCCACCTGATCTCTGTGGATAAGCCGGGGTATGTGTTGCTGTATACGTATTGCCAGAATTTTGGCAAAGAGCTTCAGGTCCTCATTCAATAATGATATAGGTCTGTAGCTTCCACATTGAGAGGGGTCTTTGCCTTCTTTTGGTATTACCGCTATTACTGCTTTTAGGGATTCAGAATGAAAAGAGCACGAATCACCTAGTTCATTGAACATTCTAATCATAAAGGGGCCTAGTTCTGGAAGAAAAAGTCTGTAGTAAAGTATGGTGAACCCATCTACTCCTGGTGCTTTCCCTCTTTTCCCTTTTTTCACTACCTCCTGCAATTCTTCTAGGGTAATGGGTCTTTCCATATCTTGGCTCATCTCTGATGTTAATGTTGAAATACCTGAGGTTTCTATATACTTTCCCAGTGTCTCATGCTGTTGTTGACTTGTTTGTATATTATATAGAGTACTATAATAATCACTAAATGTCCGTGCAATCTCTTTGGGTAGTACATGTTCCTCACCTCTTGGCCCCTTAATCATTGGGATATAGGTTTTCGCTTGTTGCTCTCTCAGTGAATTTGCCAGATGTTTCCCACATTTATTGCCGAATTCGTAGTTCTGCCTTCTACTATTCTGTATTGCTCTTTTTGCTCTGTGAAAGAGCAATTCAGTAATTTGTCTACATGACGTCATGAGTTCTCTCCCTACATTAAGATTAGGGTTCTGTTTGTGCCGACTTTCTAAATTCCTAATTTCCAACATGAGAGTTGTTATTCTCCGTTCTCTGTTCCTTTTGAGTCTTGCCCCATATTTCATCAAGACCCCCCTAATCACCGCTTTATGGGCCTCCCATATCACCCCAAGGTTACACTCTGGGGTATCATTTATCTGAAAGTACCATTTTATCTCCTTCCGGATCTCTTCCAAAACTTCCTCGTCCTGTAACAGACTCTCGTTCAGTCTCCAGGTACTTGGTCCGGAGGATCTGGGATCTCCTATTTTGTATTCTAAAAGAATTGGGGCGTGGTCGGTCCAAGTTATTTCCCCAATTTTTATTTTCTAAATAGGTTCCTTTAAGCTAGTGCATTGTTGGTTCACTTAAAATTTTCTTCGATTTCCTTTTCTTTGTCTGAATTTCTCACTTCCCGTTTCTCCTCAGTAAGCTTGCCCCATGTTCTGGCTGGGTTTGGTCAGCCAGAACAGCTTGCTGAGGAGAAACAGGAAGTGAAGAATTCAGACAAAGAAAACAAAGAAAAAAACATTTAGAAGGGAAATTAAAGGAAAGGGTAAGTGAACCAACAATGCACTAGCTTAAAGGAACCTATTTAGAAAATAAAAAAACAAACCTTTACAACCCCTTCAAAAAGTGCTGAAAAAAATTGAAAACTTTGCACCAAAATAAACAATACCTAAGAAGCTGCTCTGCTGGAAACCTGTCTGCTAGCCCATACACACGATCGGATATGTCCGCTGGAACTGGTCTGCGGACCAGTTTCAGCAGATATGTTTGATCGTGTGTACGCGGCCTTAGAGAACTGGTGCGGAGGGTCAGGTCAAACGGCAATCCCTCCATTTGCCTCTGCATGTGGTTACTAGGAACCATGGTGGCTTAATTCGAAGCAGTTCCTTATGCCCAGTTCCATTACAAAACAGACTCACTTGGTGGTTACTAACCCAGAATCTGCTGAAAGGAAAATCCTTCAGACCAGTTATCTGGAAAGTGGTAAAGACGAATGCCAGCCTCTCAGGCTGGGGAGCAGTACTAGAAGGGACAATTGTCAAGAACCGAAAGAAGCTTGCCCATCAATATCCTAGAGATTCAGGCAGTACGTCTGGCTCTAAAGGCCTGGACTTCGAGGCTACAGAATTGCCCTGTCAGGATTTAATCAGACAATGCCACAGCTGTGGCCTATATGAATCACTAAGGGGGCACCAAGAGTCTCTCAGTACAGAGAGAGGTGAACCATATTCTAACTTGGGCAGAAAGGAATGTTCCTTGCCTTTCTGCAATCTTCATTCCGGGAGTAGAGAATTGGCAGGCGGACTACTTAAGTCGCCAGCAGTTATTCCCAGGGGAATAGTCGCTTCACCCCGACATATTTCGGGCTGTTTGCCAAAGATGGGGGACTCTGGATGTAGATCTCCTAGCATCCAGATTCAACACGAAGTTGGTAAACTTTGTGGCCAGAACAAGGGATCCACTCGGAACGGATGGTGACGCCATGGGATCGGTTCTCACTGATATATGTATGTCCCCCCATCCAGTTGCTGCCTCAACTTCTTTGCAGAATCAAGCTGGAAAGAAAGTCGATAATTCTGGTGGCACCAGCATGGCCCAGAAGGTCATGGTATGCAGAAATCATAAAGATGGCAGTGGAGGGCCCATAGTCCCTCCCACTACGGCCAGATCTGCTCTCTCAGGGACCGATATTCCATCCTTCCTTACGGTCTCTAAATTTAACTGTTTCGGCTATTGAAACCCACATTCTAAAGTAACGTGGGCTTTCCGGGTCAGTTATCTTCACCCTGATCAATGCCAGAAAACCAGCTTCCAGAACTATATATTATAGGGAAGGCGTGTGTTTCCTGGTGTGAATCCCATGGCTTGCAACCATCGGAGATATATCATAGGCAGAATTCTTGCCTTTCTACATTTAGGGGTAGAGATGAAGTTGGCCTTAAAGGGGTTGTAAAGACAAAAATATTTTCCTCTTAAATTAAAGTCTGACAGTAGCTGATAAAGTAAAAACTAATGTTTTGCATTATAACTAGTTTGATATCTGTTGAAATCGAGAAAAGTATGTTGCTGGGCAAAAATGTTCCTTTGTCACATGATTTTTCACCACTTTTCGTTGGGTACATATCGATCAGGCACCCAAACTGGGTTGTGCAGTGGTCTGTTGGAGATCAAAGTGATCTTCATAACATGCTGCAGCTAAAATGTACAGGGCTTTAGTTCATGTCCTCCTGGCACAAGAAACTTGCCAGAAAAATATAAAAAAAAAAAGAGTAAGATCATCTTTTGGAGCACGTTACACCTGTATTTAGGGTGTAAAGTGTAATGTGCTCTAGCACCCGTCCTTGTGTCCCCCCGTTCCCTCTCAGCAATAGCTGCTTTAACCCGCTGGCACTTTTTTAAAAACAGCATGGCTGTACAGGACTCGTACAACCGTGTTATCCATTCAAAAGAATCTGTAAATGAACTACAAGTACCATCGTCCACCCTAGCAGACAACTTGTAGATCTCCATAAATTGGGAGGGTAGTTCATTGATACTTTCCACAGCTTTCAGAACAAAAAGCACATACTCAGGTATGGGCAGAAAGCTGTACAAAGTGTCTGCAGGAGCCAGCCATCGCACTCATGATCAATGGATTATGCAATACTCTGCAGGCTTCTAAGGAAAAAAAAAAAAAAAATGCGCATTTTCTTTTACCTGCATAAACATGTGAATTTATTTATTTATTTATTCTTTCAAAAGGTGAACTTAGTGTTTAACCACTTCAGACCCAGCCCTTCTTGACCAGGCATTTTTTGTGATATTTCAACTGACAATTGCGTGGCCAAATAACAGTGGCCACACTGTGCCCAAATAAAATTGATGTCCTTTTTTCCCCACAAATAGAGCATTCTTTTGGTGGCATTTGATCAATCACCTCTGCAGTTTTAATTTTTTGCACTATAAACAAAAAAAGACCGACAATTCTAAAAAGAATATATATTCTTTACTTTCTGCTATAAAAAAATTCCAATAAAAAAAAAAATATGACAAAAATCAAATTACTTCATAAATTTAGGTCAATATGCATTCTGCTACATATTTTTGGTAAAAAAAAAAAAAAAAAATCCCAATAAGCGTATATTAATTGGTTTGCCTAAAAGTTATAGCGTCTACAAACTATGGAATAGGTTAAAGGATGTTTTATTTTTTACTAGTAATGGCAGCGATCAGCGATTTTTGGTGGGACGGTGAACAAATTGGACACCAAGTGACACTTTTTGGGGACCAGTGACACCAATACAGTAATCGGTGCTAAAAAAAAAATGCACCGACACTGGAACCGAAGGGGTTAACATCAGGGGCAGTCAAAGGGTTTAATGTGTTCCCTATATGCTTTCTAACTATAGGGTGTATGTTTTGACTAAATGAAAACAGAGATCCATGTTTCTGCTTAGCAGAAACAGGAGATCTCCATTTTCCTTTCTGGCAGAATAGCAGTCTGTCTTGTTTTCTGCCTCTCTGTGAACAATCGCCAGGTTACCGGTGGCCATCGCTGCCGCCAGACCCACTGATTGGTTCCCGATGTGTCCGAAAGCCAAAAGACGAGAATCGCTTACAGGTACCCATGTTTGCCCTAAAGAGCCATCCTGCCACAGTAAATGTACGTGGGGTGGTTCTTAAGCAGTTAATTTTTAAGGCTGAGGCCATGAAGTGGTAAGACTACAAGGCAACCCTGCATTATCAAAAAAAGGCCCCCATACCCTCTTTAGTACAGTTTTTTTTTTAAGCTAGGCAATAACTCAGAATATACATTTTCTCAAAAGAGAGGCCTGGGCCACATTTTCATAAGAACGTGACTCTTCAGAAAAAAAAAAAAAATATATATATATATATATACATCATTTACCATATGCTACAAAAAGTACAAAAGACTCACCTCATTCAAGATGCTCTCCAGTGTTGGTGGAGTGTCAACTTGAGGAATGTCAAACTCTTTATCATCAATCTAAAAGGTGATCTCAGTAAATATTAAGTGATAGGTGGCATGGTAAACAAAGAAGAAATACAATTTACAATGTTTTGATATGAGGAAGGGTCCACTACAACACTATAATAGCTCATACTTCATGAATTCACCACTATTTTCACACACCAAAAGTTAAAAATTAACTGGTCTTTTATTCAATAGACAGCATGTACAAAAATAGGGTCACAGCAGTGGAAACAAGGAACAGCCGACGCGTTTCGCACTGGATCAGTGCTTATTCATGAATAAGCACTGATCCAGTGCGAAACGCGTCGGCTGTTCCTTGTTTCCACTGCTGTGACCCTATTTTTGTACATGCTGTCTATTGAATAAAAGACCACCCATCAGGTTTTGGAGTGCGGCTATCCATTTTTCTTTGTCTTCATTTTGCTTAGTGCACCGCCAGCACCCTCGGTATCCTGCACCACCTGTAACCATTTAGTGATCCCACCTGGAGCGGTGACTCCTTTCTCTGCAAGGAAGCTTGTTGACAAAAAAAGGAGCTTGCTACTTTGGGGTCACCCTTATTATGGCAAGGCATTTCCAGGTTACTACCGCTTTCTCAGGCCAGCAGGTGTGCATAAACGGCCACAAAAAAAAAAATATTGATTAAAGGGGTTGTAAAGGTACATTGTTTTCCCCTAAATAGCCTCTTTTACCTTAATGCAGTCCTCCTTCACTTACCTCATCCTTCGATTTTGCTTTTAAATGTCCTTATTTCTTCTGAGAAATCCTCACTTCCTGTTCTTCCATCTGTAATATTGAGGCTTTCTCCCTGGTGTGGAGTGTCATGCTCGCCCCCTCCCTTGGACTAAAGGAGAGTCCCGCTCTCTACGTTGCAGATAGAGAAAGTAGCTGTGTGTTAGTGGGTGCCCTGACTCTTCTGTAGTCCAAGGGAGGGGGCGAGCACGACACTCCACATTAGGGAGAAAGCCTTGCATTACTGTGTGGAGTTACAAGAAGTGAAGATTTTTCAGAAGAAATAAGGACATTTAAAAGCAAAATCGAAGGAGGAGGTAAGTGAAGGAGGACTGCACTAAGGTAAAGGAAGCTATTTAGCAAAAAAAAAATTGTACCTTTACAACCCCTTTAATAGTGGGATAACAACAGCATATACAACAAAATGTAAAAAATATATAAACTCTAAACTCAATGGCAAATGACTGAAATAAAATGGTAGAACACTATATGGAGACAATTTACTAAATAATATAGAGATTTGGGTTTTCCTATGTCTTTTTCCTTCTAGGGCAGTGGTGACAGCCCTGCCCACACAGACGGCCCCTAGGAAAGCAGCGCCACCAGTGCCTTCAGGAAAATCTCCTGCATGAACTCTGAGATCTGTCAGTATTTTCATCCTGTACATTATGAAACTGATCTCATGTATGTGCAGTATAATAATACTGTGTGATGAGGCAACATCGGTGGGCTGGTACAGGGAACCAGACAATATATACAATTTATAGGGGTAGAGAGACGTCTACATAATATTTACCAAATCCTGTTTAGATTCCAGCTCCTTGTCTACATCAAGGTACCCTAGGCGGGTTTGGGACTTATTCAGCTCATCTTCAAGATTGGTAAGCGATCCTGTGCCTTCACTGGCAAGTTTCCGTGAGTCCCAACTCTTGGCACTGAGGTCATCCTCTCCAGGGTCTGACTCCACTGCAATGCAAAAAAATAGGATCCTTAGCTCTCTATTGAGCCGGTTCACACATCTCCAGGGCGGCTGCGGAGCACACTGCACAGAAAGTGCATCTTTGGCTTTGTTTCAGGCCAAGTTTAATCCCTGATTCATCCTCGAACTGGAGAATCTGCGCGTTTCTGTGCATTCTGCAGCCGCTTCTAGTGTGAACTGAGCCTTAATGTGGATGTAAACCCCAAAAAAAAAAAAATTTTAATGTCACAATGTAGAGTATAAGATTTCCTATCATCTGTGCCCAGTCTTGCCACACAGAGTTAATCCAGATCTGAGAAATCCTCTTTTAATGTTCAGTGAAAATTAACAGAATTCCAGATAAAAACCTGCCTAAATAAAAAGTCTGTTTCTGCCTTCTTGCTTTGAGTGACAGGTTATTTACATATCTAGCTTGGACATGTTTATCATAACATGAGGTGATTCACAGTATAAAAAGTGAGAAATCCACCCCTCCCCCGCATAACACATCCTGGTAATATACAATGAACTTTGGATCACCTCATGTTAAACATGTCCAAGCTAGATATGTAAATAACCTGTCACTCAAAGCAAGAACAGAGAAACGGACTTTATAATTTGGCAAGTTTTTATCTGGAATTCTGTTAATTTTCACTGAATATTAAAAGAGGATTACTCAGCGCTGGATTAACTCTGTGTGGCAAGACTGGGCACAGATGATAGGAAATCGTATACTGTACATTGTGACATAAAAAAAAAAAAAATGGGGGTTTACATCCACTTTAAGCCTTCATTCACACATAAGCATTTTGTTGTTTGTTTTTTGCAGAATTCCCAAAGCTTGAAAATGCTGAAGATGAAGAACCCCATTATTTTCAATAGGCCTGTTCAAACCTGAGCACCTTTTCGCTTGTCATCTAATGTGTGAAGATCAAAAAAAAAAAGGACACAAGCTTCTTTGGGGCAGACCTGTACACTTTGCCCCCATACAAATTAATTGGAGTGCCTAAAAAATGCTCAAAAGACACACAAGTTTTTACAAGTTCTGCATAAAAACGCACAAAAAAAATGCATACACACAAAAGTCTTCAAATCAAATGTAACGTAATTGTAAATGTAATCAAAAAATAACAGACATCTTATGCTTACTCGCTAAAGGTAAATCCACTTTGCACTACAAGTGCAAACTACAAGTGCAAAGTGCTTTTGAAATTGCACTTGGAAGTGCAGTCACTGTAGATCCAAAGGGGGACATGCAAGGAAAATAAAAAACAGCATTTTAGCTTGCACATGATTGGATAATAAAATCAGCAGAGCTTCCCCTCATTTCAGATCTACCCCTCAGATTTACAGCAATTGCACTTCCAAGTACACTTGTAGTGCAAAGTGAATTTGCCTTTCGTAAATAACCCCCACAGTCTGCATTATACTATTTCAAATCATTATATGCATTTATATGTCTTCAGAACTGTTCATGCAGGTCATTGTCAGTATGACTGAGGCCTTATCTTGAGTAAAATTTAGTGAAGCTTAAGGTGTTACCAATATCGTAAAAAAGTCAGAATGATGAAATACAGTACATGACTTCCTCTTGTTTTGCAACTCTAGTCTTAGGCTGGAATCACACTAGTGCGAATCGAATGTGGTTTCCCCACATCCAATTCACAGTAGCAGGAGATCGGGACCGGTTCTCTATGGAGTCAGTTAACATATCTCTGCAGTGGCTTCGGTGTGATTTGCACATGAACGCTGTGCGGTTTTTTGGTCCATTTCTGGTCCGAATTCAGACACAAAAAAAAAAAAATTGGGCCGACATCGGACCTGAAACAGTGAACAAGGACGCACCGGCCTCCTGCTGTGGGCCGCTCCGTGCTCATATGTGAACCCAGCCTTATAATAAAACAGGGATGTGTGAGGTGCTACATTGATGTACGATTATTTCTGTTTTGTCATTATTATTTTGTATTGTTTTTTTGGTCAGAAATATTGTCATTTTATTTATTTGTTGTTTTCTATTTTCAAGTGTCTTTTACGGCATTGTAATGATATTTGAATATCTCTGTAAGGTCCTGAGGAAGCTGGGGCTTTCACACAAAATGCGTTGATCTGGTTACAGTGACCGTCTTGACATGTTTTACGTACCTTTACCTGCAAATGGGGCCAGCCTGAAGTCATCACTGTAAGCTTTGACAATAAACCTGGAAGCTGATTGGTTACTATGCACAGTGACACAGTACATCTCCCCCTGTGTGCCCACTCTCCTCTATTCCAGTGGTATACTATAGAGGACCTTCACACTGACATATTTATACATAATGACACATTTATAAAGACAATGACTGATTACAGAGACTCCCCCAATCATCCATAGCCCCCCATCCATGTACTATGTACACAGGTGACACATGCACACCGCTAACACTGGATGTCACTCACTCTTGCCGGGTCCAGGGGGTCTTCCTCCTTACTGGGGAACTGAGTTAGCTGCCAACCCCATTGCCGCGCCTGCGCACTCCACTCCCGGAAACCTGACTTCCTCTTCCTGCATCCCAGCCGTGCGTTCCACGGATACTTCCGGGAGGGTGGTGTCATATCACATGACCATGGAAGTAACCTTATAGTCTTACTAACTTACCAGATATGATTTCATATCTAATGTAGAATCATACCTCATTCATTATGTACAGGTAACATATAAGCTGTTATTAAATTGAACGTTTTATGCATGTTATGGGATTTGTATTCGCCATTTTCCTGAAGTAAAACTGTATGTACAGAGGCACACGTGACTAAAGCGTGACGTATTGTTGTGCCTTGAGTTTCAGGAAAAGCCAATTAGTTCTCTGAAGAGAAAAGCGACCAATGAAAACAGATAAGAAGGTGTACGCCCCTAAGTCCACGCCTCCTCCGCGCGTCACTACCACATCTGGACGTCTTCCTGTGCAGCCTTGAGATCAGTATTGTGAGGAGTGTCTGTGGAGCTCAGGTAAAGAGCGGTGTATTGGGGGGGATACCATGTTAGTATCAGGGGGAGGTGTGTGTGGTCTCAGCGTTCACTTACGTTGAGAGGTGCGGGTGTGGAATCCTGTCCTCCCCTCTCAGTGTTCGGGGAGGCTGCGGCCTGCCGGGGGGACCTGAGCCTGTGAAGTACTCATAGGGGGAGCGAGTCCTCCGGTGTGCGCATGCTCTGTACGAGGAGAATGTAATGGATTGTCCCTGTGTTTGTTTCCATCCAAGAAGACCTATATTATACATGATTTGATGTCTAGGAGTTCAGACAGTCACATTGTAGCGTGTGTGAGCGAGCCACAAATGTCTGACAGCCACACATTTGTCAGGGACTGATTTATCAAAGTATAACTAAAGGCAAAACCCCATTTATTTCGTTTAAAAAAAAATCTAGGAATTAGATGAGTCTGTTTTATTGCCTGCCTGTGTCCCTGTTGGGGAGATTCACCTTCTCTATCTGTCTTATTTTAAAAGCAAAAGAAAATCCTACATCCCAGAACAGGAATAGAAGGGAAATCTTCCAATGGGGACATTACGTGAATCCCTTGGGGACCCCCAGGACTAATCTGCAGGGATTTTTGTCTCACTTACTGTTTTGGCTATGGGAACGGAAGTTAAGGGAAATCTCTCCAAAGGGACACATTGTAAAACAAATCGGTTCCTGTACCCAAAGTGGGGGGAGTTTTGTTCTAGTTGTTGCATGTATTTGCAATATTTTAATGTCACTGGGATTTTAGTCTTATTATAGTGCCATTTGTTCCTGCAGATGAGAATATAAAGAAAGATTTGTCTCTGAGCTTTATTGGTGACCACACAAGAACAGCCATGAAGATTGCAGTGGAAGGATGCTGTCATGGTGAGCTCGATAAGATCTATGAGACTATCCAGTTCCTGGAGAAGAAGGAAAACACTAAAGTTGATCTCCTGCTCTGCTGTGGTGACTTTCAGGCCGTGAGGAATGAGGGGGACATGAAATGCATGGCTGTGCCCCAAAAGTACCGCCAGATGCAGACTTTTTACAAGTAAGGACCTTTTACCTGTTTGAATATACACAATGAGGTTCATTTACTGAAGGCAGAAAGGTCCCACCTTGCAGGGGGACTTTTCCCCAGTACTTGGTTTTACATTGCAGAGAATACCCAATCGCATACAAGGAAAATATATTTTGTTGGAACAAGATTGGATGACAGAAGCCAGCAGAGCTTCACCTCATTCCTAAGCTCTGGGGAAAATCCCTTGCAAAGTCAACAGTTTATTTGCCTTTAGTAAATCATCCTCAAGATGTTTTTATGCAGCATAATGAGAACCGTACTGCTTGTTTTCTTCAGTGTGATGGCCTGCCCTTACCCCCTTTTCAAGGCATAATCCAGCTTTTGCAAATTTTTAAAGGTTAAGTTCATCTTTTGGGAACATGTTGCATTTATTCTTGTACGTACGTATTTTCCCCCCTCTCTCTGTGACAGCAGTACAGGGAGAAGTTTCCTGTACTAGCTGTCACATTTAAAACCAGAGTAGCCATGTGGTGCTTCACCCACACAGCCTTGTCATTCATACACGGAGCTCTGAGTATGCATGAACTACAACTACCAGCATCATTTGCAGATGTCAGCTTGTAGTTCTCAATGATCGTTGAATCTTCCTGTCGGAGCTGCACGATTAATTCTGTTGCGATCTTGACACAGGGTTTCACTATCTTTGGATTTTCAAAGAATTTCCTCTCTCCTCTTAGCCAAAAGTCAGTCTGGGCA